>NJDD01001306.1:420369-455484 GCA_002245505.1 Calephelis nemesis | reverse complement strand
TACTCAACATTATTGGTAAAGAGTTCTATTTTCAAAATTTAAACTTATTTTTTTAATATAATGCTTTTAAGTTGCCAGTTCTAAAAACTTTCAGTTTGGCCCTCGTAGCTGACTAATGACTTATGACTTTAAATAAATTAACTAACGGGCAGTTGCTTACGTCCATTACAAAAATTTAAAAAAGTTTCTGCCTTGACAATAGAACCCTACAAATACTTGAGGCTTTTTAGGATTAGACAGCGAATAAGCACAAGGCCCGAAAGTTGGAGACAACCTTGGTCTATAAGCTCTATAGATGTTATAGGTGAGTAATGCATAGCTTGCCTGTGACCGGACGTTAGGCCTACCAACCACCCTACCCTTTGGACCGGAATATGACCGCGTAGTTGTGGCGGCAAGAATAGGTAAGGCAGTGGATCAATAACCGCCCAAGTTGCCACACAGGTCTCTTTCACAAATGGTCTTTTTAATAATACCTTAGTCCGTATGTTATCTATTTTAAGATCGCATTTTATTAGCATTCTGCCAGGAGAAGAACTAGTGTTTAGGTACAGAAGACCCGAGCTGAAGCTACAACACTAAAGCAATAAACTTTATACACCACATAAAACAATTTCCACTTCCTGATTTACCATAATATCGTTACTGACAATAAAATAACGATAAGTAATGTTATCGATCAGAATAATCAAGTCAAATAGACTTTAAAATTTATACTTGTGCTTGCTTAAATGGTGTTGCAACTGCTGACTGCTGGCTTATTCAGGATAATAACTAGATATTAAATATATCGTGGATCGCGCAGACGCTGTTATGTGTCAGAAAGATCTATTTTATTGACTTTGTGATGATTATTACGATATTGCAACTACTGTAGGTGGTGTTTTAAAAGGCAAAGAGGTTTACTTTTTCATTAAAAAACATGTATTCAGTTATAGGTGATGAACGCGCGTTGTTTGACATGTAGGTACGGTAACATTAATACTTCTGTCTTTATGTACAACAAATAATCAAGTTTTGTTTTTACAAATTAGGCACCATAATATCAAAAAAAAACTAAGAAAAGAGATTTATTCTCGGAAGCTATTTTCTTAAACAAAGACGCTTTTAAATCGACTTTTAAATCTGCCACGAAAAAAGCAAGAAGTCACAATGTTGGACATTCATTCTTATTTAATGTATGTTAATAATTTTCTCCGTCATGTCTCAACCGATTTTAACATTTCTTTTTTATTTGAAGCTACCTTGTACCCGCGACTTCACATTCGTTAAATTTGTAGTAAAACTATTCCCCATTCCCGTAAAGATACCTTAAAGATTTCCTGCAATCATTGGAATATCTAAATGTATATACTACATTTTTACTTTTTACATTATATCTATTTCTTTTATTTTATGTATTAATGAATTAATACTAATAGAATAAGGAATTAGCTTTTGAAAAAAAATGTAGTCTTTAAACATATTTTCAGAGAAAAAAATGGTTACTGTGAGTCAACCTTATTAGATAGATATGTACTATCGCGGACTTTTTTGCAAGCCTTTTTAGGATACTTTGATAAAATATGGAATTTTCTCTACCATACAAACACTTAATTAGAATTACTTATACATGTAAACATACGGGAATAAATTACCTAAACAACAGTGAAAACCGCACTAAAATACGTTTCATAGTATTTAAGACCTAAGCATGCATAAGGAATGACAGCGGAATGCGACTTTATTTTAAATTATGTAGAGTAATGAAGTACATTCGAGGTGGTCTAATGCTCACCTCATCTAGATTTGATTAAGGAATCAAAGGGAAGTTGGGGAACGCAACCAGGGAACCCACGACTAGCCGAAGACACTACGTGATAGGTAGCAAACCTATCACCAACCGGGCACGTGTCCCATCCTGATCAACGTTACGTTTTAGGATCAGAAAATTTAAAAAACATGTTTTCTTTTTGTTGCCTGACTTGACCCGGTGATCTAACCCGGGACCTCATGAAGTCAAGTCTAGCAGCGAATCACAGTGATCGAAAACCGGATAACCGGTGATGACGTATGGAACTGAGACTTGGCCGTTAAATGTTGGCCTCTTACATAAGCTCAGAGTCGCTCAGCGTTCTATGGAGAGAGCTGTGCTGGGTGTTTCTCTGCGAAATATAATCAGTAATTCGGTGATCCGCAAGAGAACGAGAGAAACCGTCAGCAAGCAAGCTCAGCAAGCTGAAGTGGCAATGGGCAGGCCATATTGCTCGCAGAACCAACAACCGCTGGGGAAGAAAGTATCTCGAGTAGTGGCCCCGCACCGGAAGACGTAGTGTTGGAGGACCTCCCACCCGATAGACTGATGATCTGGTCAAAGTCGCGGGGAGTCGCTGGTTACAAGTGAATAGTGACCGTGACTTGTGGCGCTCTTTGGGAGAGGCCTATGTCCAGCAGTGGACGTCCTCCGTCTGATGATGTAGCGGATCGCTGTGACAGCTTAAATTAGTTATTAATCACTATCTAATAGTCCGACACCGTTAAAAAACTAACCTAATCGATTTATAAAATTAGTCTAAGATTACAAGGATTTCAAAACTACAAAATATTGAATTCTGTTTTAGTTACCTAACTAAATGTTTATAAGTTATCACATGGCTACCTTGATGGTAAGAGACGACTGCAGCTTGTACACACCATATTTTTTTAGACCTAATGTTACGTCAACGTAATATGCGTACACTCACCGGAACGGAACATGAGAGTGACATCCACTGGTTTCACGATTACCCAGGTAAGGCGGATTTTCCCTAATCGCGTAAATTTCTGCACAGCACTTTCGACTCTATCACCAGTGGTCTTGTCCGTAATGCACCATTTAATATGTGCTCGCCACTTTTGAGCTGTCAGGAACAGAGGCAGATGTTATACCATACACAGAGGACACAAACCAACACATGAAAAACACAAGTTATTTTATTTCCACACAAGTCTAACTACACCGACCAACCGCGAGGCTCGGGTTTGATTCCCGACGTGGAAAGGCCTTTGCGTGATGAACATTTAAATGCCCGTTTTTTCGGGTCTGGTTGTTTAATAAATTTCTTCTGGTATCTATTTAAGTATCTATCATAATCGTTGACTTACACCCATAACACAAGCATTTACCTAATTTGCGTACTTTGTGGTAATAATCAATTAGTGTCACTTGTCCAGGGATATTTATATATTTATTTCCACATTTGACTGGATATTAAGACCTTAAAAATTTGCGTGTTGTAGCTGTCAAACTTAAGGATCCTTATCCTCGTACAAACGGTGCAATCAAGTAATAAATTTAGTTAAACAGCGCCCGCCGCGGAGGCAGTGTGGGGTAGTTGGAACCCTATTTATCGAATTAGGCCTGTGTAATCACCGCTCGCTGTCATTTGCGTTATACTCCGACTGATTCTCTTTGATATTATTTGTATAAACCTTTCTTTGTCTAAAGGATATAGACATTTTAATACGTTTTAGATGGTATATGGTATGTGTCTAGCGGTCCGCCGGCGGACTTGACTTCTTGAGGTCCCGGGTTCGATTCCCGGGTCGGGCAACAAAAAAATTTGACAATGTATATTTTTAATTTTCCAATAAAATATGACATTGCCCGGGATTGGATACGTGAGGGATAGGCAGAGACACAACCAGGAAATGGTTCGATAAAACTTCATATGGTTATTGGTAAATTAGTTTTATTACTGTTATTATATTTAAGTTAAATGTTAACATCAATGATGCTGTGGTATTGAAAGTTGATTTTATCAATTTTGAGAGACAGCATATTTTTATAACAGCATATGCTTACTTAGTATGAGTATTTCAAAAGCTATAGTCTACACCAAATGGTATTAATATTTATTGCTGATTATAGAACGCTTTATAAAAGGTATAAATTTAAAAAAAACATTCGGGGAAATGGTTGTGAAGATATTTTTTTAGGATGTAGTATATACCTATATGTTCATTTATATCTATGTACCGATATGAAATATATCAAATTGAGGATGGCTGGTCTTAGTTATTAAACTGGAAACACAGCACACAAGTCCATAATAAATACGTCGCTATCCGTTTCCGTTTTAAATCTAATTTATGAATATACATGTAACAATACCTAAGTAACAAATGTGACCTATTACGTTGTTATATATCATTAGTAGTAGTACCTTGATGAAACTCCTCGCTCGTTTTTTTTTTTTTAAATATATACCTTTTATAAAGCGTTCTATAATCAGCAATAAATATTAATACCATTTGGTGTAGACTATGGCTTTTGAAATACTCATACTAAGTAAGCATATGCTGTTATAAAAATATGCTGTCTCTCAAAATTGATAAAATCAACTTTCAATGCCACAGCATCATTGATGTTAACATTTAACGTAAATATAATAACAGTAATAAAACTAATTTACCAATAACCATATAAAGTTTTATCGAATAAATTTTATTGCAAATGAGCGATTTCTAAAACAACTTGATTTCCCGGTATTTCGAATCTCCTGAGTAAAATAAACCAGATAATCTCTCTCCCTCTCTGTCTGGGAGCTCCAAAGAAGCAAGCTCATGGTTCATGTAGAAAGAAAGTCATTTTTATATATTTCAGATTTCATTTATTTAATATTCATTAAATTTTGGATGGGTGAATTACGATCAACGATAATCTATTTTTATATAAAATAGCACCTGCCCATGTTTACATTTTTAACTACTCGACGTCGAATTTATAAGGGCGTGTTTTGTGGGTTAGCTGGTGATAAAGTGCTGTGCAGTAACTTGCCCCGGTAGAAATCTATCGCCTTACATAGGTAAGACCTCTCCTGCCGCTACAACGACACTTATATTCCTATACGAAGGGTAAGATCAAGACGAAGACAGACTTGCACAACAGGCCAAACGTCCCAGCCAGAGGACAGCGACGCACCTGCAACATCCGTGGTGTACATACGTTATTTCATACTGTAACAAACCTTATACTCGTTCGCTATATTGTCATATAAAAAATTAAAATATCAAGTCTATTGAAGTCTACAACACGGGGGTGAGTACAGTGACGCGTGCAACGTATATAATTACAGAGACAGAATGATGCTCCACGCGGATTGAGGCCTGTAGTGATGACTAACCGCATCCGTCGCCCAATCATCGATGTTCACTCGAAAGTCTAATTATGATTATCATGATTATATGTGATTATTTTTACGATTTAATAAGTTGATAATTAATTATTGCAAAACGACATAAAATAAAACACGAGGATTAAAGCAGTAATAAAGCACGAGAATTGCAGCCTTTGGTGACAAATAATTACATCCATGTCATCGCTTTTCACTTATGAATTTAATTGCGCTGATAATCAAAACTATTTGGTTGTTAAAAATTATTGCAATGATTTAGTGACTTTCTATTGTTATCCCTCTAATTATTATATTATAGATAATCATAATCATTTAAGTTTGTGATTATTTCTAAGTAATAACACAATTTTTTACCCAAATTTAATCCTGTGATAGTACTCGTGAAACTAATTACTATTTTAGGCTATGATTATTACGGATTATTATATATAAATCTATTTCTTTATTACCTTACCTTATATATAAAAACGAATCACTTTTTCGTCATCGAATTGCGCATGAACGGGTGGCATAATTTTGTATTTTTTTTGCTTTTGTACTATTAATTACTTTCAGGAGAAGGCTTTATTAAAAGAAAAAAGAAATTGAAGTTGGAAAATTTAAGAAAAGTCAACATTAATAGTGAGGACAGTACTACACGTCTATTGGGTCATCTAGTAGGTAGTCATGCTATGGAAAATCCCAAAGGAATAATATGATACTCTGACCTTAAAGCTGTGATGATGACCTAAAGCTTCCTTCTCACTTACATCGATATTCAACCACTAGAATGACAAACGTGATTTTCCAATCATTGATTTATTAATATTTTGTTAACAATTAAAAAAGTTTCATTATCTTATATCAATCATTAGTACGATTATCTATCACGTTCCTTTGACATTTAAGAATGAAAAAACACAACTTTTAACTAATTCACTGAACCTTTTACCTTGGTCTCTTTGTGGCGTTTTACCATTTGAGCTACTGAGGATTTGATTCAAGCAATAAAAAAAATAACTTAATTATGATTGATTACATCGATGATTACAATCCACAGCTAAACAATTGTGTAAATAACTAGCAGATCGACCCAGCTTCGCTAGGGTAAATAAACTTCTTTATTGTCTATACTTTTAAAATAACATGGCCTTAGTGACTGATACATCTGAGCAAAATCTGTTAAAGTTGCAGTCATGAAATTTTGGTGAGTAGGGTGGATTATATAGTGGATTTTATTTAGTAGACACCCAGTAAGGACGAAGTTTTTAAAATTCTGCCCCTAAGGGGGTAAAATAAAAGTTGAAAGTTTGTATGGAATGAAACTTTAGTTATAGTCTGCTTATTAAAAATGAGTAAATACGTATTTTAGCGTTTCTGAAAATTCAAATTAACTTAACTTCTACGTGATCAAAGCTGCGGGTAACAGCAACAAGCAGGCAACAAAGGTACACATAAACCTACCTTTTGAATCACTATATCTATTAAAATCTCTTTCGTTTCAAAGTTTCAAAGATACGCAAGACCAGACAGCGGAAATCGAATTTGTTTTACATTATGTGGTGATAATTTTATTGTTATATCGGCAAGAGATATAGGTTATAGATTCGATTCCTATGTGAGATGAAGATTTCTTTAAAAAAGTGATGATATTTGAAGTCCAAGCTATTATTACGTATTTCTTGCTACAATAGCTGAAGTAAAAGGGGCGCCTCCCCTGCCAGTAACGATATTTGTAACTACAAACAGAGCCATGCGGGCGTCTGCCAGAGAAACGTATAAAAATACTAAATCCCTTTTTGTACTTATGGAGATTTTCTCCGGGAGCAGCTTTGAAGTTGTGTGAATTACTTTTTTAAATCCCAACCCAAACTTTTATTTGCACGTTTTCTGGAATATATAATTGGAATGTTTTCTGTGAAATCTAAAAGGACTAGTTTTTATGAGTTGTATAATAATTTGATTATTTCTATTGGATGTTTACCGCAGCCCGCCGACTTATTCGCATTTTTAAGTTTTCTTACTCATTTATTCGGTCACCCATGTTATGGCGAGTTCAATATAAAAGTAACAGCATAGAGAGATGAGAATCATTAAGGCCCCATACTTAGTCAGCCAAAAGAGCCAATCGCCGCACTCACCTGTCCATGATTACTATGAAATATTGCGCTCTAAAGTAAATGTCTTAAGCGACAAATCACTAATTTTGACTCTACAAAAGTAATTTGAAAAAAAGTATAAAAACTGAAACACTTTTCTTTTAGGTATAATAATTATCTATGTTTATGTTAAATCTGGTGTCGATATTTTCATAATTGAAGTAGACAGTTGGGTTTTGCTTTCAAAAAAGGGTAAACTTTTTGGTTTTTTTCTATCGAGCAATGTGAAATGAATCGTGTTTTGGAAACACTAGTCTTATAAAGCATATTAATGTTAATCTTGTGTATTTTTGTCACCAAGATCCATGATTGCTTGGTATGAAAAAAACATTATATTGCTGACGTATTTTAGCGTACATGGACCTTAATATTTAAGATAACTGTTCCATCAGTACACTGTACACACAGCAGTACACAGTACACAGCAGTAGATTGATACCATGTTTTACGTTCACCTGCCTCCAATACGTTAGTGCTTACCATTGTCGTATTCCCTCTTTAACTTTAAGCTTCAGATTGGTATGTCAAAATGTCTACAAGAGACGTATATTTCTTAACATCAGTAAACCTTGACCCCTGATCCTTACAGGAATCCTATATCTAGAGTCTAGACGTACAACCAGAGCATCCAATGATATAAATATAGTCCTACAATCCAACCTAGGTTAAACACCTATCGGCGATCTAATTAATCAAATAACAGCAATCGTTGTTTTCATAAGGAAACCAAAAAGATACGTTTTAGGTACCCGACCCAAGAATCGAACCAGAGACCTCATGTAGCAATCTCCAACACTGCACCACTCGACCACAGAAGCGATTACTCAATTGTCAGCAAAAAATCAAGGCAAATTGTCCGATTCAGCATTCCCCTTGGAAACTATTGGGGCATTATAATACATTTAAAAAGGTAGGCGGTGTCGCAGGAAGGAAGCGATTGGACTGCGTTACGGGGGACGCGTGCCGCTATTGTGCAGCCGCGCTGGCCTCACAAACCGACACTAATAGATAATTGTTAAGTAATCTACTTACCGCTTTTGATTATTTTTCTTTATTTTTATAATATAAATATATGCCTGTCCAACTAAACACTATTTCAAAATGACACTCAACCAATGACATGCTACAAGTTGACGTGGTAGCATGGTATCTACGAATAAGTAGATTCCTTATTCGTAGCATGGTATTGATTAATAATCCAATTTTAGACAACGTTTAGTACAACATGTGTTCAACGAGTGTTTAATTTTGTTTGTAGTAAGATAGCAAAGGTTTAAATATGTCAACCCACGGCTGAACTGTAAGACCTCTACTACCCGACTCCAAATAATGAGGTTCTCATTTGGACTGTATGTTTTTTATATTTTTCATTTGATTACTCAATCAATAATTAACCAATTTTGACGATTTTTGGAAAAGCAGGTACAAGCATTATTAAGTACGAGAATTTAACTCAAAACTACTGGTTGGATGCTGATAAAATTACTTTACACTTTTCCAAAAAAGAACAATCAGAATTGGTTTATTATTGGCCAAAAATAGTTATCAAGCCAAGACGTGCTGAGGAAATCGGTTCTTGCAGTTTGAATTGTGGATATATACTTTTGAAGTTATACTTCTTTTGGTGCGATTGGGAAAAATGATGAGAGTGAATTTTTACGATGCGCACGCACACCGACAGATATATGTGATAGTCAAAAGCAACACCCTGAAGTTAGTTGCGAACCTTTTTACTTTTGATTATATTTTATGATTTTTAATTATTGTTGCAACGCATACATACATAAATGGCATGGCCATTTATGTATATTTATGTATGTATGCGTTGTGTTATTGTTTGGTATTTTTGGATTGTTACGCCAAAGAAGTATAACTTCTTACGTGCGTACATGAGTACACACACTCTTTTTTTTCTTTTAGAGATAACCGTGGCTTATGGACACCATACATATTATATTGTACAAGATTGTATTGTGCCATTTCACCCTTCTTCCCGGATCATGATAGAGATGGCGGCAGGAATATGTAAGGCAGTCCTACCCGAACAAGTTATTGCACAGCACTCTTCCACCAGTGGTCTTGTTAGTGATGACCTATGTTTTAACCTGTACCCACCTCTTGTCAAGCTGCCTGGCAGAGAGGCAAATGGTTTATTCTACTGAGCGGATCACATTCTTTTAAACTTACACTAGATCAGGGATTCCTTAAGAGAGGTCAATGGATCACTAAGGGATGACTAGGGATTCGCAACCGTAACGTCTACGGTAACAGTAAAGGGATTATTATTATTTTTTGTTGTCTTTTACAGGAATCCGTGAATTTACGAAATTCTGAAAGTGGTTCATGCACATCAAACGTTTGAGAATCCCTGCACTAGATTCTTAATCGTAACCTTATATTGTCAGCGCATTATCATACCTTCATGTATATTGACGGGTATTTTATACTATCAGGAAATCCGTCTGCTTGTTTGCTTCCCAATACCACAGATACAAAAACAACTAACAGATACTTGACATGTGATCAAAGCGAGGCGTCATGGCCACTCCATATATCATTCTCAGTCAGTGAACGCCAATGATACCAACCTTTTCATGTCACCAACCGCTCATAAACCGCAGAGTAAGGCTTTACTAGACACTACAATTTGGACCTTGTTCTAATCATGTAATGCAACCTTACATACAGCTATACTTTTTTAAATTGAATTTTTTTTTGATTGTGTATAGCTAATAAAACAATATGTATTATATTCTAGTATTTTTATTACTAAAAAGCTAAGTAACCAACATTACCTATGACATGTTAATAGGAGTAAATTGAAGTCAAATATGTTGAATTTCATGTATTTTTATCACAATATTTCTTACGTAATCATATTTTTCTTACTTTTATCTATAATATTATGATTATTTGATTAAGATCAGTATTTCTTCGTCAGAGGCAAGCTAAGTATAATATTTTTTCTACTTTAGTACTATAACGGTTAAATCTGAAAATCAAAAATATAATAAAAAATAAGTTTCCACTTTTGATTGATGTCAACCGTGGAGGATTTATAATGCTAAACCGCAGTGATAGCTAATTCTGTTTAACTATCTAATATATTTATTCTTCACTAGTTTTCATTTACAATACTTGACTTTCAGAAAGAGTGCTGCTCTGGGGGTAAAAACCGACACTTTCTCAGAAAATTAATTAGGTCTGCAGTTCTTGTTCCGATCCGGAGGGAAGGATAGTCGGTAGAATCGCATATTAGTCCTAACCTTCTTCCACATTTTAAATGTAATCAATTAACCGTTTCTTAATGTTACTAATTCGCAAGAGTACTGTATATGTATCGTAAGTAATTTTGTATTACCGTCAGGGTGAAAGCTCAAACTTTAGTTTAAGTTTTAGGCCATTGGAATTAGATAATTCACCAAGCGCTAACGATAAAAAAAAATAGTTAAAGCAAGTTTTGGTGTTGTAATAAGACTTCCGGATAAATCTTAACAGTTTAAGTCAGGCTAAGGTTTTGCTACCAGAGCTATAAACCACAAATCTCTTTTAAGGAGTTGTCAGGCAGAAAAGTTCTATGTCATCGACTCTGGTCTAGCGGTTCAGTTATTGGAGTTGACTTCATGAGGTCCCGGGTTCGATTCACGGGTCGGACAACAAAACGAAAATTGGATTTTTTCAATTCTCTAATGAAAAAAATGTTGCTCGGAATTGGATGTGTGCCCGGTTGGAGATAGGCTTGCCACCTATCACATTATGGGTCTTAATGTCTTCGGCTAGTCGTGGGTGCCCTGGTTGTGCCTCTATCTACCTCTTCGGAGTTATGGGCATAAAGAATATTCTTTAAAAGTTGTCTGTCAAGAAAATATATATAACTTGTCAAGAAAATATTATAAAATGAAATAGAATAATAATTTACAACGTTGATTACTCTGTGTACTGAGAGTGTAGTACGTGGGACTGATATTTAAGTGATCGGCTTTAGTTAGCCACGGACCACCTCGCCTTTGCAAGTCATTTCAGCGCTCAGCTTAGACTCTACATACCTTTTCTATTGTTATTACCACCTCCTAACCTCTCACAAACGTCTGGTTGTCTGTAACGGTTTGAATCTTAAAATCAATACTAGTACGAAAGAACTGTGTTCACTAATTTGGCTATTGTATCCATCTCCAAATTTTCCTTGGAATGTTACGATGTGTCGGAGAGATTTTTTTTTATGTGAGGTATCCGTGCCCTATACACAATAAATGTTACAGGTGCGTCTCAGTCCTGTGGCCGGGATGTTAAGCCTCTATTGTGCAAGTTTACCGTCTACCCTACCCTCCGGAGCGGAACACGGCAAATGTGACAGTAGCGCCAGGAATAGGTAATGCGGTGGATCCCTAATCGGGCAAGTTGGTGCATAGCAGTCGATCACCAGTAGCCTTATTGGTAATGGCCTATATTTTGGCAGTGTATTATTAATTGGTGTTTTTTTATGATATTGGAAGGCAAACAAACATACGTCTGTTTGTTTCCTGACGGCAAGAAATTCGTACCGCCTAAAGACACCAAACGTGGTAATTAATGTACTTATATTAATCTTTGATTTCTTAACAATTCAAAAATATTTAATAAGTGTTTCTAATCTTATTTAGTCTGAATTATAGCCATTGTTTTTAATTCAGAAGTCTAGTAGAAATAGTAATAGGATAAAGAGAGAAGCGTATTGGAAATAACAATAGTACGAGTATAAAAAGAGTAGCGATGAAAGTATAATTTAAAGCTTTTTAACCCCCGACAGGACGTGTGTGTTTTTTGTTAGAAAGCTAACCTGATCGAGGTGGTTCTTAGCTACATTACTTTAGATTTTACCCCCAAGAGTTTTTTGAAATTTAAATTTTAGGATTATATTATTTGTACTTGCTTATAGCCCTACGATTATGCGATTGCTTTCAATCTAAAGGTACTTAGGTAAGTCAAACGTTTAACCGTCTCAAAGGGCCTTAATATAAAATTAGAAAAATATATTTAGAATACAGTATTGGGGATGTCAAGTATCAGCAGTACGATTGCCCCCAGAGGGTGTGCGAATAGGGGGGTGCTCGTTAACTATGCAAATATCACGGCGCGGACGGCACCCAGCAATCCAATCGACTACCACGCCCTCCGACATAGATGACTGTGTGGGTACACCTTTATTTATCTCAATAACGGAATATGAAAGGAAATTATATTTTTAAAAAGACGCATGCTTATCTGATTGGAAAGTCTTATTTTAGTTTAAAACAAAACTATAACGGAATCAATGCAAGAGATTTTAGAGAGAAAATTCTAGGTTCGTAAGAATATATTTAATTAGCCTCCCTTAATGCCGGTATATTATTAGAAAAGTCAATTGATATTTAATATATTATTATGTCGTAATTTTGTATTGAAAATTTCGACTAAATATTTTATTAAATGATAGGTACTAGACGTCTCTGAGAACGGCCTTTAGTCACAATTTTGTATGAGAATTGAGAAACTCTCAAGATTAATGCATAAATATCATAGAAATAAGAATATACCTATATGTATATGAATATAATTTAACTGTTATATCAAATAGCATTATGTCATTATGTGTATTTAAATTCTAAGTAAACTATATTTTTTATAGACGATTAACATTCATAGACAAAACCAAAAATATTAAGTATGTAAAAAATTAGGATATTTACTTTTAGGCTATTTTCTATTTGAGCTACCTATCAAAGATTCAAATTGTGTGAAGATTTTTTAAATTTCTTGCTTATCGATTCCTTCGATATGCCTGTCTCATACCTGACTGTAGCTGAGTTCATCACAGTTTAGGTATCATTGCAGGTGAAATCTTCGACTTCGTAATGGACATAGCTTTCGTTTCCTTTAGGATATTTTAATTACTATTGCCATCTATTTACTACATATTACAATTTACATTAATAATGCTATCAATTTATTATATACATAGTTTCGTTACGTACCTACATAGTTACATCGTGGTACTGTAATAAGTAACAACTAACGCCATCTGTCCGAAAAAAAAATATTTTATGCATGGTCAATTTCACTCACTAGCCTGCGCTACCTACGCCCAGAAATTCGCTCGTTTGGCAATAAGTGTCTACAATAATAATTTGCAAGTTGCAGATATCCTGACTCCTACGTGACAGCATTTTTATGAAGATGTCCAATAAAATGGTTTGGAAACACTTAATTAAATTTTACGGCTAAACGTGAGGAACGACCAAGACTAAGACTAGGGTGATTATAATTTCTAATGTGCTTCACATTCTCTCTTTTTCTTGTATTCTCGGTGTTCTCTAAGGAATATACTGAATACTCTTTCTCTCTTCTCTTTCGGTGGATTAAATTAAGTATAGACAGAAGAGATCCCTTTACGGTTTTATCATGTACTTAAAATAAGTACCTAAGTATAATTAGCTACATCACAGAAAATTTATGATAACAAAGTTATGGTATTGGTCCGGGCTCCTTTGCAGAGTAGGCCATCTGCCTTCCTGCCAGGCAGCTCGTAAAAGGCGAGAATAGGCTTACCGTCACTAGCACCGTGACACCTGACTAGGTGGTAGACTATCGCAGCGACTTGCGATTGGTACCACCGCCTTACCTGTTCCTGCCGCCATAACGTAATGACGTGTTCCGGTTTGGAGGGTAAGGTAGCCGGTAAACTTACTTTTGCTCGAGGCCTAGCATCGCGGCTTCAGGTTGACAACGCACCATTACCACCTTTGGTGTCTCTAGGCGGTGAGAATTTCCTAACATCAAGAAATCCGTCTGCTTGTTTGACTACCAGTACTATAAAAAAAAGAAAATGACGCCTCACGTTGTTCGTCCGCGATGGACTCCTTGACTACCGACTTAATCGATATAGGATTCGCACGCCGTGTGCGGTACGATCCAACTTGTAAGATATGACTTAATTTCAATTTATCGCGGGCGTAGCTGAGAGTAACAGATAAATGTTTAGGTACTAATCGCTTAAAAAAGTGCAACTGATAATTACAAAAATATTTTTTATTTAATTACAGCAAAATAATAACAAATTCCGGGTCCGGGTCTACTGTGTCGAATTTAACATTTAAGGATAGCGCCCAGTTGTAGGGGCCGTGACGTTGCGCATCGCAGCGCAATAACCCGCCTAAATCGCTTGCATACATTTTGTATGGAGCAACGCCCACAGGGCCGGGGCGCATCGGTGCGGATTTCCAAGAGTCACTCCGCGCGCATACCCCGATGCGGCAAACAGTGACCAAAGATCCTGATATTACTGTTAAGAAAAGAGCGCTATTATATTTTAACGTGAAAGTTTCGTACGACAACTACTAGAGGCGCCACTTTCCATACTTGAAGATCATATGACAACTACTAGATGGCCCACCTTTCCATACTTGACGATTTTAACGTCGAGTGACCTCTCTATTTCGTTGCAATACTTTGGTACTGAGTAACAAAAATCCGCATCGATACGATGCCGCCCGGCTCGCATCAGTGGGCTTTGCAATGTGATGCGACTCGGCCCGACACGCTCCGCTCCGTCTACAGTGGGCGCTATCCATTACACCGCTACCTGTCAGCTCGTTAGAGGCGAGTATAGATTTAAAATAAATGTCATTACCAGTCACTTGTAGTAAAAATTATTGGTGTAGAATTAAGGGTAGCGCCCAGTTGGATGGGCCCGGGACGGGTCGCATCGCAGCGCAATAATCCGCCTAGATCGCTTGCATAAGTTTTGTATAGAACAACGCCTACTGGGCTGGGGATATTTTAACGCCAAAGTTTCGAACGACAACTACTAGATGCGTCACTTTCCATATTTAAAGATCGTATGACAACTACTAGATGGCGCAACTTTCCATACTTGACGATTTTAACGTCGAGTGGCCTCTCTATTTTGTTGCTCTACTTTGGTACCAGAGATTATTGGTACTGACTACTGAGTAACAAAAATCCGCGTCGATGCGATGCGGCCCGGCCCGCATCAGTGGGCTTTGCAATGCGATACGCCCCAGCCCGACACATTCCGGCCCGTCAACAGTGGGCGCTATCCATTAGGATGTATAAGTGGTAGTGCAGCCACTTATTCGGGTACAAGAAGATCCTGACATATTTTTGCTGCAATAATGACAGCAAGGGCGGATCCAGTCTTCGTATCAGGGGGGAGGGGGGTCATATACTCGACGTTTAGTCAGAGCGAGCCCCAAATCTAATATTACGTTTTACAGCCTACCTATTTATTCAGTAACTTTTTATTCAATACTAGTCGACCCGGCGGACTTCTAACACGTGCTAACTGTTATAAAATTCAATTTATATATACCTATTATATGTTGATTAGTCTATTTTGATGTTTGAATATCCGTTTAAATAAGATCACAAATGAGATTTAAAAAATGTGCATGAAATTATTCTTAGACCAATGTACTATGCGACCTATCTAGACCCTTGCCAGGGGGGGGTATGACCCCTATGACCCCCTCCCCCATTGGATCCGCCCCTGAATGACAGTGTCAAATTTCAATCCGGAGAATGAGGTAGGCCGTAGATTTGAAGTTAAGATACGATTCTCTCTCACCACCAGGAAAGCCGTGTGTTTGTTCGCTATCATAACACATACACCAGACACGTACTCTGATTCTAAAAGCGATCGCTACCGCTAGTAAAGTTATGTCGCAAAAATACGAATATTGTTTATTTAAATTAAAAGCTAGTTATTTTTTTAATTTTTTCGTTAGGAATAATAATTTTTATACATATGCCTATTTGTCAGTTTATTCACAAAATATTTGCTTGCTGTATAGAGACTATTCATACATATATGTAATAAATCTAGGCTATATTAAGGCATTCAAAACGTATAAATAGGGACTAGTTAGAATAAAGCTGAACATAGGTGAAAAATAGGTATTTTTAAATAATAAAGACATCAACTACATTATAATATATAATAAATGATAATCACTTGCAATGATCACAGATACAAACTAATCTAAGAGCTTTACGATATGCAAGATATCGCGATGACTATTACATATTATAGCAAGATAATAATCATAATATTTCCGCTAGGAGTAATTCTCGTTTCTTTAGGTGTCTAAAGTTGAGCAACAAGAAGCAACGTGATAGCAAAAATTGTCTTTGACAATTAAATGTCACAAATGTCAAAATAAAAAACTGTACTGAGTACTCTATAGTCTATTGTCTGCATCAAAAATTCAATCTTGCTTTGATTTGCTTTGCAATTATTAGTGTTACAATTTATTGAGTGTAGAAAAATCAATGATATGTAGCATTGGAACAAATTTCATACCTTTTAGCATTATGATGTTAGCTTTTAAAGTATTAGTTTATCCATCAATGTAAATTATTTTCGTCTGCATAAAACGTACTGAATCGTGACCTGTGAAAAATGAGAACTGTTGTGATGATTTTGGTTGGTTTATTATTTAATTTATTTTTTAATAATTAAACTTCTTAGTACAAAAATGTTTACCATTTTTAATGTTGAATCTTATAAATTATTTATTTAGATGCACATTTTATAAATCCAATTAATGAACTTCCATTTTAAGCCAAATCTTTTATTGATGTGCTAGTTATTATAATTATTTTCTCAGCATTAAAAATTCACAGGAATAGTATATGCTAGTTATTGCATTATAGTTATCTTGATACATAATATTCCCACATTATATCAATAAACAAAAAAGAATATTCAATGTGTAAATGCTTGTGCCCGCTTTTTGCAATTGTTTTTTACTATTTTTCCTAAGTAGTGCTAAATTAATATAGTTTTGGTTCAAATTTCTATTTTTCTCTTATTAAAGATTTATTTGCTTTAATCATACAAATATTAAATGGTTTTGAAATAACTTCATCTGATATGCATTTCAAGCACTAGGTTTATATAATTTATGATCAGTCTTGTCTGTTGTTGTATGTGTGAAATGTTTTTGGAAAATGGTAACTTTTAACATGTTTGTATTTTATTTTAAAATATACCAATTTTTAAATATTGTTTTCTCAAATAGTTTTGTATCAATAAAATGTAAAATAAGTGAGTACAAAATACAGTTAGTGTTAATAAATACTATTTTCTGTTCGTTTTATTAGCAATGAGTTTTTAAAGCTATCAGAGATCAATCAAATTAAACATACTTAGATATGTTTTAAAATCTATACTGTCTTTCTCCAAAAAAATGAAGCACTTGTTGAACTAACATATTACTGAATTGTGTCAAAAAATCTCATTAATAACAACCAACAAAAATGATGCCAACCAATGACATCATCTACTACTACAACCAAAACCCAATTATCTTAATCTGTCATGCTTTCACTCCTGTGTTTCCACCATGTATTCTAGTCAGTGTGCTTCTGTGTCTTATTCATCCTTATTTACACATATTTAACTTATGCACTAATTTTTGGATTATTTGGATTTGGATTTATTACTTAATACTTCTAGTATTGATATTTCTTAGAGTTTATTAACATACTTTAAATATTTGAGATGACAAGATTATTTTTTATGAATTACTAACTGTTGCTCGTGGGGTTGCCCGAATGGTTAATGATCTAACAGAAACATTTTTTTGGTATAAATACTGTTCTTTGTGTTAAATCCGAAAATCAGTTCAGACTTCAGTAGTTTTTGTGTGTAGCGGTAACAAACAAACATACAAACTTTCACATTTGTAACATTAGTGGGACATATTTTACACCTTTCCTATACTTAAATGCAGTTCATATCCTACGAACAATAACAGAAACCTACATATTGTACACATAATTTAAAAGACATGCCGCTGTGCTACATAATTTTTTTTATTGTTATATTTGTCTTAAAAGCCCAAGCCATTTTAAATTTTATTTATGTAGCATAGGAGAACTACCATTTAAAATAAACTGATATTAGTTATGTAAGTGATAATGTAAAATAGAAATTAATCATTTTGAAAAATCTTACATTTTGAAAAGGTAATAATGTATGAACATAATACTAATAACTTTTTTGTTTTAGAAGAGATAATCCTTGTTAAAACTTTAGTTCTGATTTTAAGAAAGGTTTACTTTTATTTGTTTAACTATATGTTTGTATTTAAATTGTAGATTTATTAGTGATTTTATATCAAAAGAAAAGGTCAAAGTTACATCAAGTTTCTACTATCTGTAGTGATTGTATCAATGCATTAGCTAATATGTGACACATCCTAGTACTTAATTAAGTACTGTATTTATGTCTATCAACTTAAACAATATACCTAATAAATATTAATTTATGCTACTATACTTGGAGTTGTCTGTGTTAAAATAAACTATTTATAGATACTATTACTGTTTCTTTAATAAATAAAGAATAAAGTAAAAGTGTTAAGTAGTATTAACAGTATAATATATTTTAATAAGTATTATGGATATTATAGTCTGTATCAGAGTTATAAAGACTATACTACCAAGTTGAAACTTGAATTACTTTAATTTATGTTGTTTAATGATGTAGAAAAAACTATTGAGTGTTTTTGGGTTTTTTAACTAAAACACCTATAGCTGTTTTACACCTACACATAATAAATCAGTAAGTAGGTTGTAAAACAGCACACACTCTTGCAGGGCAGGCAAAGATTATTGACTGTCAAATTGTTACTATTCTCGCAGAACTGTCTAGCTTCTATTGCATTCATTAATCTTCTTACAAAGACTCCAATCATAGTAATTATTGACACTGTTTTAGGATAAAATCAAACCCTTAAATTGAGGAGTGTCAACCTAGGTCTCACAACATCTGTAAGAACTAGAACTAGGTTGACTAGGTTGGATAGATATCCACATTCACATTGGATGTTTGTTTTGTCAATCTTTCATATACCGCTCTCTTCACATGACTCAGCTAACAGAGCCCTTTCTCATTTTTAAACCATTAATTATAATTCCATTCTCTGATCTTACTGCTATGATTATGGCCATTTAGTGTAAAACAGTAGCAAGCGCTAATACCAAGTGCCAAATTAAATAACCATCTTCTCACTAGAATCAACATTTTTTATTATTCATCTACAGCCAACACTGACTGCAGTGGGGTCATAATGTAATAGATAGTAATGTCTGGTTGTGGCTATCACTATCAGTGTTTATGATTTAAATTTATGTTTATGTATTTATCTTTCTCATGCAATTTTGTCCTGTTGTGACTCATACTTTAGATAAAAATGTACAACATGTATATTGTTTGAGTGTGAACTAATTACTTTTACTATTGTCTTTATTAAATATGAAATATGAAGTAGGGAATAAATTTAAATTCGTTTTAGTTGATGTTTCAAGCTTTCTTTAAAATACAAGCAAAAAGGATTTTGAGATAACAATTGGATGTATACCCTGTATTTTTGCACCTTTTCTACAAATTTCATACTCCCACAATAGATATTAAACATAGCACTGCGATTGCAATTTAAACATTTTATTAATAAATGTCTTTTGCTATTTAGAAATTTGTTTATTTACCATACTAAAATAATACATTTACGGTGATGTCTACTTGTAAATCAAGTGTGTAGATTTTTATTTGCGAAAGTTTTTATTTAATTTTGGCTTTTACTGATTCTAAGTTAAAATCTCTTAATTTATTAATGGAGATATATTTCTAGACTTTTTTGTTTAATGAAGAAATTGTTTTTAGCTGTGTAAGAGAAATTGAAAATAAATAGGAGGAAGTCCTAATAAAAATGATATCATCAGAAGAAACGGATTCTTTAAGCACACTTCCCTCGGATATACACTCCGAAGATGTTTCAGGTATTGCACTGTGTGATTTTTACAATTTTTTTTTGTGGTATTGGTAGGCAAAGAAACAGTTAGGCAGGTAGGCAAAATTCACTGTGCCTAATGACACCAAAGGTGGTAATGGTGTGTTGCCAACTTGAAACTGCGATGTTAGACCTCAAGCAAAATTAAGTTTACCTGCTACCTTTATCTCCAAACCGGAACACGTCATGACGTTATAGCGTCAGGAACAGGTAAGGCTGTACCAATCCGGGCAAGTCGTAGCGAAACTCGACCACTCTCTACTAATATTTAAAGAGCTGTTGTATTTATTTAAGTCTTCTGTTTGTTAATACTGTACTAGGGCTACTAATAGTATTCTTTTTTTTGGTTACTTTGGAAGAGGTCAATTAGTGATATTTTCGCAGCATTATTTATCTATCAAAAATGTGCTTGTATGCATTACATATTGGTGATAATTCATATATAATGAAATGAAAAATATTTATTTGCAGAGCATGTGTGTTAGAATACGTTAAAAGATTATTTAAGCTTTCCAATATATTTTATCACATTGTGGTGTACAAATATTTTTAGTATTCATGGAAAATAATTATTTCATACATACATTTTGTTATTTTCATTACAAGATTATTTGTTAGTCACAATTTTTCTAATGTAAATAAATTTAACCCTATCTGTCGTAAACTACTATAACTTCCAAACCTAGCCAATCAGGAGAAGAAACATCAAAATGTACTCTCCGGCAATCAAGATTTCTGTAGTTATACTATGCTTGTTTATTTATGCTTGTCTGCAAGAAAATCTATTACACTATATTCTCTCTATCAACAAGCTGAATTCCGTCTTTCGAAATCTTTTTAATGGTAGTAATTTAAGATTATAAGGAATTTGGTAGTAACGGCAAGATACATTATTTTTGTGAATATTTAGGTTTTTAAGCTATGCACATGGAGTTTCTCACTTTTTCAAAAACATGACAAATCTAGGAAACATAAGAAATACAACTTATAAAAGTAGCATTTATGTTGCAGAATTTCAAATTAATAATAAACATAGTGTTCAAGAATATGCTTACTGTATATATCTTACTAAACAGGTCAAGGCTGGAGTATTAATGTACAAACTTCACAAATCTGAGTATTAGTATTGTAAAGGTAGAAATTTTCAATCAGTAAATTAATTACATAAACATTTGCCATATTTTTAGTCTTAATAGCTAGATTTTTATTTGTGTGTATATCTACACATCTCACTTTCCATCCCTTATTCAACTGTTGTATGTATGTAATTCAAATTTAAAATACTGATTGACAAGGACCATACGAGTGTTTTGTGCAACCACATTGATATAAAACTACTACCGGTGTAAGTGTGTTGTCTATCTTGACATCCGTTTTGTCAAGTCTATGGATTTTCGTGATCCTTATAACTCACCGACATGGGTTTATGCAGAAAGAAAATTTTTGTAATATCCTGTCTTCTGAAAACAAAACAGAATGATTTTCCAAAGTTTTGTTTTGGCTCTTTTCTTGTTTCAGCATAAATATATCAAAGCAACTTCTAATGTTACAGCTTCTGGGACAGAGGAAGCACCATCGTCAATGGTCTCCAGTGAAGCTGAATCTGAGGGTAGTGTGTTGTCAGAGCCTATGCGATACGACCCCACTGATCCTGCAGTGACACATACTAGCGATGCTAGTATTACAGACCCGGCGCAGACATCTCAAGACAGGACACTTGGACCCACGGCTGATCTCAGAGCTGTAGGAAATACACTGGCTTCCCTAGTGTCTACTCGAGGTATGCCCATCAAATTTAAAATTCATGGAATAATACAGTAAACTAATAAAACAGTTTTTAAAAGAGGTTTGTGTAAAGGATATTGAGTATATTTTTGTTATAATCGTTGTTGTGCTACAAAATGAGAAAGACGTGGGTATGCAAGAAGAAGGATAGGATTGTCATAGTCTAGTATATAACACACAATAAATCGTATTAAAATTATTATTAAAGTTGCTCTCATGACTTTGCCCTCCCACCAGTAATTTTTATTTTAATTAATGTGATTTGGTCCACCTTTAAATACCAAAGAATATTATCAGTTGGTTAAGTAATTTATGGATTATTTGGTAACAAACCAGAATTTGAGGTTGAGCAATTGTTTAGTATTACTCACTTTATAGGTAGTTATATAATTATAAATGGCACTGTAAATGAAATATAAAACTAAAAATTTAGGATCAATGCTACCATGGGGACCGCACAAAGGGCCAATAGTTCAACAGGCCGATGGAGATCTTAGACCTGGAGAGTTTGTTATGCGACTGCTGTTTACCGAGTTCACTGTACAGGCCGAGAGAAAAATGGAGGCTGTGATGGCTGAACCACTGGTTAGTTTTTCTATTTTTACATACTCTCATACATATCTTCACGTCAAGTAGGAAGTGAAGTATTGAAAATATTTAAAAAGTGTACCACGGTGGCAATCCTTTAAAATACATATAGTAGACTGAACAAATTTTAAACCACTAATTTTACAATGTAGACAACCATTAAAAACAAAACCAAATAAAAAATAATTTAATGACAACAAAAAATCATAACATTAAAAGTTTGACTGTGGAATTGATCTTTCCTATATTAGGTTTTTGATTTAGAATTCCAATGTTAAAAGTCGGGACAGTTATTACTTTTTAAAGAAAAAGAACTTTATAGTATTTGGCTTTAATATTAAATACGCTACGCCTACACAATAATTTTAGAGCACTAGACCTGCAAAAAACCTACTTTAATTACAGTAATAGGTAGTCTAACAAAATGTTAAATATAACTCAAAAACCACTTGTCGGATTTCGATTAGATTTATATAAACCATCACCTTTGATGTCTGTCCTAACTTACACAAAAAAAAAATCATTAAAATCCATTTATAATCTCATAACAAACACACAAAAACATGTAGTCCTATTGAGAATCTCCATTTTGAAATCGTTGAAATGAAATTCTGAGTTTTGTAAAATTGTATATACTTTGTTAATACAGGAGAAACCTTTGAACAAAACACTGCAAAGGGGCGAAGATCCCCAGTTGGATCAGATCCTCTCTGCATTTGGTACTGTCGCCGAACACTGTCTTCCATCTCTACTGCGAGCTCTGTTTGGGTGGCTAGAACGCCAAATGGCCGACTCTCCTCAATTGAGTGAACAAGCTAAGAAACCACACCAGGATTTAAGAAACAAGAGGTAACATATAGTCTATATTGAAAGCCAAAGTGCTGGAAATTTTAGTTCACTAGTAGAAACTAAACTAAATTTGTTTAGTTGAGTCATACTAAACTAAATTTGTTTAGTTGAGTCATACAAAACTGAAGTTTGTTTAGTTTAGTCTTACTAAATTAAGACCTTTAGATTGTTTTGTTTAGTTTGACATGTCACTTGTTTTTTTATCTGGAATTTTATTTTTTCATTATGTTTGTGTCATGAAAGTAATTATTATGACATTATATGAAGTGTTTCTGATTCAAGTTTCGACTGACATTGCCACTATATTCCTATCAACATTGCGAAATCAAAATCACTTTGTAAAAGTTTGCTTTTATTAACAATAAATTGATTAAGATATACTTGCAACTCATCGTAACTTCGAAATAACTTTTTATAGAAAATATTTTATTAAAAACTTACAGAAGTTGATAAAATTACTGTATCTATCCTACGCAATAATCCACGTAAATATTTTTTATTGCTTGATCGAGATTTACTTTTAAATTATTTTTCCAGCATAATCTACATAGTGTCGGGTAGTGGGGCGGGAACAGAAACAGTTGAAAGAAGCTGTGAAGAACTGCAAGCAGAAAGACGCGATTTGGCCGTTGAATTCTTGTTTTGCCTTGCTCTTATTGAAGTGTTGCGCCAGTTGCCGTTTCATCCAGGACACGAAGATCTGGTTCAGTATATAGAAAATGTTGCATTTAAGCGGTTTAATTACAAAGAAGGGTAAGTTTCTTATTTTTTTTAATTATTACTCACTAATGAGCCTGCTTTGATGTAAACGCTTCCCTGTCGTCATAATTCCAGTGTTCAAATGCGATGTGCTCCTTGTTAGAGCTGAGTTACTGGTAAACTTCTAACGCTACAGGCGAAACATACTAGCTTTAGGTTAACACTGTTAACTCTTTGCATTTTATACTATCAGGAAATTTAAAACTAATAGCTAAAAATTAAACCTGCCGAGTAGACCTTTTACAACACCGTTAACACTATGAATTTCATACTATCAGGATATTAAAACTTATAACTAAAAAGTAAACCTGCCGAGTAGTAGTGGACCTTTTATAGTTCCAACATTATTAGAAACAATGCTTTAATGATCTAAATAATTTTTAACGTTACGTACCGATGACCGTCCTTAGATGCAAAGAAAACAAAATCTTGATAGTAATGCCTCTAGTTATTTTTACCGCAAAGTTGTTAGTTTAAATCTTTATTATCTAAAAATGTCTTCTTTATGACATCAACAAGCATTAAGAAATACAACTATTATAGGTTTTGATTTTTTTTTCGGATATATGCATTAAAAGTATAAAAGGCAATAAAATGTAATAACTTATGTTTCTGTAAAGTAAAAAATAAGAACATTATAGTATACAAAACCTAGCCCCTGTGATCTATCCAGGTGTTGGACTTGACTTAATAAGACGGGACAGGTTTGATTCCCAGGTTGAGCAATAAAGACAAAATATGGGTTTTCCAATTTTGTAATATAAAAAAATGTTCCTTGGTATTGCATGCGTTCTTAGTTGGCAATAGGCTTGCCACTTATCAAATTGTAGGGCCTAGTGGCTTCGGCTAGCCGTAAATCCCTTGGTTGTGCCACCGCCAACCTCTTCGTGGATATAGGCGTGAAGATACTTACTAACAAAACACGAAAATAATAAAATTTTGTAGTGTATGTTGATAAAGTTCGTACAAAGTTTTAAGAACTATTGCCAACGTGGATAACGTCAACTTGAGACATTTCATTTAATCTTCGTTGCATTAAAAATAACGACTAGCGCAAAATAAAAAAAAATATAACCTTTTTGCTGTTCTGTTTTATATTTATCTGCGGTAAAAAGTTTGATTTAACTAAATTTCATTGACTTGCAGGCTGCAATCAAATCCCAATGCTGCGAATGTTCACATAATAGCAGATTTGTATGCTGAAGTTATTGGTGTACTTGCCCAGGCTAGATTTGCGTCAGTCAAGAAACGTTTCACGGCTGAACTCAAGGTAAGATTTTGTAAAATAAATTAAAAAAAATAAGTTACGAAAGATATGACTTGTGAGATAATAGAATATTAATTATATTTAAATGAGATTATCTATACTTAAATTATTTATTTATAATAGGGCAGATGACTTATATATAGTGTGTTAAAAAAAGCATGCTAGGCATGGCATCAAGTGCAGCTCCACAAGATAAATGTGCCAATTTATTTTTAAATATTATATCAGGCTTCATCCGTTTTGTGATCATTTAAAGTTGAGTGGGTTACAATAAAAAGTATTATTAAAAAATTATGTGACCAATGAACTATAAATGCAATTAAAATCAACTTTTTTTGTTAAAGCAATCCCGTAGACGCAACTTGACGAAACGTCAGTACATGGTCAGAGGGCTGATTCTGTATCTTTTTAGTGACGATCACTGAGTAAAGTGTACATCAAATAACTGTCAAATGACGTATTTTATATCTCCTGTGACCAACAGAAATATAATCGAGATTGCAAATACATAACAACTAAGCAACTCTTTTTGTAGGTTTATTCGGATGTGACTACTTAATTCCACAATTTATTAATTTTGGTATATTTAAATATGTTTCTGAATATCAACTGATTGTTATTTTGTTCATACAAGAAATACGCTTCAACCTTAATCACTACTCTCTAAATCTTTCTACTGGTGATAGGGATGTGTGATAACTATATCACTACATATATACTCATGACTACATGAGGAGCAGAGACAAGTAAATAAAGATTGACATAAACATTATTGTAATTTATAATTTTAATAATGTTATTTTGTAGGAGTTAAAAAGTCGCGAACCATCACCTCACACAACCCAAAGTATTATATCACTCCTGATGGGCATGAAGTTTTTTCGCGTCAAAATGGTTCCTATAGAAGAGTTCGAAGCTTCGTTCCAGTTTTTACAAGAATGTGCTCAATATTTCTTAGAAGTTAAAGACAAGGATATCCGCCACGCCCTTGCTGGCTTATTTGTGGAGATACTTGTACCTGTGGCTGCGGTAAATATATTTTTTATATTTTGTTACTTTTAATTGATTTCGGTATGGCAAAACTAGAAACCACTTCAAAGTGAACTAGGTTTCAAAAAGACCAATTTTGTAAGTAACCGAGCAGAGATGTTAGATGCTGCCCGTCCAGGTATTTGGTAGACGTCAAAAGTATGCGATATTAGATATTTTTTACATATTAAAATTAAAGACCGCCTTGTTGGTCGAGGTCTTAGAATACTTGACTAATTCCACCTACTAACCGTGAGGCTCGGATTCGATACCCACGGGGGCAGACATTTATGTGATCCACATATAGATGTCTGCGTTTCTGGGTCTGTTAAATAAAAAAAATGATATTTTTACAAGTACATGTTTGAATAATAAATTAAAATTAAATTCAATTTCTGTAATAGGTCCGTTGATATTTATGTATTTATTTAAAGATAAACTAATGTCACTGTATTAGGACTCCATACAATGTGGTAGGTAGTAAAACATGTTGCTCAGTCTAATAGCACCTCGTTATCCATATTACCTCCTACATGCATACTGACGTATATTTCTATTTTATTTTTTGTGTTCATGATCTCACTATCTCTTAAACTCTCATTTTTTTCGCAGACTGTCAAAAATGAAGTAAACGTGCCGTGTCTCAAGAATTTCGTTGAAATGTTGTACAGCCACACGTTAGACGCAAGTACAAAATCCAAACACCGGCTGGCGCTGTTTCCTCTAGTTACTTGCCTGCTCTGTGTATCACAGAAACAATTTTTCCTTGCCAATTGGCACTGTTTCCTCGCTATGTGCCTATCGCATTTGAAAAATAGAGATCCTAAAATGTGTCGTGTTGCTTTAGGTAAGTGAAAAATTTAAAAATGTTTTATTTTAATCTGTACTTAACACGTTCAAGAATTCCTAAAGATTATGGATCTATATCATCAGTTTGTTCAAACAAGATCAAAAAGTTTAAGGTACCTTAAAGGCTAAAGTACTTGCATGTCGCATGTACTTGACTGATTATTGGTTGTTGCGTACGCGTCATTTTCAGAAAGATAAAACACAACCGTTTGTTGCTGTTTTATTTAAAACATTAAAGTAAAATTATAAGTTTCAAACATTCGATGTTTGTTATTGACAACTTATAATATTTAATTTCTACCCCTCAAAATATTGAACAAAAATCAAATTGTAGAATATATTATTGTATATTCTACTCTTTGTACCTTTGTCGAATGAGTTTTTTCTAAAAACGCTTAAGTTGTATTTGTATCAATCATATACCATCTTATTTATATGTATATTGCTACAAACGACATAGTAAAATAAAATTTGGAAATCCAATTGGACCAAGGTGCGATCGATGGAATAATAATACATCTCATTCAGATTCTTAAAAGCAAAGTCACACAAAGAAGTGTATATCATAAAAGGTGTTTTTTTTCTTTACAGAATCGCTTTACCGTCTTCTCTGGGTTTACATGATAAGGATAAAATGTGAAAGTAATTCTGCAACACAATCAAGACTTCAAAGTATAGTAAACTCGCTATTCCCGAAAGGTTCCAAGGGAGTAGTACCTAGGGACACACCATTGAATATATTTGTTAAAATTATACAATTCATAGCTCAAGAAAGACTGGATTTTGCTATGAGAGAAATAGTGTTCGACCTTCTAATGGTTGGCAGACCGATTAAAATCATTTTGACTCCAGAAAGGATGTCCATAGGTTTGCGAGCGTTTCTCGTGGTTGCGGATAGCCTGCAGCAGAAAGAAGGCGAACCTCCTATGCCAAGAACATCTGGCACACTCCCATCAGGGAACACTTTACGAGTTAAAAAGACTTTCCTGAATAAAATGTTGACCGACGAAACAGCTCGGTCGATTGGTATGAGTGCATATTTCACTTACGTGAGGCGGGTCCTTGTTGAGATTCTTAGAGCGCTGGATGCTCATTATGGCAGGCCCCTTATGTTAACTAATACGCAAAATGTGACAAAAGAACAGGAAATCAATACCGGTGAGAGAAAACCAAGAATTGATCTGTTTAGAACCTGTGTCGCAGCTATACCAAGGTAAGTTCAGTACTTAAGTCATATACAAACACAATTATATTTTAAAAATATGTACAGACGAACCTGTATCATATAAATGTCACTTATGTATTCCTCTAAAATGGTTATTAAAAACAATAAAGTCATCAAAAACATAACAAGGGTATTCTC
Organism: Calephelis nemesis; assembly: GCA_002245505.1. Classification (NCBI taxonomy): domain Eukaryota; kingdom Metazoa; phylum Arthropoda; class Insecta; order Lepidoptera; family Riodinidae; genus Calephelis; species Calephelis nemesis. The sequence continues at coordinate 426,868 of NJDD01001306.1, read as the reverse complement.
TGGTATTGTGCTGTTACGAGTACCACTAGTGTTTCTGGAAATAACTTGTGCTGTTCTAGATCATAAGATTTAAAATGTTTTTTTATTGAAGTCTATAGATGCTGGAAGTAAGTTTTCAATTAAAAAAATGTGACAAACTGTTATTTGTAAGGGGTGTTGATCTATACCGTGAAGTAGACTTAATAAGTACGCTATTGAAACATATTAAATAAGCCTAAAAATGATAGAATAGTGTTTGGAATTTTAAGAGTTCCTATGGCCACCTTCCTGTTCCAGTATCAAATCAACCCCATGCCATAACTAATTTTGCATTGTCATCCGATTTACACATGCTTGCAAAAATTTCAGCTCAATCGATAAACGGAAAATGAATCAAATTCTACTTGCAAAATTTGAATATGCATACGTTGCAATAAAAAATCTTAATTGAAGATATATAACCACTTCTAAAAATAACTAACTAACTAATAATATTTTTTAAATGTGTTTTTTTTTTTATAAGCTAAGATTATAATACTATTTTAGAATAATTCCTGAAGGCATGAGCTCTAGTGAGCTCGTTGACTTGCTCTGCCGATTAACAGTGCATATGGACGAGGAGCTACGAGGTCTGTCTTTTCAAAGTCTCCAAACTTTGATAGTCGATTTTCCGGAATGGCGTCAAGATGTCCTTGCCGGATTTACACAGTTCCTGGCGAAAGAGGTTCAAGTGAGTATCAGCTTAGTATTTTTACTAAGTAACATTACATGTGAATCTTGACATATTTAACTATGTTATCTTAATGAGAATTTATTTTTGGAAAGTTACTGTTATATTTCTGAAGCTAATATTTCTAAAAATGTATATATCTTGATATCACTACATTACCTGAAATTAGCCACATTAATATATTGTTATGGTCTGAAAAAGCACATTGATAGGATAAATTATTCATTCTTGCAATACTGCTGACAGTGCCTAGACATGCTATAAACAAGACTCCCTTTTAAACAACTCTCCCTTTCCTTAACCTATTGACATTTGCAAAAAAATCTTTCTAACTAATTCTCATACCTATATATATTTTCTATTTAAATATTTGATTACCGTATCACTGTTTTCGTCTTCTAAATATAAACCTGTGTAAAAACTTGATTATATTTAACCACTAAGTTGCGTATTTTATTTTTAACTTTCTTCTTTTGTCCTAATTTCACAAAGACAACAAAATTTAAAAAAGAGTAATAAGAATCCAATTATAAACTTCAATAGTTTGTCACCGTTACTACAGAGAATAATATAAAACCTGTGAAATGGCTTCGGTTTCGTAAGTGAAAGTACAAAAAGCTACTAAAAGTTAATATTATTTAATTTTTTATCCATACGCTCAGGACACTTCACCTCAGCTGGTAGAAAATGGTCTGAGAATGTTGCTACAGCTGATAACAAGTTGGAAGAATGGAGAACCAACTGCATTGCCCCCAACCAAACCTGAACCGTTGGCCTCAGTGATTCGCGGGGCCGAGGCTCTTGGACTGGTCATGCTATGCCAATGTAAAAGCTACCCACGAAGACTGGCTGTGCACATTTTAAGGTAAAATTCACTTACATGTCATTGGTTTGATTAATTTTATATAACACTAGCGACGGGCTTTGCACGGTTATGATATATACATATAAACCTTCCTATTCAATCACTTTATCATAAAAACCGCATCAAAATCCGTTGCGTAGTTTTAAAGATTTAAGCATACAAAGAGACTGAGGAAGCGACTTTTTTATACTATGTAGTGACGTTGATTCGCATTATATAAAATTATTTAAACAAAAAACTCGTCGCAAGTAAATTCTAAAACTGGTGACAGTTATAATAGTTGAAATCTTCTATATCTGTGTGAAAAACACAGATTTCCATATAAAATTGTATGAGAGAAGGTTTTTAAGGCTGAGCATACATTGTAATCACGCCGTTTTTAAGATAAACAATAGACTGTTTTGTGGTCGATGTGCATTACACTTAAAAAGGGGGTAAGCTGAAAATCATTAGTCTGATTGTCGGTGCAGTTTTTGTTTGATTTAGAAAATTTGTGTCTATGACACGTTTTGTTCCAAGTGAGCGAGTCTCTGTATGTTTGTATGTTTGGTAACGCGTTATTCTGTCTTAAAACTTATGTGACTACAGAATATCCTCAGCATACTAGTGTTTTCTGTTTTTATTCGGACCAAACTCATTTAAGTAGTATGAAAAATGTTTAACATAAAATTGATAAACCTGGACTACCACTTACATCAGTGACTGACTAACCCTGTATTGCTTTCAATCATAATACTCAAGTGATTACTGATGTTCCCTCAGATAGAGGAATTTGAAAATGCAATTCATTTAGAAAAATTCGAAATCATATGAAAGTTGTCCAGATAAAAATTGGGACAATGTCCTGCCGAAACGGTGCATTACATAACACTGAAAAATCTAAAATTATGCAAAACATAATATTATACTCATTGTAACTATTACAGTGCTAGGTTTTATTAGAATGTTATTAGGTTAATTTATTATTTTTTGGTATTGGCGTTGTTTTGATCAACGATATTTTTCCAAAATTATATCAAATTTATTATTTCATGTAACCTTTGCAGGGAAACGAAATGTCTCTTAGAAAAACTGCAACTGACGAGAGACGAACCGGCTTTGATAGATGCGGCGGACGCCCATGTCCCGCACTTCCTGGAGAAATGCTTACCCATCTTGCCACCGACTGAGAAGCAAGCTGTACTTGCTGCTGGTCAGCCTGACCTGGTGTGGGTTGTGGAACGGAGCCACATTGTTTGGACTGCAGGTACTTTTAATGTCATAAAAAAGTGTACTAGCTGGTAGCTACCATGATGGTAAGAGACAACCATCTCTTATAGCCCCCTAATATAAACTGGGTGGGATTTTTGACTACGGCGTTAGTCTACCAGCTACTCTAGCCCCAAGCATAGAACACGACAATGGTGAATACTGACCTGTATATCATTAACGTAATAACATTTAAAGAAAGTACTTGATGAGTCTCTTTTTCAATGCATACGGTTTTCCTGCAACTTACTTTGCGAGATTATTACATTAAAAAACCGTAATAGTGTAACGTCTTTCCTGACTTTTAATTGATCTTCTTTTAATAATTTATTACTTATTGTTTCTTTTGTAGTCATAGGTATTGATGTTTTTTTTGTATTTATTAAAATAAGCTAATTTGCGGTAGGATTCGCACTTTTATTGCCAAGTGTATTGACAAAGTATAAATCGCCTCTGGACTGGAGTGCAGTATTAGACTTGACCTTACGAGGTCCCTTTTGGATTCCCGTGACAAGACACTGCCTGTTATTGGATAAGGGACCGGGAGGCGTTATGCTTTTACATTTATTAAATTGTGTGACTTGGTACGTTCAGCTTTTCGCTTGTGGGCTAGTTGTACCTCTGATATAGGAGCATGAAGACTATTTTCAATTTATCAGTGTTTAACCAAGTAACCCATGTACTTACAGCTTAACAGCTTTGTTCGGAATTATCTTAAACACAGATTCAAAAGTGAAATTTGATAAAATATGTGTGGTGAAGTAATGTTTTTGAAGTTATACTTCTTTTGGCGCGTTAGGAAAAAATGATGAGGATAAATTTTTACGATGCGCGCGCACACCGTCACGAAAAACCGACATGATGAAGTTAGCTATAGATAACATTTTAGTTTTTCAAAAAATGGTACCAACAAAGTAAAAGTAAGGACATCTACGTATGTTTGCGTGAGAACTGACAACTGTATTCACAATATTTCTTTATTTCTATGGTTAGTGTCATTTTGTCTACAACTGTAAAATAAGGCAAAAGATAAAATTTTTAAAAAGATTTTTATCTTATTACGCCGAAGAAGTATAACTTCTAACGCGTGTACATAAGTACACACACAATTTTTTTATTTCAAGGTTTACAACACGATGAATCGTTTTCGAAGAACAGCTGGAGTGGCAGCTCGGCAAATGGCGCTGATCCTTGGGAGGTAATGTATATTAAAAAAACTAAGCATTTTGTTGAAAATAATATAATACTTAAATAGGCGTGTTGATTCCCAAAAAAGTGTCAATAACCATAAAGAGATCGTATAAGCTAAAATGACGCGCCCCATTATTTGAATATTAATAAGAACATCTTAACTTTGCGTGTCATTATTTCCTAGAATTGCAATCTGTATCAGTGTAAGCTATATACAGGGTTACATCTAAAGCATCAGCCAAATTTTGAATGGTTCGGAATCGATAACATTTTAGATCTATGAACTAAAAATTAAAAAAACAATATTTTTTATGCGACGTAAAATACAAAATGCATAGTTATAACGTAAACAAAGCATAAAACTGGTCACCGACCGCAGTCGCATTCGTTGGCATGTGACGTCAAGACTCGTGCCAGGTATGACATAGCGTGACAATAAATAAAGCATTTTTATGTTTTTATGTGTTTTAAATGAATATTTATAAAAGTAAATATTACAACAATTTGGCAAATCATATTTCAAACACATTATCATTTAAATATATGCCTCCTTGTATTAAGATTTGGCCGGTCCGTTCAAAGTTACATTGTATACGATAGAGCTATAGACTACACTGGAGGTTACACTCTTAACAAAGAACTGATGTTTTTCCAAATATTGCTGACTCTATTGTACCGGCCTCTCTTTCATTTGACTTTGTTATTTATTTCACAAAAATCTGAAAGAGAGGCCAGTACATGAGAGAAAAAGAGAGAGAATCAGCAATTTTTGGAAATAACAGTTCTTTTTTAGGAACGTTACCTCCAATAGTTGTTTACAGCTTCATGATCAGTACTTGTCAGGTCAAATGTCGCGTTGTCATTCGCAATGCTCTTTATTTATAGAAATGCTGTCATATTGTATTAAACAAGGCGCTTTTATTTTTCTTTCTTTCGTTCGTTGACATGTTACAAGTATCTGATTTGATTGACATGTTACAAGTGCAATTACAGAATTTATTTTATTTGTGTCGCTTGAATACAAATGCGATGGTCAGGCGCTTCACTTCAGCTTATACGATCTATATGAAATTTTGTATAGAAGATTATGGTATCACAGCCATATGTATAAAATTAAGTGTCATTTTTTATTTTTTTAAATATATGGTATCATAGCCAATTTAGTGGTAATCAGTTTCAATGTTTAAATTAAATACGTATTGTAGGTTGTGCTATTTGGTCTATTGGAACGAAGCAGAGTACCGGCGCGATGTCCTGCAACAGTGTTACAGGCTTGGCCCATACTACACGCCAGGATACAGGCTCTTTATACCATTATTGAACCAGCGTAAGTATTTTCAAACATACTACACCCAAAGATTCATCTTAAAATCAGGGCAAAATAATATCTTATAATAATCATTTAAAAATATCAAAATAATCTCTTATAAGCTACAGATGTTTAGCCCCTAAGTTTACCAAATTGTATATTTGAATTGTAAGTGTTTGTCAACTATACAAATATATAGAAACATTTAAAGAGATACCGGAATAAATGTAATAAACACCTTAATGCAGAATTAGATATATCTATAACAGATAATTCCAATTTGATATACAAATAGGTGGTAAAATCTTACTATGACATAACGGTGTACAAGTAGTATCTGTAGTATAATATCCCACCAAAAACATAAATGTAAAAAAGGAGAGCCAAGTTCAATACAAAAATTATGCTTGGCTGTGAACTCCGCCGCAAAAAGAATGGAAATCTTAATGGGTGCCAAGTTCTATGCAAAATCTAAATACTTATTTATAGGAACGATCGAGTATGAAACTCTATTTCTTTGCTTTATTCGATAACTATAACAAATTCTGTTATTTCAAAATAAGAGATCTAATAGTAGGTTAGATTTAACTTGGCCAGTTTTCAGTACATCAGTTATTTCATGACAATATTCAACTGTACAATTATAACAAACTGGCCAAGTCAAATCTAACCTATTTTTGAATTTTTTTTTATTTTTCGATTTTTCCCTACGTTTACACATAATTACCGAGCTGGATTCAAAATTTCATCCTTCTAGGTCGTCTGGAAGTAGGTTAGGTTTAGCTACTATAGGTATGTCAGTCAGTCAGTCAGTAGGTACTAAAATTTACGACTTTTAGACCTTTATATCTTTATAACCGTTTGAGCTAGCTTTACGAAATTTTGAGATTCTTGATGTCCTTATGGATATGATTACACACGTAGTTTTATGTATTTACGTTAAATAGATTTTGAGTTATAAAAGGGTCAAAAGTGGCACCAAGTGGTTCGTGTAAAATTACACTTGGCGCTGGCTAGCCAGTTCTTTGCTTGAACTTAGCTTGACACGCTGCCGCGTGTCTAGATTTGGTATCTTTAGACGAAGTTAGTTTCTTGCTATCAGGAGAGCTAACATGTTTGCTATCTTATAATAACTCTAAAATAAATAAAAAACTGACAAACCTAGACAAAACCTACT
>NJDD01001306.1:399258-411338 GCA_002245505.1 Calephelis nemesis | reverse complement strand
AAAAGTTCAATGCGCTTGTTCCCTTCCGGAGCGGTGGTGGGTACTAGTCCCAATGGGATGATACAATGCACTCTACCGACTACCACCTATCTATAACTGTCTGATTAATTTTATGAAACAGGTACGTAAGATTTAGTATTTAAATAAACAAGTGGACGCAAACTGGTATATAGTATAATCCGTCCATCCAGTTTGCGTCCAGGTAAATTTCGACATCTTTATCTTTTCCTATTACCATAATTAAGTGGACGCAAATTGGCTATTTAAATAAGCATAATAATAATGGTAAAAATAAAATAAAACCCCATCCTTATTACATATTTCTTTACATTAAAATAAAGGATCAAGTTAGAAAAAGAAAGATGAGTTTGACTAATAGTTTGACAAACTGACTAATTCGTAAAATTGGTATACCAGTTCGCGTCCACCTCATTTTAACTCTAAAAAATAAAATTATCAATCAAAATCATCAATATTTTTATTCTTTTAATCATTTTCAAGGCCTAGGAACAAATACAATCTTTACTTAAACTGAAAACATTGAAAAATTACGTATGAAACGCGCGCTGGTTTACAATTTTTTTACTAAAATTATGGATTTTTACACAACTTTTTTATATAGGTAAGATTAATTATTTTTTTGAAACATGAAAAATTATGCGAACAGTTCTTTTGTCTGTGTATGTGTGATCCTAATATATCGTATAATAGGCAGAAACGACTTTTAATTTCCCTAATTTTTTTTTACACTTATTTTTAAGGGTTTTTTAAACGGTGTCTACGAAATGGACGCGAACTGGTGCGTGGACGCGAATAGGCGCACATACCCTATTAAGTTTTGTTAATGTGGAGTGATTACCTCAATATGATTATTAGCTAATGTGGGATTGAGGCATTAGACAAGATTACATAGATTATCGTGTCATTTCAAATAAATATGAAATACCTACGACTTTGTGATTTTTTAGAATGTTTTGGTCAAAGCATAATTGTTTGGTATAGTCATATATAAACATTGAAACGTAATACTTTTTTGAAAATTTCGAACCTTGGGATGGGGCTTGAGGCATTAGACAAGATTACATAGAACGTAATTCGTAATTATCGTGTCATTTCAAATAAGTAGGTATTACGACTTTGTAAGTTCTTAGAATGTTTTGGTCTAAGCATAAAAAATAAAATCAATTAAACTTAGTATAGACATATTTAAGCATTAAAATGTATCATAAGTATAATATTTTAGCAACGACGGAGCAGTAATGGCCCACACGCAGTCGTTTCTCGATCGGTTTTGTTATTGCTATCTCTTTCTATTGAGTCCATTTGTATAGTTTTTAATTCGGTTAACAGTTTGAACTATTAACCCATAAAGTTTAGCCGTACTAAAAAGGTTTCGGTTAACCTTAACTGATTACTTGTGAAACCGGATAAAGCAATACCGATACTGGTGGGTTTATCACGATTTCTGTTAACCGTTTTCATTAGTAACAGATACGTAGGTTAACCGTTTCAAACGGTTAACTTTTTATATGGGTATTCCGTTCCCTGGTTAGTATAGCTAGTGCAACCATTTCAACCAATGCAATGTTTATGGAGTCTATAGACGTCGTTCGTCTATTACCACCAAGACAGTCTTTTTGTGTGTTTGCTATCTTTTGACATAAAAATGTTATTCAAGTTGTAATTAAAGTCAAGACAGGTATTGTGTTATTTCTGTCATTCTGACATTCTGTACGTTTGTGTCATTAAACTAAATTAAAATCTCTTTGTTCGGCAAAAGACTAAGACATTTTTTTAACACAGCAGCTTTAGGGTAAAAAAATAAGCACTCGATGAATACATAATTTACTAAAAATGCTTATAAGTGATAGCATGTTGTTTATTGGATTTCAACAAATAACATGCTGTCACTTTTTTTTATGATATTGGAAGGCAAACAAGCAGACGGATTTTCTGATGGTAAGAAATTCATGCCGCCTAGAGTCACCAAAGGTGGTAATGGTGCGTTGCCAACCTGAGGCCGGGATGTTAGGCGTTGAGCAAAAGTAAGTTTACCGGCTACCTTACTCTCCAAACCGGAACACGTCATGAAATTATAGCGGCAGGAATAGGTAAGACGGTAATACCAATCCGGGTGAGTCGCTGCGAAACTCTACCACCTAGTCAGATATCACGGTGTTAGTGACGGTAAGCCTATGCTCGCCTTTTACGAGCTGCCTGGCAGGAAGGCAGATGGTCTATTCTGCAAAGGAGCCCGGACCAACACTTCAATCATTTGTAGCATGTTATTGGTTGGTGGATTGCCAAGATTTCAGTCGTCATTATACGGCTAATATTAATAATAATCTATCGAAGATAAGAGATCATCCTATTTTATATCCCTTGTCAGGTTACCGCTGTTATTTTTCAATAAATAACAAAAATATCTTCGCAACAAAACTAGGCCTATCATTATCTGTAGATAGGTTATTAGTATTGGCCGATAGTCTGTTTAATAATAACGCTATATAATAATCTGTTTATGAAAAAGACCATTGTATTTTCCAAATTCTAGGAGTAACTTTAGAGTTAATTACCTTAACTAAAACAAAAATATTTTTAATAGGGACTTGTTCGAGGAGTTGGTACCACTGCTACGTGAAGCAGTAGACCGGAAACAGGAGAACATGAGGAGGCGACGTCGTCGAGATGCTTTACGACTTCACCTGAACAAAATGCTGTTAATTATCGCGCAAAGGAAAACGTTCTCGACAAGGTTTGCTCGTGTTTCTTATTATTATATTGTTATTTATTTAAATTATCCATTAGTCTTATTGAAATTTGGATGGAGATGAAACAATGGTAATCTATGATTGTACTGTTGTAGTTCATTCGCGTTGGAGGGCGGGAGTTTACACTCGAACATTACGGAGTACTTGGACGGGGTCCGTCAGTGCTTGGAAGTGGAGGCCGAGAAGGATGCACCAGCGGCGCGGGAACAGAGGCTCACTTTCGCCGAATTCGTCACAGAACTTATTAAGAGCTTCCCACGTAAGTATTGCTATTTTTGTAACTAACTTTTTTGCGATTAATACACAGAAAAGAAACACAACTCTCCCGATAATCACAATCCTGATGTTATAGGCTTGACGCCGTCCTATCTTCGGAGTATTAAACCTAATAAGCGAGATCTTCAGGTACCCTTCACTTTTAACCGGAACACGGCAGTTCCGAATATCATTATTTTGGTGACATAAATTAATGAGACTTAACCGTGAGTGAACACATAACCGAGCAAGTTGTTGCACACCACTCGATCACTCGAATAATTCTTTATAGAGAAAGATATTTATCTATACTAATATTGTAAAGAGGAAAGATTTGATATTTTGTTTGTTTGAAATGAATAAGCTTCAAAAATACTGGACTGATTTCAAAAAGTCTTTCACCTTTAGAATGCTACATTATCCCTGAGTGACATAGGATTTGTTTCATTAAAATCGGTGCAGTCGAAGCCAAGTTACCCAGGCGAAGCTGCCTGAAACTGCTGGTATTCAATATTCTTTGTAAGTACTGAACCGATTTCTACCAAACAAAAAGCTACCACCGATCTATACTAAAACAAAATCTAGCACTTTAACAAATGGATGAAATGAAACGATATTATTCTATAAAGCAATCTTAGGAAGAAGAAACTGGAAAGAAACATGACAGTGTCTTTTTAACGCTGACTTAAAGGTTTATAGAAAACATTATTTATGCTGATAGTAATATTTATTAACATTTACACACAGTGGATATGTACGGATCGCTGATGAAACGTGAACTATGTAAGAGTTTGTTCACGTTGTTCGCGGGCTGGTGCGGACCTCTCGTCAAACACCTCGGCACTCTCGTACCTCAACCTCAGCCCCCGCCGGAAATTGACGATAGACTGAACCTTGCCGCTTTGAGGGTAACAATAGATTCTCGAAATTACACACACACACATGCACACGCACGCACACATGCGCACACACATATACTCTCTCTCTCTCTCTCTTTCTCTCTCTCTCTCTCACACACACACACACACACACACACACGCGCGCGAGCGCGCGCGCGCGCGCTGTCCTCTCAACTACACACACGGATACGCAATCGTACTTACACACACACACACACACATACTCGCAATAAATATAGTACAGTAACTTGTACTACCTTGTACTACCTTGAGTTAATAATTTAAAATGTTACAAATCTTTGTCAGAACAAAGTTGTTTTACTGGTGTCTGTTTGTCAAACACATAAGTATGTATATATTGAATAACATCAAATAAGAACATTATATTTTTTATATGAGCTATCAGCGAACAAGCACACGGGTCTCCTGATACAAAGAGACAATCGTGACATACAGACTCCACAGATGTTATAGGTGCTAGTCTACAGGCTACCCAACACTTTAGACCGGAACACGACAGTCATTATGGCGGCTGGAATAGTTAAGGCGGTGGATGCTTACCCGGGCAAACTGCACAGCACTTTTCCACCAGTGATCTTATTGGTAATGACCGCTTTAACCTGTGCTTGCCTTTTATAAACTGCCTGGCAGAGGGGTAGGTGGTCTATTTTACTTAGCGGTCTTTAATCATAACGGAAGGAAATGTTTCTCCTACTTAAATACAATAGTTAAAAGTTCAACTAGCCGTAAGATTGTTTATGTAAAAAATAACATTTCCATACCAGCGGAGCATACCTTTTCTCATTTTTACACCATACAGATTACATAACTAAGTAATTTCATCTAAATAGTATTTTACTTTTGGCTCAGCTTTATGTGACTGCCCAAAAGTTGTATTGGTTCTAATGATTTCTGGTATTTATTTTGTTAGGCAATGAGTACGCTAGTCTGCTGTGGCCCTTGTTTCGCGCCGACCGGTTTGGCAGAGGACGGAGGTTTATATCCTTGGCTCAGCGAAATGCTCTCTTCTACAAATGATAAGGTACGTTCATGTAAAACACAATAGTAGTAGTTGAATATTTTTTTTCACATACGTACTTATCTTAACGCTAAATCCATTATGAGTTAGGCAGAGAGTATCGATTGCCAAATCTCACGATCCTTGCAGACCTTACTGGTTTCCTCCACATTTATTATTCTTTTCAAACCAACACGCCATTTTCAGAGACGCTAATATATTATTTTAATTTTTATATTCGTTATAGTTGTAGATAGTAAAATAGATTAAAAAGGTATATGCAAAATATTAATTATGTTAACTTCAACGTTATATATTTGTTTGCTTAAAAATGTACATATATTATTGGAAACCTTTGGATTATTTTGTTCTTAAAGGCTAGTTTAATAGCAGTGAAACATTGACGGATGTTTTCTTAACGAGAGTACACAATAGTTTGACAACTGAGTATTTTGTAATTTAAAAGTCGATTTAAATGATTTGGTGTATGTTATTGATTTTTAGGAAACCAACTGAGCGGACAGATGTCCTGTCCGTACTATAAATATTGCTTATTTTTTACATAATTTCATTAGTTATTATCGACAACATGATAAAAGAGAATTTGTAATACTGGGTTACGGGTGATACGATAACCAAGGGAAATAGGAAATTCATTTTTATATTTTTTGGCTTTATTTCTGAGCATGACAAAATTAAGTGTTCGTGTTAGCCTTCGTAAACATAAAACACTCTACATGTATAGAGAAAAATCTCTGTATGTGCGCATCCTTAGCAAATGTCGGTGGAACATCTCACCTATATGGTTTTAGTAACTGTTTATTCTTTTATAGATTTACGAGCTTGCACGTGAGACGATAGTGTTGTTATTGGACTGTAATCCGGACATCGGGCCACTGCTAGACTGGACTGTGGACAAATGTTTCACTGGACCTCCGCGCGTCGCTGACGGATGTTTCATGGCCCTTGCTACTATTTTCAGTGCAAGGTATGTATAGTCATATTTTTTTTCTATAACCCACGACTAAAACTTTAAAGTTATCTGACTAAGTAACTGTCTCAATGACTGCTCAAGTCAAATGGATACAAAAAAAAGTATTTTCCTCGATTTGTCTGGAATTTATTTATCAGATCGAGACTTAGAGATAAGTGATAATATCTCAAAACTATGCTTTTTCACGATGTCGCTTACACACGCATAGACAAAAATATCGTTATCTCTTTTGGCATACGTAATATTTACATTTGTCGAATCGGGCCGGCCCGGGTCGGGCAACAAAATTTTCAAATAAAGAAAATGTTGCACGGGACTGGATATGTGCCCGTTTCGCGAATGGCTTGTCACCTATCAAATTATGGGACTTGTCTTCGGCTATGGGATTTCGGGGATATGTGCGTCAAGTTACTTACTTTAACATTTATTTAAAACAGATGAAGAGATGTTGCGTAGTTATATGTCGATTTCATAAATTTATATGTGAACTAAATATGCACTAAATATCTCTGTAGACAGTGTAACTAAATTTGCTATAAAACATTGCTGCACTTCTTTACATATTCCTATTTATATGGGTAAAACTGACAGCACAATCTATAGTGCAATGGCCCGCTAAGATAGCAAACAAGTATGTAGCTTTCCTGGTAAAACAACCGTCGCCTTTAGTTTATACAAATTGCTAAAAAAGTACAATTTTGTTTATGGATTATCACTTCAGATTACTTTTAATGGTTGATGAAGTAACAAAAGAGAAGAAAATTGCGAATGACTTGTAGTATTTGAAATATATACTCATCTATATTTTCTTTGTTTCATGGTGTATAAGACTAATAATTATTGATTATGTTTTATTCAACATCAAACTTTGGCTTTCCCAAGAGAGATAAGAAATGTTTGATTTTGAAAATAAATTTAGCCACGACAGAAAGTAAAAAATGTTAATTTTGTAACCTACTTTCAACCGTTATTTTCAGAAGTTATTTTTATGTTAAACAATAGCCCGTGTTTATATTGTATTTATAAATTATTAATATATGCGTGTATGAACATAAATATTTTTGGAATTCTACCAATTGCTGAAATTTATAGTACAAAAGAAGAACGATTGCGCAAATTTTTATAAACATACGTATTAAACATTGTAAGCATTTTGTAAACGTACCTACTAATTAATGTCTTGTACCGTTAAACACCTGCATTTTCTTCTTATATATAAAATTCTTGTATCACAATGTTCGTTCCTGTACTCCTCCAAAACGGCTTGACCGATGCTCGTGAAATTTTGTGAGCATATTAAGTAGGTTTAAGAATCAGCCAACAGTGATTATTCCCAATTTTTTTACTAAAATTACATTAAAAAAAATAGCAGAACAACGTCTTCTGGGTCAGCTAGTATTTGAATAAAATAAAGTATTAACACTTGACCAATAACACTATACCTTCGTTGAAATGATTAAAAACAAAATATAGCCACGCATTTTAAGTATAAAGAGTAAGCAATACATTAGAATTACCCTTACATACCTTTTACTTTAAGATATGTTCAGGTACATTGAAATTATAGTAAAGAAACTCGCATATATACATTCGTACATAAATTAGGCTTTTTTGGTCATCTCGTCAAAACCGCTGTCAATTGTTACTTGAATTCATATCCTAATGTCTATAATATTAAGGTAGACTTTCAGTGTAAGTTTCAATAACGCGACGTGTCATTGATTCCGCACCTGAAACTGCGAGATTCCGCACATAGTCTTTTATAATACTGTCACGAGTTTTCTACATGTTTTGACAGTTTTAATGCACCCTCTCGATGCTTTAACCTTTTTTTTATGACATTTGAAGGCAAACAAGCAGACGGATTTCCTACTGGTAAGAAATTCGCGCCGCCTAGAGACACCAAAGGTGGTAATGGTGCGTTGCCAACCAGAGAGGCCTCGAGTAAAAGTAAGTTTACCGACTACCTTACCCTCCGAACCGGAACACGTGATGACGTTATGGCGACAGGAGTAGACAAGGCAGTGGTACCAACCCGGGTGAGTCGCTGCGAAACTCTACGACCTAGTCAGATGTCACGGTGTTAGTGACGGGAAGCCTATGCTCGCCTTTTACGAGCTGCCTAGCACAGGAAGGAAGATGGTCTATTCTACAAAGACAATAAGGCAGCTCTGTTGACGATAAGAGACAACTGTCATCTATTGACACCATAGATGGTGCTTGTGCATCGCTATTTTAGTCTAACGGCTCCTTTATTCTTTAGTACGTATCATGATAATGGAAAGCACTGACATTAATACAGCAGGAATTGGTAATATGGTGGTAGCAATCGGGCGAGCTACACAATACTGTACTTGTAGTATCCCCGAAGGCGTAGGCAGAGACACACCCATGGCACCCTCGATTAGCCGAAGATACTAAATCCCACAATGTGATAGGTGGCAAGTCTATCCCCATACGGGCACATATCCAATTTGGTTAAAGTTGTTTTTATTAGAAAATTTAAAATATATATTTTCTATTTTTTTGTTGCCCGACCCGGGGATCGAACGCGGGACCTCAAGAAGTCAAGCCCGACGCCAGACCGCTAGACCACAGAGGTGATTTTCCTTAAATATACATGTTCACAAGTATTTTGTTTTACTCGACCTGGAAATTAGCAAACTAGGTATCTCCCACTAGATCAGAGGTTCTGTCTATGTGATACGCATACTCGTGACGTTTGTGAAATTACATTAAAGAGTAGATGAGAGATAGAGATGCTAGATTCAGATAACTAACGAACTGTAATCCGTAAGTAGTTATCCTTTCGTAGATTCTAAACCTTTTAGAATTTTAGAACCAGCGTTCCACTAATAGCTCGATTCCTACAAAAAACTGGAGTTAATAGACGCCAGTTTTTTGTAGGAACGACTCGTTCGTTGAATATTAAACGAATATCTTCGTAAACACATATTTTCTAGAGCCAGCATATAACCGTATTAATAATTGAGGCGCATTAAAACTGCAACAAACCTATTTTGATTTCAATAAATAAATCATCTACTTACGAAAAAATTAAGTATTTTCTTAAATTTCCCTGAAATTCTCTCATGACTTGCAATGTGACAACTTTGGACGCTCTTTCAAACAAAAAAAAGAATTTTCGAAATCGGAAATAACAGAGAAATCAATTAACTTACTTAAAAAAATACTTACTTAATTATTTTTTTAAATATCCTAAAAATAAATAAATGTAAAATAATATATAGGAGTCCAATATATATAACTCCTTCCGTTTTTCAAAGTCGTTTTAAAATCAGAAAAGCATATAAAAATATACTGAAACCGCTAGAAGTGTGCACACAACACTTTGAGCATATCCTAGAGTAGGAAAACATACATAAAAGAATCATACAATTTAGTCATAGTGGCTTTTTCAAGTCGGCTTTAGGCGACAGGAATAGGCCAGTCATTGTCATGTTCCGGCCTGGAATATATCGCAAGACTTGCGCGATCGTCCTAATATACCGGCTACAAGTTAACAACGCCCCAATAACATTTATGGTGCCTATAGGCCACGTTTGTCTCCTACTACTAGAAGATCCGTGTGCTTGGAGGCCTCTCACATAAAAAAATCGTTAAATTGTACACGTGATTTTTACCCAACTGTAAAAAGTAGTAAAAATATATAGTTAAGAATATGTATGTCATATTGTTTACTACCTCACATCCCCTAAATCGCTAACTGGGTTACATTGTTGAAGTATATAAATCCAATTCTGATTCGCCTTAGCAGCCTAAGTGTTCTTAGATAGCCACCATTAAAAAATCAAACATAATGGCGCCATTGTACTATTTTTATTCAATACTGTAATATTGGTATCAAATTATAGGTCTCAGCACGAGGTTTTAAAAGAGATACATCTTTATTATTTACATACATAATTTTGGAATTTGGCTTTTTTTTCTGTTAATTCTTGCCTGTTAATTCTTTTATACTCGTATATAAAAGTAAATCCCCATTTCCTTTGCCATCGCGCATCACTTCTGAACGGATTTAACATTTTGCTTATTCTGTTTTGGTTGTGTTCGTTATTGTAAGAAGAAGGTACTTATTGAGAGAAAAAAGCGGGGAAATTGCAGGGAAAATTTCATTTTTTTCATGCAAACTGTTAGTAGGTTATTGAGCGATACGAATTTCGCCGGGTTTTCTAGTTTCTTATAATAGTTATCCTCTATATAGGATTAGGATAATAATAAATTTGCTATATAAAATCACATGAATTGTTTTATCTCAAAGTCGAAAGATGAATAACTTGTGCATTTCCGCTAAAGCTGTTCCTATAAAAGCCTTTCCAGGAATCTACCTGGGAATTATCGCTTGCACTAGATTATCAAAGCAAAGTTATGTTGTTGCTAGTAAGAAGATTAATATTATTGATGAGTCTTCTGCTAAACTCTTAGCATATTCTCGTTAGGTTTAACATTAACAAATTAGTTACGCGTAGGTGGCAATAGATCTGTGTTAGAAAATGATTATGAAATATCGTTTTATACCTTAAATTTGTTTGTTTTGCAAATAAAATTAAACTATAGAAATACAATTTTATGAAAGAAATTAAAATGAAATATTTATTTGTGGAATATGATTGTTTAAAAGTTGTTACATTATATTTATTCGTACCAACATATTCTACCACATTGTGGTGTGCAAATAACTAACCAGCTAAATTAAGTATAGTTTTTATTTTTGTTATTTATAATTTTATATAAATTAGTTAAGATTAGTTATTACAGGGCTATTACTTTTTAATTTAAACAAAAATTATTATGATCAAGTTTTACCTTATCTGCCATATACTACCCTCCTTTTCCAAACCTAGCCAGTTAGGAGAAGAAACGGCGAAACAAACTCCTCGGCAACCTAGATATGTTTATATTTGTTATTAATTATACATATATATTTAATCAATTAATCCTTTCCTCAAGTTCTTCTTTACACTATAATACGTTTTCTCTAATGGCCAGTTGAAAAGTCATACTTTACAAATCAATAACCGATCAAAAAACGTATTTTATATATAAATTTAAGCAATTTATTATAATCAATATAATACCCGACATATTTTATTCTCAGTTTAACAAGTTCATTAATTTCAAAATTTTAAAATAGCGATGTGTTTACGAGCGCACGAAATAAGAGAATGTTAACTTCAAAACCATTTGTTATGGAAAACAATCGTGATTTCTGCACAATACAGATGGCGTGAAAGGAATCCTGGTCCAAGCCGTTGATATGCTGAGCTACCAGCCAATAAAACTGAGAACGTTTGCTGCAATACTTGAATAGTTGACTTTTATTTTTAAAAGTACGTTATTTTCTTTAATACGGGACAAAATAATGAAATGTCTTTGAATAAAAATAATACAATGAAGTTATCTTTGTGCTTTCTTGGAAAGCAATCCGGAGAAAAATAAAATATGATGGTACAATTTTTTAGTTCGGACACGTTACAAAAATTGAATCAAAGGGATTTCACCGTCGAATTCAAATGCGATCAACATAAAAAAGTCTTTTAGTCACTTGTCAAGAGTCAATCATGTCATATTTGTTGTCAAAGAAATTTTGGTTATTGCAAACAATTGTAAATAATTTATTATTAAACTGTTTTCAATGGTAAGTAGATATTCCGGAAATAAGAATTATGTCAATTTTAATTGTAATAGCTTATGAACAAAACTATAACCGATAATTGAACTCGTTTACACTGAGCTTAGTTTTACTAAACTCGGTTTTTAATATGATCGGTGAAGTCAGCCCTTGGTCCCCTGCACTTGTTTTTTTAATATCTTCAATATATAGAATTCACTTATTTGCGTATAGGTAATACGGATATTGCATTTTTATCTTTTTGTTACTTGTAAATATTGATTTAGATACCATATATGTGACTGGCGCGTGGCTACCTTTTGGTTAGGATGTTCAGCCACGTATGTGTTTTACCTTCACGTTTGCATGTTTGCATCGTCTTTGCTACTCTCACTTAGATATCCCCTACCATAGTGACTGCACAAGTATTCAGCAACCCGTAATCACTTTATCCGATCATTGAAGCGGATATACTGCTTCAGGACATTTTACGGCATTTAGACCTGTAGAT
>NJDD01001306.1:361020-397921 GCA_002245505.1 Calephelis nemesis | reverse complement strand
TAAACAGATGATTAACTCTAAATAGCGTTTATGAATAAGAATTTTTTTAAGCATTGCTTAAATTGGTGATTAAAAGTTAAGCAACGTTTATGAATAAGCCTGTTAGTAAAGAAACAATAAATTATTTAATCGTATTCGTCAATTTTTTTTGGAACTTAAAGTTAAAGTTAAAAAAAGTAAATTATCCGCTAGTTCTGTGTACAAGAGTATAGTTAGTACTATTTAAATTAACATTAATTACATTACACTGGTTCAATGTAAATATTTTTTTTTGAATGAAAAAAAACTAAATGTATTAAATTTTTTTGACAAATGTGGGGCAAGTAGATACCAATATATAACTTAATGGGAATAAGTTGGACCTTGCAGTTTCTACTACGTTTTTAAGAAAAACAATTGATAAAAAATTGCAATGGGACCCGCATATTGGTAAACTTGCAATTAGGTAAAGCTAAGCATCGTATGCTGTTAAAAAAATGAGACAATTAACTGATGTTGAAACCTCTAGGATGGTTAATTTTATTTATTTTCTCAAAATTTTAATTCACAAACAAAGCTATTAGGGCAATTTGTCACCCAGGCCTAAGAGTTTTCCTAAGAGAAAAACTCAAATAAATTAAAATTCAGCATGTCTTTGAAAACTTAATAGGTATATGTACACAGAAATTCTAGTTCATTCAAAAGAAATTGTGACAAACACTGTGTTAAACAAAGAATAAAAATAATCTTGCTGAGCATGTGTCTCGTCTCTACAAAGTAAGCCATTCTTTCATTTACCAATGTATACTTTTTTACAATAAAATCCCATTTATGTGAAAGACCTTCCAATTAATAAATTTAAGAAAGGTGTTATATGGAAATTATATGAAAAGGGTTATTATACCATTTCTGAATATTTAGCATATAAGAACGCTTGGGATTGATTGTTCCTCATGCCAATCCTATTAATATTATAAATGCGAAGGTTTGTATGTTTGTTTGTTTGTTACTCTTTCACGTTCGCTTGACTGAACAGATTTGTCTGAAATTGGGAACACAGATAGATTGTGATCTGTATTAACATATTATAGGCTACTTTTAATCTCGATCGCACAACGGGTTTCTGTTAAAATGCGGATGAAGCCGCAAGCAACTGCTGGTCTCTTATAAATGTAATGTATCATCACTTTAATTATTGTACCTATACATATTTTTAATAACAATAACACTTCAATTTATTTAGTCTATATAAACTGTTAGTAGCTGTTAATGTCAAGCGATACGAAGTTCGCTGGATTGGCTAGTAGATTAATAAATATTGAGGAAGGGGAATTGCTAACACTTGGGCGGTTAGGTACCAAAGCGTTGCCTATTGCTGACATAGCAACGTCAAAAGTGTTCAAAACCGGCATGTTGGTATGAAAAAGGTGATCAATGTGGAGGAAACCAGAAAGGCTTGCAAGGATCGTGTGGCTTTGCACTCGATAATCTTTGCCTACCACGTAAGGGGCTTGGCGTGGAGACATGTATACGTAGTAACGTCAGTGTCTACCACTTTCATACCCTAAGGTTAGCGCACCGTTACCACCGCACAGTGTTTCGTCTAAAACAAGCTAGCTGGACAAAATTATTTTTGAACGGATATAGGTTTAAAAGTTCCTATTAAGCAAAATATTGTATGCTTTAATATTTTAGAAACTTATAAATCTTGCAAAAAAATCACTACTAAAATAAAATGCATTAATTAAAACAATGTTACAGATAATTCACAGTTAAGTATTTATTACAACAAAAAATACAATTTAACGTTGTTCAATGTTTTGCCCATTTTCCGAAAAACTCCGTTTTCGAGATTTTGTAACTGCTATCTGAAAAAATAAATGAAAACCGGTTACGAGCAAATACGGGGCAAGAAAAAATGGTTTAGAAATAAATGTACCTATCACCTGAAAAAAATATAGGCCGGGGACCGAAGGGGGTTTTAGTTATCGTTTTTAAAATTTGAATTGTTAGAAAAAAAAACGATTTTTTAATTTCTAATGCTCTGATTTTAATATATAATAGGTATTTCATAATTACTAAAACAGAAAAATATACTCGCCCTTAGTAGTAGAATACATCACTAAAATTCACCACAACTAGTAAAACTACCTTTAGAGATGCAATCGTGTCAGTTGCAAAAATGCAAATAATAGTATGCATTTGACTCAATTGTTTTACATATTTACCCTCATTAACGATGTATCTTATGAATTGTAACAAAGTAATGTAAGTCCGTGTAATTACCAACTAATACCCTAATTAAATTACCGTCATTAATGTTTCTAAGTTATCTTAATGTTGTTTTTGTCCGGCTAGCTTGTTTTAGACAAAACACTGTGCGCCGTCTATATCTTAAGGCGACATGAAGTTCTTAACATCAGAAAATCGGTCTTTATTATTTGCCTCCAAAATTTCATAAAAAATCACAAATGGCACTATCTTCTGAGCACTATAACGATAAGATATATAGATATGCTCCTGGTATAAAATTGCGTTAATACAATTTTGAGTTTCTATAAAAGTTGTACGTCACGCCTGAAGCCTGCCCATAGAGGTCGGCAGGTTGGAAATACCAGGGTATCGACGATTAGCCTTAGATACTTAGTCCAACAAAACGATAGGTGGCAAACGCATTGCCAACCGGGGCACTTATTCAATCTCGGATTTCGGAATTTATTGAAAAATACAGTAAGCACATTTTGAGTTGCCCGGCCCGGGAATCGAACCGAGTATTTCACCTAGTCAACAGTAAACTAGAGCATAATAATAATAAATTCTTTATTTCGGACAACAAAGATCCATACTTGCTAAGCACTACAATTTATACATTTAAAATAATCAATTACATATTAAAATCATTATCATTAATTAAAATTAGAATCAAATAAAAATCAAAATTAATAAAAAAAAAATAAAAATAATTAATAATGGTGGACAAAAATTGTAAGAAAATATATCATGTTGTCAATGATTCTATCAATCATTTTAAAGCAACCTCTCAAAAACCAATTTGGGGTGTGTAAGAGGCTGTCCGCCGCAAGCTCACGACAAATGAAAAAAAAAATTGAAGTACAAATTTTAATAGTTAAGGAACCAGCCCACAAGTAATTAAACATTCCGTATCCGCCATTTGAGTTTTAGATGAGTTATTGAATTTTTTACTCATGAACTTTACACAGTTTGCAGCTGACCCGATTCTGTCATGTAACCTAGTATGAAATATCCCTTACGACCTAAACAGATACTTCTTAAACATGTATACAAAATTTTATAAAGCTATGTTTGAAGTAGTAAGACTATTATAAACATCATGAAGCGTGGTTTTAATATTTGTAATAATATTGCCCACATTACTATTTACTAGTATTGATCGCCCTCAACATTGAATCCTGTTTTGGCTTTAACTACACGAGGTTAGGGGTTTGGTTCCTGGCTAGGACAACACAAAATGTGCTTTACAATGTCTAATAACATAAAAATTAATTATATTGACCAAACCCACGCTAAAACTTGCGTGTATTGTGCTTAAGAACCATCTCAATCACGTAGCTGACGCGAACTTTCAAACAAAACAATCCGCATTGAAATCGGACAATCTGGTCAAAAGTTATGATGCCATAGTTATGATCATAGCGTCTGTGTATGTATCTATACACAGACGCGTCAAACTTTTAACACCCCTCTTTCTCATTCGGGGGTTGATCAGTAAAGCTCCTTTTCGAAGGAGCGTGTCTGCAATAACTATGTTAAGTATTTTTAATATTTAACGTCTTAACTAGTTACTAATTTTGGACGCCTCTTTAGTTTACTGGTCAGACCGAGTAGTGTTTTTAAAATTGACGTATTTGCATGAAAAGAGCTAAAAATATGGAGGAAGCTAGACACTATACCTAATGCCTACCCCGTAAGAGACGTGACGCAAAGACATTTATGTAAAAGTAAGTAAGTATCTTCACGCCCATATCCCCGAAGAGATAGGCAGAGGCACAACCAGGGCACCCATTAGCCGAAGACATTAAGTCCCACTGTGGGATAGGTGGCAAGCCTATCGCTAAATCAGGCACACATTCAATCCTGAGAAACATTTTTTTTATTAGAAAATTGGAAAAACCCTATTTTCTTTTTTGTTGCCCGACCCGGAAATCAAACCCGGGACCTCATGAAGTCAAGTCCAACACCTGAACCGCTAGACCACAGAGGCGATTTACGTATGTGTTGACATGCGACATTTTACATTTGTGTGTAGTGTTAATTGTAATTTTAGTTTAGTGTACCCTAGTTACTGCTGACAAAATTACTGCCATTGAGAAACTGCCTGGCAGGACAGTAATTACTCTGTCATTCATTCGGATCTTCAAAGGGCCGTTGCACAATACACCATTTTTATTCGTTCATGAGTTCCGTGGTTAATTAAAATTTATTATCAAAACTGTAAAGAAATCAAATGAACTTTGTGATTTTGAATTCGTTAAAAGCTTTTGAGACATGAAATAGAAAATTATTTCGCATTCAAGTTATGTCTTCGTTATTTCTTTTCTTATTATGTTTTCTATTGAACTGGATAACAACTGCTTAATCCAAGTACAGAATTATCTGCATGCCTTTATCTCCGAAGCAGTAGACAGAATCACAACTAAAAAACCCTCGGCTGACCAAATATACTAAGTCCAGCAAAGTGATAGGTGGTAAGCCTTTTGGCAACCGGGCATGCAATCCCGCGCAACTAATGCTTTATTAGAAAATTAGTTTACCCAGCGAATTCTGTTTAGCTTGATATTAACAGTTGGTAACAATTTGTATGGATTAAAGCGCTGTTTTTCCCACTTTTTTCTTTTTATAAGAAGTTTCTCCTGGCAATAACGAAACCCAACAAAACATTTCTAAAATTGTTTCATCCGTTCAGGTGTGATGCGATGACCACGCGGAATGTGTTTTTTTTATATATATATGTTTACAAAGACCTAGATTGACAAAACACATTTTCTTTTCGTTCCCTAACTCAGGTATCGAACCTCATCAAGGCTAGTCCAAAACCTTACCGCTTCAACACAGAAGCGTTAATGAGATTTCATTAATCCAATAAACCTTTTTTTTCTAATATTGACCCATACATACTTGAACGATTTGAATGAAACTTTTTTTAGAGTTTTTGGCGCCATGGAGAGAAAAGATGGTCGAAGTTTTTTTTAAATTATTGAATTTCGTGTTGTTATTCTGTAAATTGGTGGTAATAATTGGTAGCATTTTGTACAATTTTGTTCATTGAAAGTGCGCAAATGAAATAATCATGAAGAAATTAGCGTATCGTGTATTTCCTCGTTACCGCCAAATCTCATTACATGAGCTTGAGTTATGAGGCCACCGCTTTACCCAAGATCCTGACGTGAATTACTGAAGACTTATGAGTATGAAAGACTATGCAATTGATATAAAATTTGATGCAAATGTTTACTTGGCAAATAATGGCAAAATACTAAGGTGAAGGCCAAAACCTAAAGAAAGAAGAAGAACTTGATTTTATTAAATGTAAGTGTCAGTAAGGACTACATTCGTCTATATTCTGCTAGTTAGATCTGCCTTAGGACAAAAAACTTGAGACGCCTGTTTAAGTTATACACTGTCTAAAATTGGCATCCTACGAATAGCATGCTACACGTGGTGACGTGGCAACTTGTGATTGGTTGAGAATGAAATTTTTGACAGTGTTTAGTAAAAAGATGTAAATCGTTCTTTTTGTAGTAATAGATAGCTAGATAATAAGATAGCGTCTTGAAACCCGAATTTAATCATGTGTGCCAATCTCAGTCTATCGGCTATTCTACCCTCCAACATTAAACATCAAGGACAGACATTTGTTTAATAAACGCCTATATTTAATCATTTCTACATAGAAATTGTCACACTAAGAAATCTCAATCCGTGTGTCGAGAGACGATAAAGACCCATATTCCTATTCCTAACCCAACTTTTATAGCTAATAGGGTACTTGGCTACTTCTTATTTTTATTTAAAATCAAATGACCCCTTAAGAATAGACACATCAGTGAAGGAATCACTCTGCTGTATTAAAACCTCGTCGAGACCTCAACTTCAAAATCATATTTTTGGTCTTACCCTAAAAGCTTCACACCAAGATCGCTTTACTTACATCATGCAGGAATATTGTTCAATAGCTATATAAAAATTTGCATTTATAGGAGTGGTTTCATAACAAAATTTAATTAATTGATTGTATAACGGTCGGTGAAAATGACCTTTAGGGTTACTCTTGAATTCCAGTGCCATGCAAATTGAAATCAGATGTCATTTCATGTTTTTTTAATACTATGGTTAAGAGTTTAAATAAGGCGAATTATTAACATTTACTGAATAATAAGCAATAAATCATTGTATCAAATTTATGTGGCTATCTATTTGACCATCTCGTTGGTCGAGTGGCTAGCGTACACTCCTAACTACATCGGCTTACCGCGAGGCTTGGGTTCGATTCCCGACAAGGGCAGACATTTGTGTGATGAACATCTAGTTGTCTGCTTTTTTGGTCTAGGTGTTTATTAAATTTATTCTGGTACCTATTTAAGTATTTTTATGTATTAGTGTCGTTGACTAGCACCCGTAACACAAGCATATAATTTTCTTACTTTGGGGTTTGATTCAATTTGTGTAACTTGTCCAGGGATATTTGTATCATCGAATTGTTGGCTGTTTTGGAACTAAATTTGAATAATATGCTAGTACTGTATTCTACATAACCTAAAATGACATATCCTATTCTAATTTCCAATTCGCTGGAAATCGAGATTCAAGTAAGTGATCGAAATAGATGATGTCACTTTTACATATCTTAGTCAGACTTTAGTGAATTTAAAAATTCACAACACTGGTAGAAATCCATATATTTGTTGTCCATATAGTTGGTGTAGTGTGTTGAAATCCATATAGTTTTAAGTGATTCATAAATATTTAGTTACATCCAGAGAGCAGGGTTATTATACTTTTGCGTCAAGAGAGCCACGTGACGAACACCGCTGCGCAAGTTATTGGCTATCAATAAATTTTCGATTAATAAATCAATTAGCCTTGACCAATGGACCAAACTTACTGATGAAAGACAAAATTCTATTGACGGTTAATTTGCTTTCTACAGTGATATCGTACCCAATCTACTTTAGTTAATATCTTTTTATAATGCGTGTTACCTACCCCACAAGGGATTTAGCACGGAGGTATGCATCTGTGCGTGTTTGTGTGTGTGTAAACTTTGTTTTATACTTCTGAATGAATTCTGAAATTGTACGAATATTATTCTATTTTTATAAATATAAAAATGGAGCCATTACGCGTGTTCATCGCACCACGCCTTCACGGATGGACCGATTTTGCAAATTCTTACTTTGTTGTGTTACTAATTGATAGGAGAAGGTTCATATAAATAAAACCGGGAAAACGGTAGGGAAAGTGCTAAAAACAGTGCTTTAATCCATGTAAACTAATGTAGCTGTTAATGTTAAGCGATACGAAGTTGAAGGGTTGGCTAGTCTTATGTATTAAAGAAGGCTAGTCCTGATATATAAAAAATAATCTCTTTTTACGCTTAGGTAAAGGTCGACGGATCACACTTGAACGGATTCAACGATGTCGCTATTTTTTATGTAGTGTTAAATATTGTAAAGGTTACTATAGCGAAACATTAAAAAATAAAAATTCTACGTCCATAGAAAGAGCGACGTGTCGGATTACTTATAAATAGCTAGTTACATAAAAATATCCGAAATTGAAATCCCGTACTTATTTTATTGCATAAATCATATCGCGTAATTATTAATTTTAGTATTTAATCTTTAAAATCTATAAAAACGTTTCATGAAATGCTGGCTCTTTATTATTTTAAACCAACGTCAGTCAGATTTTTCGTTTTGATGCTTCGTCTTTAAGGTGGTTTCGTTTATTACCTCGAGCTAATTATATTTTCTAAGAATTGTCGTAACCTAGATAACCTAGTATAATATTACAAGCAATAAGAAAATGTTGAGAGTATCGAATGGCGGTGATCTGACAAATGCAATTGTACTCCCCAACAAATAGTGCCACTGAGACGTTTCCAATAAACAGAAAGCTCTATAGAATACATAACACACATGGCTCTGGAACACCAAACACGTTGTTTTGAAAGAGCGTTCTATTTATATCAACACTGTCAGGATAATATGAGTCTCTTATATGTATGTATACTAAACAAAGTATACATATAAGAGTTTTAGTAACTTTACGCCCATATCCTTGAAGAGGTAGGAAGAAGCACAAACATGGCACCCACGCCTTGTCGAAGACACTAAATCCCACAATGTGATAGGTGACAAGTCTATCGCTAATCAGGCATATATCCAATCATAAATATCCAAAGAATATCCAAAGCATAAATCCAATCGAACCCGGAACTTCAAGAAGTCAATTCCGTTAAGAAGTCAGAACAGAAGCGTTCATCTTATAAAATCTAATGATTTATGTGTGGAGAGCAAATGCTGATGAGGCCTTCGCAATGATAAGCCTCTTGCGTAAATGAGTTGGCCGACTACCTTATATTTCAAATTGGAACATGCCAGTGGCTGGCACTGGTGTGTCAGTATAGAAACAGGAGTGTCAATGTTACAAATCCGAACATGTCGTCGCAAAATTTACTGTTAATACGACAGAAATAGATAAGATTGTAGCATCAGCTTGGTTTCGGCTCTTTTGCGGGTTTGATGTTATTAACAACTAACGGTGGCCGCTACTTTGTTACACCGTAAATTAACAAAAAAGGTATTGTGATTTATTTAGGGACTTTTAACTGACAATAATTGTCGTTGGTCCAGACGATTCAGAAATTAGACGAAGCAAAACATAGAAATAAAAGTAGTAAAAAGTGTTACTTGGCTATATACGACTATTCATTCATATGTATGTAGGAAAAATCGGCCATTTAAGAATAGCGTACTTATTCCTTAAAGGTCGGCAACGCTTCTGTGATACTCCTGGTGTTGTGGATGTCCTTTGGCCTTGACCCACTTGCTCGTTTGCCTCCTCTTGTATACAAAAAAAATCATCTAACGGCCAATGTCAATAATGTATCTTAATCTAATGGATTTCAAGCAATCTAGATAGCTGCGTATCTGCCGGCCTATCCCATACCTAATTGCCATACTTATCCAGTCCACAGATATGTTATTGGCAAGCGATAACACAAAAATGGATCAAAATATCAATCTCGGACAGCGAGTTTTGGATTAGGATTGATTTTTAATATTGACCGTAAGATATATACACTAATACTTTTGAATGACCTACTCTATACTTTATTATAAAGTATCGATACAAAAGTACTTTGTATCAGAAGGAAATACAGACACTTCAATAAACTTATTTGTATAGATAAAATTTAATGTTGATGACAAGAATCTCGCCTCTATGAACAGAATGGCAGTTAATTTGCCAGCACTTTTCCTACTGGATATTACATGTAGTATTACTTGCAGGGAGTACCCGTGTGACCACTACACGGCCATCATCAATGTGACCCTGATGTGTACGGGATGTCCTCGCGCGCCGGTACACGAGAGCGCATTGCAACTGCTGCAGCTGCTGGACAAGCGCTTTTTCGGTACCGTCGGCCCGCTACCTACCGAAGAGGATGGTAAGATTACTTTTAACAATAAATAACTTTAATACCTCAAAAAACCCAGTGGAAAGTCTACCATGTGACCATTACACGTTGATCAGAAACGTGACCGTGTCAGTGCGCGCGAGAAATGGTTACTGCAAATGCTGGATAATAGGTTTTTAGAACTATCCGACTGCTGAAGAGGAAAGCTAGATTTTGTTTTCGTTCCTTTCATGATTTAAGATTCCTGTAATTTTCAAATCGATTTTCGGTAGAAACAAAGCTAAGCCAGGTAGTTTCCGTAAAATAAGTCTCGTTCTATGCAAGTATAGCACACAAAGAAGATTATTTTTGAGTTTCATGCATTGCATGCATTCAGCAGCAGCAGTTTCCAGGACTTACTACTTTTTGTAACTCACAGCTTAGTAGTTTTCTCATGAACAAGTGTGAATGAATATGTTAGTGTACTACTTATCTTTATAGGACTTACTTACTCTTTCTCTGAAGATGCCCAAGTGGAAAGGTGTATCGAAATACATAAGGTTAAACGCATACTGTAGTCACGACAGACTGGCTGATATAAGTTTTAAGATAGACTATTGCGTCACAACGTTGGCAACGCACCAGTACCACTTTTAGTGTCTAGGCGGCGTGAATTTCTTACCATCAGGAAATCCGTCAGCTTGTTAGCCTTCCATTATCATAAAAAAAACATGGACACGAGCAGACTTCGAACAAAACGTCTCACCGACAAAATTATCTTATAAACACGAAAACTGTACCGAAAATGCTGACTAGCATTCGTTGGCTTCCCTTTTGTATTTATGGCGACCCACACATACACGGTAAAACAGTCTACCGTTTGTATTAAAACTCTTGTGGCTACAATGTGCGCTCGGGGCCTAAGAGTTAAAAAAATCGATATATCTGTACAAAGCAATAAGCATGTTGCGTTATATACATTCTGCTAGAAAAGTTTGTTTGGTTGATGAATTTCCATTCATTCCTACGCTGTGGGGAACATCCTCCTTTTTGACAAATAATAAAGAACTTGCGACTGCGGCTGCACGTGACTACGATGTCGTCATCGAGCAACATAAGTAAGTACGTACACGTCTAAATATGTATAAACGTAGCGGAATTTTATTACTGATAAGAAAATTTTTGAGAGAGAGAACAAGTTCAAAAGGGATCGAAGACAAAATAATATCTTTATACAAGTATTCATTATTTCCTTAAAAACGTTAAATTACAAGGGGTTCTAGACGGAGCTTTAAACACTGGTCAACATTTATGTAAATTCGTTTGGACGGTAGATTTAATCCAAATTTAGCAATAACCGGAAGATGAAAACATAAGTTTTCTACAAGGTTTCATTAAAGAGTGCTTACAACCGTCTAAAAAAGACGTCCGCTACGTTTATTACGTCAGAGCTTTTACCATGAGTTGAAATAGATTACGTTCGGTAAGTTACGTGTCGAAATCTATGGCAACTTTGGTTTACAAACGTGTTTCTCTTAATTAATAACAGAGGCGCTGTTCAATGTTTTCATACAAATAAATTACACAGACGGTAGCAAGTGTAGTAAACTCGACAACCCGTAAACTCATGGTAAAGGCTTATATCATTTTAGTGCGATGCCGTTCTTCTGGTGGGGTATATGGAGGTAGATTTTAGAACTACATAGAGGCGTCACAAAACCCTGTGTGTTGTGGTCTATGTAAAATAAATAATTTATTTCAATGAATAAAAATTAATTACCGTTAAAATCAAATAATAAATCACACTTGCCTATATAACCGTTTCATATTAAAATAATATTATATTTGTTAACACGAAAGTACGAGTATTTACTTTTATAAAGTACAAGACGATTCTGCGAGCTTCGTATCTCTGGACTTTGACAGCTTCAAATACAACAAAAACGAATTAACAAATTGAAATTGATTCATTTTTAACCATGACGCAAAAAGAGGGGTGTTCTAAGTTTAACGTGTCTGTCTGTGTATCTGTCTGTGGCATCATTACTCCCGAACGTGAACGTGATTTCAATTTAGTTTTTTTTGTATTAAAAGTAAGTTATGTGCGAGTGTTCTTAGACATGTTTAATGAAAATCGGTTGAGCCGTTTAAAAGTTGTGGGGGTAGAATGTGGGGAGATTAACCGAATGTCTGCAAATATAATCGGATATTTTTTACTTTTTAAAGGGAAATTAAGTTCTTGTGCCGGGGCTTTTTTAAATTTTTAATTTATTAACTTGTTATATAAAGATGTGATGAATATGTACAGCACTAAGAACAATCATATAAAGTAAACAGAAGTTTAATTTAAACCTTATATTTTAGGAGCTAATAGTTTTACTTGTAAAACGTTTAACCAAATATCTCGTAAGCTTGTTTCTGGAATTTTCATTAGCGTTTAAATATTTTATTCCAGGAAATTTTATGATTGGTGTATTTTTCGCGTTTTAGGAACTAGGTCGCAGGTCCGCTCAGATAAAATTTGTTATTAGATAGTTTCTATTGCTTTATTTTGAAATCAATCTAAGTTACAAAGCTGAAACTTACACAAACAAATAGTTTGGTCTGGTTGAAATTATTGAAATAGCTCCGTGTTTCAGGGCTATTTCTAATGAAATGAAAATTATTTATTTGCGGAATATTTGTGTTAAAAAGATGTTATAAAGATATTTAAGAATACAACATATTCTACCACATTTTGGTGTGCAAACATTTAATTAAATTTTAAGAAGTTACATATTTATATAAAAATGTACATTTAAATCGCAGCACTTATTTACATTTTTAATAAACATTTTATTTATTTATAAACATAAGTTTCATAATTTATTATGATTAAATTTAAAGGTAGATTAATTTTTAGTCCTATCTACCATACACTACCACCGTTTAGAAAACTTGGCAGTCGGGAGAAGAAAAGGCGAAACAAACTCCCCGGCAACCATTATTTTGATACTTAAATTAGGTTTAAATTTATAAAAAAAATACATATTTTATTTATTTATGCTTGTCAGCAAGAAAATCTATTACACTATAATATGTCTTCTCTAATAGCTAATCAAATACCTTCTTTCGAAATCTTTTTACTGGAAGTGATTTCAGACTATCAGGAATTTGGTTATATATACGAATGGACATGCAATATACATTTTTTATAAATATTAAGTTTTTGATTAGGCACATGAAGTTTCTTACTATATCTAAAGTGTGTAATTTAGCATTTGTTTGAAACAAATGATGATGTTTATTTACAAATACACATACAGCCAAGATGTATAAGCATGGTAAAGGTAAAATTTTGAGCGACTTAAACAGTGGTTTGCATGAATGTAACTGATTAACTCCAAATATCGCCCGTATACACTTCTTTTGTACTCTAAATATTCTAATTAAGTCTACAGAATTTCCCCAATTGGGGATCCCATATTGCAAAATGAAAGAAACATATCCGCGATAAGCTAAGAGATATGCATTCAGACCTGCTACTTCTCTTATTTTTCTTAATGCATACACAAACCCATCAATTTTATTACA
Source organism: Calephelis nemesis (assembly GCA_002245505.1). Classification (NCBI taxonomy): domain Eukaryota; kingdom Metazoa; phylum Arthropoda; class Insecta; order Lepidoptera; family Riodinidae; genus Calephelis; species Calephelis nemesis. The sequence continues at coordinate 384,705 of NJDD01001306.1, read as the reverse complement.
AAGTGAATCAATATGTGATTTCCAATTGCAAAATTTATCGATTTTTATACCTAGGAAGTTAGTAAAATCTACGTTATCTATAATAGTGTTATTGAAAATAACATTTTGTTTCTTAGTTTCTCTATAATGTGTTTAAAATTCGACTAATTTTGTTTTTGTTAGATTTACATACATACATACATAAATATCTTCACGCCAAGTCCCTTACGGGGTAGGCTGAGAGTATCGGGTGCCAGACCTCACGATCCTGACAAATCTGTCTTGCTTCCTTCACATTCATTACCATTTTCATACAAACACGCCGGTTTCGGAGACTCTTGACACCACCCTCGGATAATATCCGATTGATCTGATCGTGAAATGTCAGCCTTGTTCTCCCCGTTGTTAGATTTAATTTAAGATTATTCTCATTTAATCAATCTGCCACTTCGTTCAAAGTTTTAGTTGTTTCTGTGACTAGATCATTTTTGTTTTCGCACTTGATGAGAAGAGTTGTATCATCAACAAATAAGATAGAATCATGACGGATAGCATCAGGCAGATCATTTATGTAAATTAAAAAAAGTAATGGTCCTAAAATGCTACCTTGTGGCACACCGCAGTCATTAAAGAGATAATTTGAAGTATAGACTTTTTTGCGGTTTCCACTTATTTTTGTAATTTCAACACACTGCTTCCTTTTTTCTAAATAGCTTTTAAACCAATCTAATGTTTTACCTCTAATGCCATATCTCTTAAGTTTCGTTAACAATATTTTATGTGAAACAAAATCAAATGGTTTGCTCATATCTAAAAATATAGAAAGTGAATGGTTTTTATTATTAAGACATTCAGTTACCTTTTGTATTAGGTCAAAACATGCATATAAATAGTTGGAAAGTTCTTCGTACATTATTTTTTCAAAAATCTTAGAAATGAATAGAATTAATGTTATAGGTCGGTAATTGTTCATATCACATGTATCACCTTTTTTAAATAATGGCTTGATAATTGACTGCTTTAAACGCTCTGGGTATTTCCCTTCCAAAAATGATAAATTAATAATATGACATAGAGGTTTGATATTACACTAGCAACACTTTTTAATATTGTTGTGCTTAAATTGTCAAAACCAGTTGCTCCTGTGTTTTTCAAACTATGAGTTACCTTAATAATATCATGTTCTACTGGTGTCAAAAACATAGTTTTATTATGATTGACCAAACTATTAAATTTTTTATTACCTGTAGAGCTAGTATGGTTTTGATTACAAGATTTGGTCTGGTTTATAAAGAACTCGTTAAAATAGTTACAAATTGCTATAGTTAGTTATATACAAAATAGTATATACAAAATAGTTATAAATCAGTACAGAGATACATACATACATACATTTATTTTAATTTTTTCAATGTCTTCTTTGAGCATTTTATTTTGAAAAGAACTCCTAATTAAATCCCATGACGCTTTGCATTCATTAGAAGACTGTTTAATATATTTTAATGATGCCTGTTTTTGAGACTCTATTATACATTTGGATAGTAATTTCTTATAACGCATGTAGTTAATTTTATTATTCTTTTTGTTAGCATGAGAATATCGGTAATTTAAATATAACTGACGTTTTACTTTGCAGCATTTTAAAATACCTTTTGATAGCCATTTATTTTTCATTGGCTTATGTGAAACTCTAATTTAAATTTTTGGAAAACATAATTCATAAAATAACATCAAAATATCATGGAGTTCATTAAATGCTTCTTCACAGTCATCACAAGCAAGAATTTCACTAAAAGTTAAAGATGACAGGCATTCATAAAACTTTCTAATATTGTCCTGACCAAAAACATGCCTTGTTTCAAACCAGAAGCTACGTTTCGGTTTATGATGTGTGACTGTTGTAATATCTACTTGTATACTTTGTGCAGTTTCATATTCAGATAAGCCAAGAACGTGAGTATCAGAAAAAACATTATCCAAATTGCTAGCAATTACATCTAGACATGCATGTTTTCTAGTAGGTTTTAAAATATGGTGACATACATTATTATTATTATTTAAAATGCTTGTTAAACTTATGTTAGCAGTTGTAGATTGCAAAAAATCTATATTCCAATCTCCACATAGAAAAATTTTTTTCTTAGAATTTTTAATTATATTTTCTAATAATAATTCTAATTTGTTAAGAAATATCTCAATATTTGAATTAGGTGCACGATATATACATATTACGATTAAATTATAGCTTATTATCTCAATGGCACAGCATTCAAAGGTAAACGGTATATGTGTATTTGTAAATCAAGGGGTTTATAAAGAAGATCTTTACTCACTAATATACAGGTGCCACCTCGACGCTGGTTACTACGAGAAAAATAAGAATCAAGACAGTATCCATCAAGTTTAAAATTTTGACTACGAGAAAAATAAGAATCAAGACAGTATCTATCAATTTTAAAATTTTGCCCCGAACCTTGCTTTAAAAATGTTTCAGTAAGACAGATGACATCTATTTTACCTAAAGAGTCCCCGATTTTTATAATAGCAGCTTGAAGGTAGTCACGTTTGTTTAATGCACCAGCTATGTTTTGATGCAGTAACTTGAACTGGTTAACGAAAAAACTGATTATTAGTTATATTTAATTATTTTTTATTAGTTATTGGATTGAAATAATAAGGTATAGTACCTTTTTTATGGTAGTATCAGGGACTGCTGTCTGATTATTATGTCTTTGTAAAGTTGCTTTCTTTAGATTAACATAATAAGGTATGGTCCCTTTTTTAAAACTATTACTAGGTAAGCTATTGTTTATTCTATTAGACACAAGTTTTTCTAAGTTTTGCTTGTATTCAGCAAATGTCATCTTTGGTTTATCTAATATGCAACTCAATTTTTTTTTTACAATTCAGTTTATCGGTTTTACTGTTAGAAAATGTTAGAAATTTTGTTTTGTATTCCTGATAATCTATTTCCTGTTTTAATTTATTGGACAGACACTCCGTGTGAATCTTGTGTGTATATTGTCCATATTTTGCTATACAATTGTCTATGTTTAAGAAGGTACAATTATTATAATCTAGGTTGTTGAATGACTATCCCCATTATTCGGCACCATTTTTTCTGAGCAGATTACCTTTTTTTAAGAGAATATGTGTCACGCTGTTTACTACTAAACAAAATATTGTGTTGTGCCAAACTCTGCGTTAGTTTATTCAATATCATAACCTCCGAATTCGACTTTGGGCAACCGCTGACGTAATAAAATTAGAAAAGATCCAGGACTATTCGTTTTTTCGTGTAGTATTCGTATCCTTTATTTTTGGTTGTTTTCATTAGTTAAGCAGGTAACTTGTTATTAATCCTATTAATATTATAAATGCGAAAGTTTGTATGTATGGATGTATGGATGTTTGTTACTCTTTCACGCAAAAACTACAAAGCCGATTACGATGAAATTTGGTATGTAGGTAGCTGAAGACCCAGAATAACATAAAGGCTACTTTTTATCCCGGAGTTCCCGCGGGATTGGGACTTACGCGGGTGAAACCGCGGGGCGCAGCTAGTGTTATATATTTTATATTCAAACAAAAAAAAACTTTCTGAATATGTGTCTCATGATTTTATATTCTTGGATAGACTTTTATCAATAATAAGTGGGAAAACTCCAAATTTGGTGTATTGAAAAAGAGAAAAAAATAATCGAATATTGTTATTATAAAGTAATTTCTATTTTGTACTAATTCCGTCTTATGTCGTAGTTGACATTATAAATTTATAACTTAAATTACAATGCAATAAAGTTTATAATATTATTTTAAACCTTGGAGTACTTTGGCCTATGTTTATTAATAACACGGATTAAGTTTAGTTAAGGTTTGAACTTTTCATTACAGCCCAATAGTTTATGTAATCGTGGATCATTTTTATATTTTGCTACTGTTACGAGCAAGTCACAATCTGTATCGCTACGAAGTTGTAGAGCGTCTACAATAAGCTGCTACGACTGTTTTGTTAATGCTAACGAAAGCTACATGCAACCATTGTAAAATTGTGGAAATATGCCTTTTCCTAAAATAAAATTTATTGTACAACTTCAAAACTAATTCGTTCAAGAATTCAGTTTCACTTACTTATGTTCACGACAGTTTGCTTACGGAGTAGGCAGAGAGTGTCCAGTGCAAATGTCGCGATCCTTGCCGATCTACATAGTTTCCTCCATTATTATATATCACAATGATTATTGTTTTCGTACAAACACGCCGATTTCGGAGACTTCTTAACACCCTCATCAACTAAAAATCAGTTTTAAATTTCTGAATACCAAACGACAATCACTTGATTTTTTTTAAACACCTTCTACTCTGCTCCGACTTGAAAGAAAGCCGTAGCTATACGTTGCGTATGATGAAATAATAGTTAAATAAATTATTTCATGATAAACTCGCTAAATGTGAACAAAAGATAATAAATAACATATTCAACATTTTTAATACTTTCGCGAATTTATCACTCCAACTGTTGATCCGGATTAAAAGGTAATTTGTCTTCGTTTCAACGTAGTCCGATAAATGTCATAATATATATACTTAACTTAACTGGCGAGTTTAAAAACAGGGTAGAATAAGATCATTTTTTCTGAAAATGATTACAAAATACCCCCAGTGACCAACCGACGACGACTGCATTCAATTCCGGACTGGTTCAAAACTCGATGTGTTATATGACATCGTGTAATATATCTAGTAGAAATATTTATAGTATTGTACGTGCGAGTGCAAAAGGCGCTACCTACTGAAAAAAAATTGCATACATTTAATTTGTAAAAAAATATAAAATATAGCTATGTGACGTCTATACATTGTATGTTCCTTAGATATTTCTTTTTGCAGTTATTATACGCGATATCAAAAATGACGCCAAAAGTACCAATACCACAAATCATACTCGTAATAAAATACTTTTTGTGACTTTTGCATGCATGTAAACGATACGTAAGTGGCATCGAGGTCAATACTACTGCTAGTTCAATTAATTTTTTATCTATTGTATCGTTGTGTTTCGTATTTATGTTTCCTCGAGCGACATTAAGGAGCCGGTTCTACTTATATATTAAGACTAGCTGTTTGCCTGCATTTTCGTCAACGTAGATTGGTTACGATTGTCATACAAACTTCCATCTCCTATTATAATAATTTAGAGGTTAATTTAAAAAAATAGCATTTCTTTGAACTCAAATCTTTAACTACACATTTATCAAATTTCATCAAAAACGATTTAGTAGTTTAGCCGTGAATGAACAGACTGGTAGATACACCGACAGACTTTTGTATTTATGGTTTAGTTTAACAATATAATTTATGATTGAGTAGTTATCGAATTGGCAGCCCTAGCTATTTAATTTTGCAAACTCTTGTATCAGTTCAGCCATAACACTATCAATACTATCTTTACTAATAATACTCGCTGAGCAATATCGATATTTTACGTGTAGTGGCCCATGATTTTTTGGCATTAAAAGCATATAATTGACTTTTCACCGTGCGGTTTTTAAAAAGCATTTTCCAGTAAGTCATTAGATTTAAAAGGATTTTAACAGATTGACTTTGACGACAATCCCTTTGTGTGAGTTTTCGTTACTTCATTCATTTTCAGTTCCGATAAACGTTTTAATCCTTGTAGAGCAGGCGCTGTGGTTCAAAAATGTGTGGACCAAAATAACCGAATCCTACGAAAATAAGAGAAAAGATAAATAACAGTTTAGAATTAAATATTGTGAGTACATAAAAATGTATACCCACTTATTCCTGGTCCAAAAAATATTTTTTTTAAAAAAACTGCAACACGCTGAAATTGAATTTGACTCGATTTATTTTATTTTAGAGGCCACGTAACGTATGGATTAAAATATCCAGAAGTCAGAAAAATAAAAAAGGCAAATTGATAAAGTCAATATGTTTCAATAGTTGTCGTAGGCATTCATTGAATTTTTTTGTGTATTTTTTAAGTTTTTTTTATGTGATTAGACTGAAAAAGCATAAAGTTGTCCTGATGGTTAGAGAAAACCGAGACCTATTGACATAAATTTACAGCATATAGCTCGATGCGTCTCTGGAGAAAGAGGTGTACCGATAGCTTATGAAATTTTAAAAATAATAAATTATTTAAATTACAAATCAGTGCATGTGCGGTTGCAATGGATTCCATCGCATATAGGATTGAGTGGTAACGAGGAGGCTGATAGATTGGCAAAATCAGCTGTATCGGAGGGGTCTGACATAAACATTATTCCACATTACACGGAAATTGTAAGTAAATGTAAGCATATATGTTCTAATAAATTTAGAGAATATTATGATAAAAGAAGTAAGGAGAAGGGGATCTGGTATAGAACTATTCAGTGTCAGCCTCCTCCGATACCATGGTTTGCAAACAGTAAAGTTTCTCGAAATCATATTGTTATAGCTCATCGTTTAAGATCTGGACACTATCCAACCAATAAATTTGGGTATCTAATGAAAAAAGTAAATTCACCTAATTGTGAGACATGTAACATAGTAGAGGATGTCCAGCACCTGTTGATGGAATGTGTCAAATATTGCCATGAAAGAACTTTACTGCTTGCAAAATACAATATCAATAGATTTGATGTGGGAGCTTTTGTTCATATTTTATCACACCCAAATGGAGAGGCAGCGAAGGAACTATTTGAAATGTTCTTGTAAAACTTATAATTAATTCTTATTCATTGTTATTAAGTTTCCTTAAGCATTTATAGGGCTGGCATACCTGCATAGGTAAAAGCCCATCAAAACAACAGACAAAAAAAAAATTAATAGCTTAGACGCCGTACTGTGGCCAGGGTGCTATTCCTATTATCCAAGTCCATCGCCTAACTTTACTTTCGAACCGAACATGACACCTTAGGTGTCAATGGTGGTGGACCAATAGTCTTATTTGTATAACCATTAAGATATGCACGCCTTCAACGAGGCAGACAGTGTAGAGAGGCAGATTATCTATTTTATACAGGAGACCCGGACCACTATGGGAAACTTTGTAACTTAAACTACCTACTCATGAGTTTTGTTTCTTTTTTTTTTTTGGTAATATTTGTTTTTTCATTCTGAGACTCGAGACTCGAATATTGCACAAAACAGCTAATTTGAAATTTTAGTTCAGGTTATTTCAGTCTTATAGGTAAATCTAATTCGAAATTGATGTGTAAAAATTTGGATCCAGATATGTGTTGACTTCTATACAAATATGAGTATAAATAAATCTCGAAATAGGCATATTTCAATTATCCTATCGTAAATATTTTACTCTTTTTTTAGCTAAATTCTGTAATAGTTTCAAGTGCTCGTTTTTACGAACTTGCTTACCTGCGACGCCCGTTCTAACCCGCCGGGAGAAAACAACAGTTCAATAAAATAGATATGACATTTGTGACGTTTTTCATGAAATGGATATGGTATTGTTAAAACTATTTGTTGAATTGTTTCCATTCTTGGCATTTGGTGAAACGCCATCATGTATTTTTCAAATGTATTATAACTGTTTGATTTTATGTCAGTTTAGGATTTTATCATTTCGTTATCACATTATGTTGCTGAAAGGTGGTAAATTTGGTAACTATTTTTAGGTCGTTTTTTTGCGAGAAAAGTGAACAAATAAACCTTTATAATTTTAATAATACTAGTTTTGGGTTTTGTATTTTGTATACAATACTTAGTATCTAATAATTGTTTTTAGATAATTTGGTGTTATAATATTTTTGAAATAATTTGATAATTCTTTTGGTGTATCCTGATATAAAAGCGGCTTAAAAAGTTTTTTAAACAATTTTTTTATCTGATGTTGGAAGGCAAACAAGCTGACGGATTTCCTAATGGTATGAAATTCACGCCGCCTAGAGACACGAAAGATGGTAATGATGCTTGCCAACATGAGGCCGGGAGCCTCGAGCAAAAGTAAGTTTACTGACTACCTCGAAACACGTCAACGGCAAGCGCTGACGTTATAGAGCTAGGAATAGATCCTTGTCTATTGTACCAATCCGGGCGAGCCCCTACGAAACTCTACCACCTAGTCAGATGTCACGGTGTTAGTGACAGTATGCTCGCCTTTTACTAGCTGCCAGGCAGAAAAACAGATGGTCTATTCTGTAAAGGAGCCTGGACCAACACGTCTTAAGTCAATACCGATGACAAATATCTACACAGTGACGATGAATCAGATTTTCTTGGTAGCGGGGTGGGTAGCGAGGCGGTCAGATTTAATATGAAAGTTTTCTGTTAATTCTGATCAATCTCTTTTATGGTGTGACAATCAAGATCACAATAAATATGTCATGTAAGGGACTTGTGAGCTTGTTTGCTACCTTCTAACATAAAGGAAAGAAAACATCTTCGCAAATAATGCATTATTTTAAAGTGCTATCAATAAGTACAAAATGTGTTAAAGGGAGTTAAGATTAAAATGTAGCTATATGCAATTGCTGACATTTTTATCGGGATAAGATATGTGCCCGGTTGGTGATAGGCTTGATCACATTGTGGGACTTGGCGTCTTCGGCTAGGCGCCCTGCTTGTTTCTCTGTCTATTTCTTCAAGGATACGGATGTGAAGAAAGATTCTTTACTTTCTTTCCTTAATCATGTTTATAGATATAACAGTCACTACGTTAGTCTCTTTATTTATAATTTTTTAGAACTTTTTGAACAGGCTTGGAGAACTTGATTTTATTTATTAACGAAATCCACAGCTTAATATTAATCTTTAGATAAATCTTTTATATTCGTCGCACCATTTGTAAGCTCAGGGTCAAGCTAAAAATAGTTAAAAATCAGCTAGTCTATATGTTAATATAAATGTGTAGATGTCCGCCTTTTGCGCCGCGTATTTAGACCGCAAAATAAAGTCTCAGAAAATATAAGTACGCTATTAGATTTAGTTTTGAATTAAAAAGACGTCTATGACGTTGTCATCATTATTATCTAAAACAAGTAATCCAACTTTTTTATTAGTATTTATTTAAGTCTTTAAGTAGTCGGACCCTGGTGGATATCTACCGTATATTTATTTCAACAGATGCTTGTATTTGGTTTGAAAACTGCGAGTTTTGATTTGTACAAAATAAGCTATTGCCCGCCCGCGCCGTTAATGATCCCGAAACCGAAACATTTTTTCCGAATAAAAACTATCCAATGTGTTAATCTAGGTTACCCTCTCTGTGTTCCAATTTTCATGGAAATGTATTTTGAAGGAGTTTTTATTTGAAAAGTTTTTGTTTAAAGGAGTAACAAACAAACAAACCCTCATACAAACTTTCTCATTGTAATATTAGTAGGATATTGTGTTGGAGTCGTAGGAAGACGCTCGATAGATTTTTATATTTTTTTCCTGTATGGTTGGTAGTTATAAAAAAATATTGTGAAGTTTTACTGTGGCCAAGGTTTTAGTCTAATTATGCAAATAAATATCCCTGAACAATGAATGAATGAATGAATATACTTTATGGTGCACCAAAATTTACATAATAATACACACTCTTTCACTTTTAATAATATTTAAGTTAGGTGCACTAAAGCGGTCTTATCGCTTCAGAGCGATCTATCTGATCCTAATTGATCCTAATTGTACCTAGTACCGAATGTAAAAAGATTTAGCTGGAACTAGATATCCCGGCAAACCTTGTTTAACCCATTCAGTATGGGAAATAATAGGTAATTGAAGTATTATGTTTCCCATTTTCCCCGCAACTTTCCCAGTTTCTCTGTTCATATGAACCTTCTCCAGATTGTAACTAACACAATAATAAAAGAATTAGCCAAATCGGTCCAGTCGTTCGGAAGTATGTGCTTGCCAGCACATTTAGCGACTCATTTCTATATTGTACTAGCTTGCCGCCCTGGCTTTGCACGGTTATAAAATATACCTACATATAAACCTTCATCTTCAATCACTTTATCTATTAAGAAAATCGCATCAAAATCCGTTGCGTAGTTTTAAAGATTTGAGCATACAAAATGATATAAGGACAGAAAAAGCTACTTTGTTTTATACTATGTAGTAAAGATAGAATAATGTTTTCAAGTTCTAGTATTTTACACACTTGAATTTTTAGAATTCAATGATGCGAGGAAAGCTACACTGTTCGTCCCGCACGAAACCGCAGCTGGCGTTCACAAGGCTTTGTAATGTAATATAACTCAGGTGCATTGTACTGATCACTGAAATTTCCACCTGACACCTGACTCAACCCCGTCGCCCCATGGTTGTGATCTATCATGTAGATGAATAGATTATTCTCCTAACTTCATTTTCCTGGGTGTCCTGTGTAGCATCACATCCTGCGTCGGTACCATTGCCTTACTTATTCATGCCACCATAGCGTCAATGCCATTGTCGAAATCCTCACACATGACCTAAGATCCCGGTCGTAAGATAGCGACACTCCAGAATAGAATATTTATGGTACTTATAGGCGTCGGTTGTTTCTTGCCTCTTGTCATCAATTGAAATATGCCTGCATATTCGCAATGTCACAAAATCACATAAATACTACACGTTCAAGCAAACAATTATTTCAGATTTTGGCTTTATTGTATTTAGATATATTTATCGTAAAAATAAATGAAATAAAGACTACGCGGTCAAACAAACAATTATTTCAGATTTTGGCTCTGTTATATTTGGAAATATATATTGTAAAAATACGTCAAGTAAAGATTACACGATCATGCAAATAACGATTTCATATTGGCGCTGTTGTATTTGGAAATATTTATCGTAAAAATATTTCAAACGCTCACAACTTATTTGTAAAGTTCGATTTTAGTATTGTATTATAGGTATTTAAAATACTTTTTGTTTTCCATTGAATTAATCATTTTAATATTTCGGTGTCTACAAAGCCATCGAATATTCGAAATTACTAAAGTTTGAAGGTATTTCTCATATAACCAACTGGGTTGATAGCTACAATAAGTTTGGAGCGTACCTGGATTTTTGACTACTATACACAAAACTCAACTTTTAATTAGAATGTGTTGTGTGTGTTGCCTTGTGATGGATGTGCTCGGAGTACTCGAATTTTTTCATTTTACTATTCAAAGATAATACTAAAATGCAATACCGTTCTGGTGGACCGTATGGTTTTTTTCATGTGTTGAGATAGTGAATGAAAACTTTCTGATGTTTTTTATATGATGGTAATAGATTGAGATAGATCTCTTATAAATATGTTAAAGTATAAAAATATATCTTCACGCCCATATCCCCGAAGTAGTAGGCAGAGGCACAACCAGGGCATCCACGACTAGGACGACCCTAATTCCCACAATCTGACGGGTGGCTAGCCTTTTTTTTTTTTTTTTAACGAGTGGAAATCCTCATGGATACCCGTCACTTTCGGGGGAAGTGACGGGTTATGCTGGACTTCTACCGGCTAAAACCACTCGGTGACCGCCCTCTGTGCGTATCGGGTGACTGCGGGATCTCCGAAGAACGCACCGCTGTCACCCTTACTGCCCGTAGGCTCATCCGCTCAGAAGCCTCCCCCTTCTGATGCCATCACTTTGACGACAGCAGCATGGGGTCACACCATGCTATGCTGCCTCACGCCCCGGGCTGCTTTTTAAGCCAACTGACACCCCGATCAGTTGACTCACAGCCCCAACCCTCTTTTAGTCGCCTCTTACGACAGGCAGAGGATACCGTAGCCCTATTCGTCGCCCGGTACTACAGGGCTAGCCTATCCCGAGCAACATTTTTTTTATTAGAAAATTGAAAAAAGCAAATTTTATTTCTGTTGCACGACCCGGGATTCGAACCCGTGACCTCATGCAGTCAAGTCCATCACTTGAACCGCTAGACCACATAGGCAAAATTTTTTGCCGAATAGGCAAAAAATACGTGATAAACATATGTGTGGCTATAGGGACACTGTTGCTTTTTAATGCTACCTTCCTACCTGCTAACATTTTAAACCCCTTAACTTTTGGTCGTGTGTGTGCGTTTATGTGTGTGTGTGTGTGTGTGTGTTTGTGTGTGTGTGTGTGTGTGTGTGTGTGTGTGTGTGTGTGTGTATGTGCGCGCGTGCGTGCATGCATGTGCTTGCGTGCGTTCGTCTGTGTGCTTTTCTAAGGCGTCATAGTTCTTTAGCGGATGGACCGATTTCGATGTGGTTTTTTTCTTAGAAAGTTGGTGTGACCTAGATGGTTCTTGGCTATTACATTATACATGTAGATTTTGTCGGAGGTTATTGATTTATTTTAATGTTAGGATCATATATTTAAGTTACTTAGTTCTTATTGACTCTATGGTCTATCAGTCCGGCTTCGGATTTGACTTCTTAAAGTCCCGACTTTGATCCCCGGGTCGGGTACAAAACAAAAATGGTGCGCATTGTTAGATCTGCGTGGTAGTTATTAAAGTTTTTTGTAATATTTAATGTAATATTTAACAAAATAAATTCACTAATGTTTTAAACACGTTAAAATACACAAGTGACAGTGTTATCTTTAATTAATATTGGGAAATAAAACGAGTACGTAATTCTCAAAAGTGAAAACTACTAAAGTTGTAAGTAAAAACTACCCGCAATAAGTTGTGAACGAAAAAAAATTTAAAGTAATTTAACTTTTTACCGATTTAACCATTTTAAATTATAACAAAGGAATTTATCTTATAAGAAAATAGAAACAAGTTTTTATTATCCTTACAACGTCTTTTNNNGGCTATTTAGTAATAGTAAAACAATGTAATTGTATTATACAAAACTGAAATTGACGTTCAAAAAATGTATGTTACTATACTTACTTTGAAAAAAATAAAACATTAAAACATTAAATAACTAAATGGGTCAAACTACTCGAGTACTGCGAACATAATATAACATCGTTTCACTCGCGCGATCTACTCGTACCATTCTTTTTTAGACAAAATAAAATACTAAGAAACAGACCTATTAGTCTATTATGTAATCAATATTCATTATGTTATATATCATAATAAGTGTGGTGCTTGTTTGTGAAACAAACATTCGCGTAAACAATATGATAAAATATGTGAATAAGCTATTTTATTAAATTTGACTCTAACAGGCTTATTCATAAACGTTGTTTAACTTTTAATTACCAATTTAAGTTATGTTAAAAAAAATTCTTATTCATAAACGCTATTTAGAGTTAATCATTTGTTTAAATATCGTCTTAAATAGCACCTCGGACCCTTGTTTAAAATTTTAATCAACAAAATAGCTGACTAAATTTCAAACAGCTGATTTTATGTGCATTGACAAAATGCAACAACTAGCCATTTAATATGGCTTATTTGTGTATTCTTATGATTTTTTTAAAATACACAAATTGAAATATTTTGATTTCGTTGAAGTGTGGACAAAATTGGAAGGGATATGTTGGATTTTGGAACAAGGACTGTAATAACATGTTTTATTATGCAGATGGCCAATGACTCCTATGAAGAAACGAATAGTTTTCCAGAGCATTTTGTTATGATATTGGAAGCAAAAAAGTAGACAGATTTTCTGATGGTGAGAATTTCACGCCGCCTAGAGACACCAAAGGTGACATTGCATTACATTACATTACATTACATTTTTTACTACCTACTTTATTCTACGAACCAGAACAAATCAACAACAAGCGCTAACGCAGAAATGGGTAAGGCGGTGGTACCACTACGAGTGAGTCGCTGCGAAACTCACCTCCTAGTAAGTTGCCACTGTGCTAGTGACGGTAAGCCTATGGTCGCTTTTTACGCACTGTCTAACAGGAAGGTAGATGGTCTATTCTACAAAGGAACTCGAACCAACACGGGGGAAAATATTACAGAAATTACATAATTTTATATTTAGCTTAGTAATGTAAGGTAGATGCATTAAAAAACATTATTTTTGAAATACAGTGTATCAGTTCAAACGTTTTGTGTCTATGTTGCATCAACTTGATTTTCTCTAATAAATTTAATTTTATTGTAGTACAATACGAGTATTTTTATCGTAGAAAAATAAATACTCTTTAGCAAGAAGTTACAGATGTCCGACACCGTATTCAGAAACAACGATGTTGACAACGGATGACAATTGTTTAATCCACCTTTAGATAAAGAAATACGCATACAGCCACATTTCTACCAAAACCTACCAAGTTAAACATTATTTAACTAAGCATTGTCAAAATGTTCTTTATGAATAACAAATTTTTAAACAATGTTTAAGGCTTAATCAAATGATTAGTTAAGCATTGTTTAGGGGGTTATTTAACTACTTTTTATGAATAAGGCAGCTAAAGGCTAAAAATTGTATTACATTCCGCCAGTTTAAAGTTCAAATGTTGAAGAAAGTTATTTCTTAAAGGCTGAAAAATTTAGTACAACTTCCTTTACAAAAAATTTTTCAGTGAACTTCATTGTGTCTCCGGTTTTTAAATACAATTATATAAGCTGAATAGGCGAGCTTTGTATCGCTCGGCTTTTAACAATTTCTAAAAAATAAAGTATTGTTTTTCCGATTTTCCATACAATTTTCCTTGTTGTTTCATCATAACCTTTTCCTGACTACAACCAATACAACAAAAAACGAATTATCAAGATTGTTCCCTACGTTTAGGCATGATGCGATGATCACGCGAATCAGGGATTATGTAGCATTCTAAGGGTGAAAGAATTTTTGAAATCAATTCGTAGTAATTTCGGAGCCTATTAATTTCAAACAAACAAACAAAAAATCAAACCTTTCCTCTGTACCCGCGGCTTCGCCTGCGTTAAATTGTGATGTAAGCTATTCTATCTTTCAAGTTAGGTCACACTGCACACGTTGTGCAAGTTTGTTTGAAATCTGTTATGTAGTTTAGAAGCCCATAGCGGACAAACAACGTGACATGTAATTTGTATATATTAAGATACGTATATTTATATTAAAACCGAGATATTTAATGAATCATTTGTGCCTTTTGTTTACTTCAATAATAATTGTTAAAAAATATCTTAAAGCCTATACTTCACATAGTTATACTTGTCCCCCAAGATCAACAATGTACATATAGTCCCATAATGTGAAAATCATACCAAGCAATTTAACATTAGAAAATTAGACAAATATGTTTTGATTTGCTCAACGCGGGATTCGAACATGGAACCTCATGTAGTCATCGCCGACACTAGTATTAGACATTAGACCACAGAGGCCTGTATTAATTTTCTCTTAATCCAATTCATAATACCATCTAATACACGTATCTACGCAGTGCAAAAAATAAAAATTGTGTCAGTCATTTTGAATTTAGGTGGACGTCTTTAATCGAAATCGAAAGATTGACAAAGCATATATACAATGGCGAATGTGGGTGGATGTAGGTACCCGGGGAGAAAAAGGCTGACATTCCACGATCAGATCAATCGAATATTATCCGAGGGTGATGTCAAGAGTCTCCGAAACCGGCGTGTTTGTATGAAAAGGGTAATGAATGTGAAGGAAGCTGGACAGGTTTGTCAGAATCGTGAGGTCGAGTGCCAGATACTCTCTGCCTTCCTCATAAGAACTTGGCGTGAATATATATGTGTGTCTGTCATTAATCGACTATTGTCTGTCCTGTTACCAACCGTTACCATACCTGGATGAGGTTAACTGATTTAGTTGCCTCTCAAACGAAACGAATGAACTGAGCATGCAAGTTAAATAAAATTTAAAATTTTATCTACCTAGGATAGAACTTGAGTTCGTTAGCGGCTGTTTGTTTTGTTGAAATTATAGATGTTCTACGAATGGAACTGAATGAATGAAAAGGAACTACGGACGCCGTGTGCGACCATAATAATTAGTTAGGCGTCCATTAGTTACTTAAGTTAGTTTTATGGTCGCACTCGGAGATGTCAAATAACATTTAATTTATTATATTTAAATGACTACTCAACTACTTACCTTTTAGATATGTTAACATATTCCTCCGTCATTTCGGAACTTTTCCTTTATTCCCTGCAATTATCCCAGTTTTGCTCTTCATAAGAACATCATTCTCCAGAGTATGAAGAACACGGCAAAAAAATGTTAATCAAAATTGGTCCATCCGATGGGTCGTGATGCAATCTGTCATTGTGAATATCATTACGCTTAAATTATTAGATGTTAATATATACGTTAACATCTTAATATATACAGGGTGTATTTGCCACCGTAACGAAAACTTCTGTGGTAGTTTAGATACATATCAGACTTCAAATTCCTTTTACAGTATTTTGTCGGAAACAAGTGGTCAAATATTTAGCAGTTTTTCAAGATGCAATGTATAACAAACAAAGTTTAAGCGTTAAGCCGCGCGTTCCGAGCTGTAATTATCGACCTACTACGATTATTACATTGCGGATTTTAGTAAACATGTGTTATTTGTTAGGTATTAAATAAAAATCGAGTTGTTACTAATCTAGCTGTTAATACGCAATAGTATGATTGAAATGATAATGAAATCAATAAAAAAATACAATTTTTTTTTTAAATCATGATTTTTCTGACACAAAATTCCAACGCCATTCCAACACAACGACTTTCCAAATTAAAATTCCAAAATGCATGTCTATCATATACATAATACATGGTTGCGTTTTTCGGTACGCTGTCATTTACTCGGTGTATAAATTACGTGCCACGTTGTTCGTCCGCGATGAACTCCTAAACTACTTAAATGATTTCAATCAAATTTTCACACCATGTGCAGTTTTGATGGAACTTAAAAGATAGTATAACCTCAATTTATCGCGGCGAAGCCGCGGGTGACAGCTAGTGGATTATATTTTGTTCTAGTTTTCAAAATTACCAAAACTAGATTAGAATCACAGAGAAGTTTGCGAAGTAACCAAAGTTTAAGTATTGTATACAGTTTGTATTGGTTGATTGTGATTATATTGTTCTATTTTCTCCATTTTTTTTTGTTTTATAAGCTTTCCCTACCTCGAAAGGATAAAACAAAATGTTTGTAGTTTCACGTTTTTTTGTCTGTCCTTCTGTAAGGCTCTTTCTCTGGAAGGTGGAGGTATCAACTTCAGATTAAATACTCAGGTCTGCAAAAAAATCAAACTTAATCAAAATCAAACAATTGCAATCAAAAGTTATGGCCTTTTACGCCGCCGCCGTTGTGAGTAAAACTCCACTACTTTCCAAATCTGTTAATGATACTTTGCCCAACCTAAGTTTAGAAAGATTTCCTGTAAACTTCTTGGTAAGTATCTACCCTGATTTTCACACCGAAACACGTCAATGGAAAACACTGAAGGTTCGGCAAGATAAGTAAGCCGCGACGAATCTGGTCGAAACGCAGATCTCTATTATATGGAGTCGGTCACAATCTTAGTAACAAAAAACCACGCTCGAGCTATTTGGCGCGTAGGCAGTAAAATCCGGCCGCTTGTGAAAGCCTTCATTAATTCACCTGGATGATTTTTATTGACTTCCGTATACCAAATATAAAATATTTTCATATTCGAATTTGCGACTAAACTATTAATAGTTTTGTCGGCCATTGCATAATTGTTAATAAATTATTTTTTATAATAAATCTTTAAATTTCTCTTAATAAAAACCATTGATTTTAATTAAACGCAATTTCGTTATGTTGTACCTGTACATATTACAGAGTTGTTTAAATAAACCTAAGAGCTCAAAACGTACGTTTCATGCATCATGAAACTTCGTTTAGAGATATAAGTTGTTAGCTGGGCAGGTATTGGAATATTTGCCTATCCTGCTCGGGTAAAGCTAGTGCTACACATTCATGCTACTTTTTTTATAGTTACATACATACATACATACATATCTTCTCGCCAAGTCCCTTACGGGGTAGGCAGAGAGTATCGAGTGCCAGACCTCACGATCCTGACAAACCTGTCTTGCTTCCTTCACATTCATTACCCTTTTCATACAAACACGCCGGTTTCGGAGACTCTTAACACCACCCTGGGATAATATCCGATTAATCTGATCGTGAAATGTCAGCCTTGGTCTCCCCGAGTACTTACATCCATCCACATTCGCATTGTATATCTGTTTTTTCTATAGTTAAGAAGGGAAACTGTCAATCTGCCTGATGAAATATTGCAAATGCGTTTTAGTGATACGAATAGTTCGTGAAAGTTTAAAATATAAAAATCACAGTATTTATATTGTTGACGCTTACGTTTAATTTGGCCCTATCCAGAGGTTTTTAATTTTTTAATCCCTCTGCGTCGGTGATGCGTCCTATAGGTTTATTAGGTTTTTTTTATATGCAATATACGTTTATCTTAATATTTAAGATGATTTAATGGTCATTCTAGGACTAAGACGAACCCTAAATAACTAAATGTGATTAATAACCGGTAACCATTCTTTGTATATATGTTAAATATGGCAGCGTTTTACATAACGCACTACTTCCGTCTTACTACAAATAAAATTCAACAGTCTTTCAACGCATTTAAAACTAAACCCTGTCCAAAATTTAATTCTCAACCAATAATCATGTATAGCACGTTATTGCTTAGTTGTTAATTTTAGACAGTGTATAAGAAACAACCGTGGCCTATAGACACCACAGATGTTATAGGTGCGTCACTGCCCTGAGGTCTGGATGTCAGGCCAATTGTGCTTATTTACCCTAGTCTGCAGATCGGAATATGATGGAGTCATTGTTGCGCCAGGAATAGGTGTCTTACCTATTCCTGATCCCTATTTGGAGAGGGAGGGTTGGATTCCTATCTAGGCAAGCTGCTGCACAGCACTCTATCACGAGTGGTCTTGCTGGTAATGGTCTACGCGAGTCTCTTACGAGCTGCCTGGCAGAAAGGAAGATGGTGTATTTCTACACAGCGGTCAAACGTAGCGGTTTGTGCTATAAAGGCTTGTGATATTGGCGCCTGTGTCCTGTCTCAAAAGTTTCAAGTGTCGTGCAACTACGAATGTTTCATATATATTCCGCCACTCCAGTAGCTTCGTAGAGGTGCTTGTGTAAATAAAAAATAAAAATTGCTATTAATAAGAGAAGCCGTTTTAATTTTACATATTTCTGTCCTAACTTTGCAATACGTATTTTTAACAAGAAATCGTTATTTGCTCATATATTCGACTTGTGATAGTAGAGTTAGTCTCTTTTTTTTATTGTACTCGTTTTGGAACTAGTGCTTTTTAAAATTATTATATCAGAGAACGTAGCTTGAAAAACATATAATTATAAAAATCACTTTCAACCTCCACAGGCGAAAGGGTTCGTGTAGGTACACGCTTTCCTCCAATCACCAACCGATGAGACTCGGGTTCGATTCCTGACCATTTTAAGCAGTCGTTTTAAGTATTTCTACGTTTCCGCGTCGTTGTCTAAAAAGGATAACACAAGAATACTTTGGCGTTTGATTCAATTTGAGTGGTTTGTGCAGAGATGTTTATTTGTTGTTTGATGAATAGTTTCATACGTAAGCATTTAACTTCTTGATATCTTTCTGCATTTTAACAGGCTTGTACTCGTACTCTTAAAATATTTCCCTATGTATTCTCCCTTTTTCCCTGCTTTTGGGGTAAAAATCTTGGAACATATCCAATCCACATATCATAAAATAAAACAACATTTTGATTAAGTACGACATTTATTCTTGACATCCAGATTACAATGATTATCATAACAGTTAACGGTAGTCTGGCAGAAGAAAACTAAAACCAAGATATTGAACCCATCAATCTCCAATCTATCAAGTGGTCAATCCTAACATTTATTGGAATTAATATTATTAACTTACACATCCAATACATCCAATTTTATATTTGGTAGATGTAAGATTTTAATTTAGTACATTTTCCGAGCTCGTTGTAAATTAAAAAAAAAATCTAAAAAGAAACGAAAAAACGTAGAATGGAATCAACGTTAAATATGTCAAATCTAGTTCAAATATTGTTATTATTTATTAAAGTATTCATAAATATTTTTAAGATGAAATATTAAACATGGCTTGCATTTTAAAATTAAAACAATATCGCGATATTTTTGAAGTCATTCCGAACTCAATCTGTCAAAAGATTCATTCATTTTCAAGCCAAGTACTTGGAAATTGATATAAATCGTTCATCCACAAAGGCTACAATGCATTCGTACGAAATAATTCTATTCGTAATACAATGGCTGATATCTCCTTTGACAATAAAGCTTTTGGTGTGTGTTTCCAATAGCAGCTGTCAATATAAATTAAATTGAAATCGAAACAGCAGTTTCGTCAATTTTGAGTTTTTCCGTACTGATATTGCAAAGCAAGTCTATATGTCCTTTCACCATTCTAAACGGGTTCTTGCTAGAGATAAATGACTTCAATATCCAAGCGTAGCCGCGGGGCACACTTAGTTAACGCTACCGAGTACATAATAAATATCATAATTTAAAACTGTTTAGATGAGACATATGTAATAAATCCTCATAAAATAACATTACAAAAGTGGACGAAAAATATATTCAAGCTTAAATAAATAAATATAATAATCAATCTGAGGATGTACGCCCAAATATACCGGATAGTAATAATTAATCTAATAAATAATATTTACTCAACTATCAGAGGAAAAATACATTGAACACTTATGTCTTTATTAAGTATACTAACTACCTTAACTAAACATATTTTTACTGATTTTAAATAACATTTATTTTTAGAAATACGTTACGAGACGTATCAAAGATCGTGGTCTAATTACAACCAACGCTAAAGACAAAAGAGGCGATTACATAAAGTGTTCTCCCACAAATGTCGTCTCAGTTTTTTGAATTCTGGACCACAGTAATCATAAAACATAAACATGTCAATAGACATAATAAAATTTTCAGTAAAATTTGACTAGATTATTTTGGTCAATGGAAACATTTGGCAAATACCTTAATAGTGTTTCTTATGCAATACTTAACTTTAATAAATATATCAAGAAGATCTACACTAAACACAAAGTGTTTAATTATATGTTTAACATATATTTTCCTATATTATATTAAATTCGAAGTTCACCATCAATATGCTTATCTTAACATGCGAAACGAGATCAATCCCAAAAGTATTTGACTTACGTTCATCACTACAAATCGTTAATAAAATATGTTTCAGCAATCTCCGACCGTTCAAGCTTCCGCAATTATCTAGAAAATTGAAGTTGGCGCTGATCGCTTCGTTTCGTAGAATCTGACCAGTCCAAAAACTTACGGATATTTCTCATATATATAGACATCAAACATTGATTTTTATTTTAATCTACGTTCTATATTCTATCTTAAATATTTTATTTAAATAACACAAATTTATCTAAAAACATCAATTTTAAAACATGGAATAAAGAAATTCACGCAATATAATCAAAAGTTCAACTATACGTCAATATAACTTGATAAAAAGTAAAACTAACATTCTAAAACATCATCAAACTCGTTGTTTCTAATATAATGAAAAAGATATAATTTCAAATAAATCCTTAAATCTATTACCGAGTTAAACCCGATGAATATCTACTAATACACAGATAAAACAACATTCATACATTTCAAAATTCTTTTATATGTACCATTCGAAAAATTTTTTACGGTTAAAATCGTTTTTATTCCTCGTTTCCTTTATGAAGCCTTACATTTATTTTGTCTCAATCATTAATTTGCGAAACACTGTAATGACAACTGACAGCACAATCGTAAACGTATCATTAATAATGATACTTTTAAAAATTTACACTTCAAATTTTATTGTATAAAAGAATATGTTTTTTTGCCATTGGCGACACGATACCTATATATGTATTTGGTTACTGGACACGCTCATGTGTGGGTTCATGTAAACTTTGATGCTGTACCATCAAGAGAAATGGGGCAAAGTTTTGTGAACCCCCTTTTTTACTATTGGACATTGCTTGTGATGAAAAATGGATTTACATTTTTTATTAAAAGTGGAGCTTCTTTTTCTCGTATACACAATTTTCTGACGTCATCTCCGGTATGTAAACCAAATAGTGGTTAGTAATCATTCGTTCAGTTTGTACTTTTGTCTTTGTAATCGGAAACAATTCTGGTGTATTGTATTTATTCTCTACATAAATATTTATTGGTAAATGAATCGTTTTTTTTTAGTCTCTGAATAGTTTTTTATTAAAACTGAATGTGCTACAATACTCACAATAGCTTTTTCATGGCTGTAATTGGTTAGGTTAGGTTTGTTTGTTTGTTTGTTTGTTTGTTGTTTACAGTCGATCCATTTACCAATTTTGTAAAAGTGGCTCTGTAAAGGTCTAATTTATTTTGAAAGTAGTGAATATGTTATTGTTAATTTATGTAAATTTGTATTGACTTTGGCAGTATTGATGTTGGGACAGACGTAATTTTGAATTTAATTGACCATTGTTATTAAAAATCCGTGTTAACAACATATGTATAATATACGCTATATCCCTATTGTTATAATGTTTTTTCATAATATTGGAAAAAAGCCTTAGGTGAGTCTTTCAGTAAAAAGGATGAGTTTTGAATAAGATCTCCAAAAGTTCTTTATGTTATGTCTGCAAATTGTATTCTGGTACTCACATTACTTATCGTACCTACATGTACCTAAACCTTATACACAAGTAGATACAAATCCTAAAACATTACATATGTTGCTCCATATCCCGTACCTACCGAATTGTGATAAAAATCAGTCTATACTCATTCTTAAATGTCAAGCCACTTCTTCACTATGTTTCACATTCACCTGACAGCTTTGCTCCAAACGCCAATAATTTACCATGTAGGCATTACTTTGTTAACCCTATAAATGTTTGCAATCAGTCAACATTCCGTTTCATTTACCATTACTCTTCGTTTATGAATAATATTTAACATTTATATATTCAAAGTAGATTTTAACACCTATAAGTATATACTTGCCCATATATAGAATGTTATGAGCTCTGAAATTTTCTTAAATACATGTCATACAAAACATGACAATTACAATAGACCTATAGTTCATAATTTCCAATAAGGAAGAACACCAGACGGACGCATAGAACTAGGAAAGTTGATATGAAAAGTCAAATACATATTTTTTTTCTAAATATATAAGCTCATTTACGATTATGTACCGGTACCTACCGCACGGAGGCAGTTCCGCGACATTTGATGACCATTCATAACATGGTTACGTACTTCTTGACTAAACGTTTTCAAATTTTGGTCCTCGAATCAATTACAGTTAACTGCTACGGAACAACGAAATTGGTACCGATAGTATTTATTTATTACCAATATTTATAACTGTATGTATACAACATCCGGCCAAGACAGCGTTTTCGTATAGTTTCCTTTCCATTTGAGTGCATAATGTCTTCATGTTATAAGTACAAGCGAAAAATTGACATCAATTATAACTATATGAAGACTCAATTCACGATATTTAACTATCAACAGTTGTTCATTTGCAATTATGAAATGCAATGCTGAATTTTTAACTTCAGAATTGAGTGATGTGAATTGAGACTTAAAGCTCTAACACTAAATGCACACGTTTTGTGTGATCCTTAAACACATATATTTCTAACACAGAAAATATCTTAAACATGAAGATATCAATTGTTACCTCTACAAAGAGGTTGTAACAGAACTGCTTAGAAAGCAGTTGTACTGTACTGCGGCTGGTGGAGCTCATGTCAGATGCCGGAAAAAACCCTCA
>NJDD01001306.1:318583-361004 GCA_002245505.1 Calephelis nemesis | reverse complement strand
TGTCGGTGGATACGGATACATTGTTACCGTTTACGCGACGTTGACGGCTGTTGTCGAAGGTCCAGCGAGTTATGAAGTGGTCTGATCTTCGTCCGCCGGATACAGTTGCCACTGTTGCCACAGTACTAGCGGATGTCGCCTCCGTTCCATTGCTAACAAAGTATGTACCTGTAAATAGATTCCTAGTTAATTTCAACACTAACTTTCCTATAAATTGTGCTTTGTGAACGCTACAGCGGAACGGTCAGTGCTGCAATAATTGACCATTGACCCCTGGCTCCTTAAAATAATATATACCAAAGGTTTATCACCAAGTATCTTGTTAGACAAGCCTCAGGTTCGATTGTCACTAACACTGTGACAGTAAGTAGGTAACAAAGTTTTGCGACGACTTGCCCGGAATGGTACCACTGCTTGCCTGGTCTTGCCCCGCCATTGTAGTTTTCCAGTTCAGAAGGTAGGGTAGACGGTAAACGTAATTACACAAATCTCTAAACCCTATAGACCAGGGTCGATAATTTTTAAAACCAAATAAAATAGCAGTAGGATGAAACCCATTAGAAAAGGAGGAGAATATGATCAAAATGAAAGGAAAAATAAATTACGGTCGATTCGAGTTCGGGAAGTGGGAGGGGGGGGTTTAAGGGTAAAAAAAATGGTTTATCTTGATTTCCGGCAAAACTAAACGTCCTATCGAAAGAAGTCACATGGCAAAGTTGTAGGTAATAAAAAGATCTAAAACTTTTGTCTCAACACTTTTTTCACATAACCTCAAAATTTATGTGAAAAATTCAAAAAACCAAGTTTTTGGTTTTTTATTTTTATCTTTTACAAAAATTTCTTTTTTTAACGAAATTTGGTGAAAACTTACCTTTTTATGTCCCAAATACCCTGTAATTTATTTGATTAAAAGTGTTTATTTTTTCACCTAATTTTGAATTAATATCGAAAAAACACCCTAATTTTCACCCGTCAAAATATCAGCTTTTTTTCAAAAAGTTGGTATGTTTTCTGTTCGTTGAAATCTCTACTTTTCGGTGGTGAAAAATAAATATGTTACAATAGTAAATCTTCACAGAAAATGCAAAAAATCGAAAAAAACTCGAATTCGAATTTTTTTAATTATCATAAATTTCCCCCCCCCTCCCACTTCCCGAACTCGGATCGACCGTAATTTATTTTTCCTTTCACTTTGATCATATTCTCCTCCTTTTCTAATGGGTTTCATTCTACTACTATTTTATTTCACTTTTTATTATTTTTAAAGGCTTCTACCCTAGTCTACTACCACTGGTTTCTGCAACGTCTATCAATTTTAATATACTATTTATCGCTATTATAACAGCTGTTTAACATGATGTCGATGTAGACTTACGAAGAGTTAGAGTTGAGTCGTAAATTAAAATTGATTTGCGTTTTGGAACTTGGGAGCCAGGTTATCGTCGCGTGGTTGCTTTTTTGTTATCTATACTTCTTACCATCAGAAGATCCTGTTTGTCTTCGAATCTCAGAAACAAAGTTTTCGTAGGAAACATATGTTATGTCGAGTGTGAGGAGTTTGAATTATTTATTGAATTTATGTTCAGTTAGCATTGGTATCAGAGTGCTATTTAAATTATGCGCTTCGGCTTTACACATTTTACTCTTTTTCCACTTTATATTTTTATTTTTAAATTGGCTGACCTAATCTAAATTTAACCGAAATGATTAATTATTTGTAATAACAACTCTGTATCTTTAAAATACATTCGGATTGCCGAAGCTTGTCGAATATAGTCGAAGCGCATAATTTAAATAGTACTACTGTTAAGGGGCCGCTGCAGAAAATCTTTTCTTTTTAAAAGTAAGCCCGTATGACGTTTGCTCGAGGACAACAGTGAAATGGAAATTTACAAATAAATGCAATTTCGAACGTGTATAAGAGGTACTTAAACTTGCATGGTTTTTTTATATTGAAATCTATAAGTAATACAAATTGCATTGTATAATATAAAATACATTAATGAGTGAAAATGCGAAAAATGTTGGGTGCCGACCCTTGGAACAACTGTCATGTCCAACTGTACTACGGGTATTGTATCCGTGACCCAACTACATATTTGTACTAACTAAAGAGTTTGTTGGCCCATGGTACAACTTTCTAAATTTGTGGTTACACTGGTTGGAAATTAATTTTACACATAATTAAACTGTTAAAAAAATATAAAAATAAGAAATTATGACGCTGCTGAAAGTATTTTGATGAGATTTACCAGTTTTTCAATCGGTACTGACCATTAGTACAACTGGCACCTTCAACTGTATTGTATTGTTATACTGGTTGCCCATCGAGTAATATATATGCTTACTCTCGAATTACCTAATCCCCGTATTGCAACGAGTTGAACGTGGAAGTTGTATATACATATGCCTAGAAAGGAAATAGTATTATAACAATAAATGTTTGTTATATTAAAAAAAAATACTAGTACTATCAGTTACCCGCAGATTTGCCTGTTTTGAGTTATTAGGTCTCCCACTTTAGTAATTGAGATTTTGGGATAAAAAAATAGACCACTGTGTACTCCAAAGTCGAATCCGTTTTTTTATAGAATTCATAAAAATAGTTTTAGCCATTTTTAAAGTAAAACGAAATATACGTACACACTTTCACATTTCAATTTCAATAGTAGGAATATGTAATCTATACAGTTTTATCTTCATTTTTGCAATTCAAAAATTACCTGTCTTTTTTAAAATTTACATACGAGTACATTCACAATTAAATATAATAAATAGACGATTCTTTTGAAGCTTTCAAAACAAAAGCCTTTGAGCTTCTGTGTAGCGGGAAATCGAAAACTAAAACAAAGATGGAGATAGACAAAGATCTTCATAAAATTATAAAAACCAATCGTATTATTTCTTGTAGTGTCACACTTTATTTAAGTGTTATGAAAAGACCTCTTTTCTTTAGTATTATAGTTGGCCTATGCATAAAATTGAATCCGAACCAGTACAACCAGTTGGACTACTTTTCCAAATTGTACCACGAGTACATAAACTTTCCGACGGTACAACTAGTTGGAACACTGTTACATACATTCATATACCTGTAGTAGAACTAGTTGGACATGCCAGTTGTACCATGGGTTGGTACCGAAAATACTTACTTGATTTGGTATATTGGAAAATACAAATAAATATATTTTTTAATGATTAAAATACGTAAAATACTTGCGTGGTTTGTGTATGGAAATTTACAAACAAATGAAATTTAAAAAAGGTGAGAATGCGTAAAATACTTGCTTGTTTTTAAAATTTGAAATTTACAAACAAATAAAATTTAAAAATAGTCAGAATGCGTAATCCTACGAACATATTCTTTTTGTTGTCGTTCACAATTTTTGCAGTAGGATTAAATCGTAAAGGTATATAAAACAAGGAAGTATTTTACAAGTTTAAATAATGTTATACTATATATTCAGATATAAAACTAGTTAGCATAAATACCAGTATATACAATTAAGCCAATATATACAAAAAGCATCTTCAAAAAATCAAAATATCTCGAAATATCTGCAAATCCACTCTCCAGAACTTGATAACGTTTAAAGCATCAGTTTTCATAAAAAAAACATTAAAAGTGGCTCCGAGGCTTAATGTTTTGAGAAAACATATAACATAAATCGAAAAAATACAGACGAATTTAGAACCTCCTCCTTTTTTGGAAGTCGTTCGAAAAGCGGTGAGCGCAAAGTGCGAGTCACGCACACAGCTACACTCGCGAACCTGAGTGGCTGTTGGAAAAAAAACTTTGTAATTTTCATTATATTGATAGTGAATATTCACATCTAAATAATTTTACCCCTCTTTCACATATTTTTTTTAACTTATGCAAAAAATATCAGTAAAAAATGTTTCGCAAAACCTAACACAAATGTTTTAAATTCTTGTAATTTCATTTAATAGTTTCGAAAGGGTAAAATATATTCCTCGAGGATCGTGCTTATCCAACTGAGATTGGGGCCTTGCATAAGCAAATTGACTTCCTGCGTATAGTGTTTATCACTATCGTGTCCATGCATGTGTGGCAGTCTATCTACCTAGTCGACATTGATATCTATACACTACTAGGAGATAGTAGATAGAATTCGAATGAGGTTTCATTGCAGTGCGGAGGCACAACCAGGCCACCTACGATTAGCCGAAGACACTAAATCCCACAGTTTGTTAGGTGGCAACCTTATTGTCAACTGGTCACATATCCAATCCCGAATAGAATGTATCTACACTTAAGGCCCCATACTCAGTCAGCCAGAAGAGCCAATCACCGCTCTCCCCCGTTCCATGATTACTATGAACAATGGCGCTCTAAAGTCAACGTCTTAAGTGACAAATCACTATTTTTGACACTATAAAAGTAATTTGAAAAAAAAGTATAAAAACTGAAACACTTATCTTTTAGGTATAGTACTTATCTATGTTTATGATAAATCTGGTGTCGATATTTTCACAATTGAAGTAGACAGAAAGCAAAAGCTTTCAAAAAAGGGTTAACTTTTTGATTTTTTTCTATCGAGCAAAGTGAAATGAATCATGTTTTGGAAACACTAGTCTAGTAAAGCATATTCATGTTAATCTTGTGTATTTTTGTCAGCAAGATTCATGATTGCTTTGTATGAAAAAAAAACAGTAAACTGCTGACGTATTTTAGCGTATATGGCCCCACGGCCAAGGTACAAGGTATAAGTTAGTTTCCGCAACGTTATTATTTTTGTTAAAAAATTGGAAAAACACATTTTCTTTTAATTTCCTGTTCCGGGGATCCAATTCGTGACCTCTTGGAGTCTAGTCTAACGCAGGACCGCTACACCACAAAGGCGATTTATAAAATCAAATTCAAATTTTATATGGTTACAGTAAGTAACAAAAAAATGTTAATTATTAATATTTTTTTATGTTTTTTGTATGAATGTTGAATTTGTAGAGAGTGCATTGCAAGTATTATGTGTAATGGAGGACCCGGAAAGCCTCTTCATTTGTTCAAACCTTTGGAACGGCTTAAGAGTTAATCGTTTGTTTAGGTTACGCATCGATTGGCTTGAACTTTCCAATGTGTTAACCCTGGTTACGCGAAGTTGTTCTTGAGATTGGGTTTTGGGATTCCTAACAATCTCGGCCGCTGTTCATTACAAACAATCGTTTACGAAGCCCAAGTCATTTCGAAACCCGATACCGACAAAATCTGAAGAAACCTGAATCTGAGGGGGTTTTGAGTCACATCAAGTAGAAAAAGTTTATCCGCATCTATTTAAATAGCTTACCTGAATGAAAGGGTTTCTCAAACTAGTGATAAAAATACCCTCTTAAAAACTCTTTATTAAAAACTATTCCAGGCCCTGGTGTCGTGACCTAAATAGGTCCCGGAGTGAATGCATTTAAACCAGTTACACTAATTTTTAATTATCTACTGCTAACATCCTCATTCCTGTTCTGACCATGGTGTGAGATATCATGAGCCTTTTAGCCAGTACTAAACAAAGACTAATGTCTAAATTAATGAGGTATTAATAATAAACGACAGTCGTTATCCTTTCGTATCTATCTATGACTATTGATTTTTGTCATATGCATATTTACCAGCCTAGAAATAAAAAAACAAATAATTGAAAGTGTAAAATCCGAACTGTTTCATTTTTTCGAAAGATAGAAAATGGTTTCAAAATGATCCTACATAAATTTTATCAACATCCTACTAGTAGTTTTGGTGTTACACTTAATAACGTACAAATTACCTCATCTATCGTTAATGATGATGTCGTTAAGATAAGTGAAAAATGTATGCATTTGTTTTGTATTAAGTACTCAAAAATCACTAGACTGGTCATAATCAAAATAAAATGGAACTACCTCAGAATCACAGACTATCTTTCCAAAAAAAGAACAATTAAATCGATCGACTATTTTCCGAGTAACAAAAAACAAGCCGTCGGATTGAGAACCTCTGCCTTTTTTGGAATCGATTTAAAAAGAATTAGCAAAATTGGTCCATCCGTCCGGGCGTGGTCAGAAGAAAGTAAACAGGGATTCATTTTTATTTGAGATTAACAATTTTAAAGTTTTGTTAATATTTTTGTAAAAACACTGCTTGTAAGCTAGGTGATGAATGTTTATTTGGTAGGTTTAGTTATTGCTCTTTTATCTACTTAACTTTCTAAAGTTATCTTTATAATTTCAGCTTTCAATCCTCCTTAACCTAGGACCTAGAACTTGGCAGAAACTGAGCTATAATACCTATAGAGTCTAAGGCATCACCGTCTAGAGAGCCATATGCTTGTTCGCTGAATATACAAATATTATGCAAATGATGAGAACCAGTGTCTTCAGTTCAGTTCAGTGAAACATCAGTTTAAATGCGTTAGGTTATCCTTATTATAAGAATTCACATAAAATGCAAAAAATGTTGTAGTTGTTCTGATCTGTCTACGTTTTATTTGAAGTTCTTAATTTTTTTCTACGATTTCTTCATAAATATAACTTTGGTGCAAACCACAATGCGGCATTAGAATCTGGTCAATCAAATTAATATTATTTTCAAAATGAACTTACTCGAAATGCTGCCATTCCTCCCTGGATTCAAGCTGGTGTTCTGACGTCGTGCAGCAGCTCGACGCGCATGTTGCCGCAGACAAGGACAAGCCATCATCAGAGCCTGACGAAAGTTCTGTCCGCTCAAGCAATACAAGACGAAATTTATGCCGAAGTTGGTGTGGAAAAACATCACGGAGAGCTGCTGGAGTGCCATCCACCTTCCCCCAAACTCATCCAGATTCTAATAAAAAAAAACATTCGTTATTTCCCCATATTTGATACACCTGAAGACTATATGATGAAATATGTATGTATATGTATGAATGTAAAGACATGGTGGTGGTAGTTCTGATGAGTAGTAACTATACTTTTTAAGGTATCGCTATCTTTTTCTAATGCGTTTGGTGCTGTCAGATTAATAATATTTCTGTATATGTAAATCTATACCGCGAAATGTGTCGATTAAAAAACCTCGCATGTAATTAGCCTACTAAATTTGACTGACTAACACGTCTAAGCATTATTTATGGCGTATTAGAAATTGCGCCATGGTTGCATTCAAGGGAGCTTAATCTATAAGACCGTCTATGACCGTTTCAATTTATTATTTTTTTATGAGCCGTATTAACTACGAACAACCTTCTTCTCTGACCTTCGAATTGATAAAAAGTAGATCACATTTTATCCTATGGGACACTGTCACATACACAGTCTAAGCCTCGGCAAACTGATTATAATAAATCTTAATGTTAATTAGACATTACAAACATTATATAATATGATACATCTTGTCACTAATATTACACTCTTTAATAAATTAGTTTACGTTTTTTTAAATTAAATAGGTCAGGAAAAATCTTTTCGTGTTTCCAGTAAAAAGTTGTAATCAAATGTATTTGATTATTTTGTTTGAACTTGGCTGGTTTTGAGACCACTAAAAGAATACTACTTTTCATGTCTTTTTTGGATTGCCAAAATCGTGAATCCAACGAAAAAAATCGGTACATTTTAAAAGTTTTCTTTCCAAGTTATGACAAGCTGCGAAAAAGTGACATTTATGGACCAGTGCTACTGAAACTAGCACAAAATTGGTTTAAGCGTTGTCAGTCGGGAAATTTTATGTCAAAGTTGCAACTCGCTCGCCCCGTCACGTATAATTTTTTGAAAAATTGGAACTACATGAGACTAGTTACTACATTGCTGAAGATCTAACAATTGATCATAAACTAGTTTAGCCTATCTGACAAAGGCTGGCTATATTTTGACCTTGACCCTTTCATTTTTTGATAAAACATTTACCAAAAATGATCTGAAAGTGTGATTTTATTAGTTGAATAAATGAAACTTTCACTGGCGAGAAAGTCAGAAAATATTGAATTCCAGACAACTTTATAGATTTTCTAATTTTCAAAATAAGTTACATAAGGAAGTGAATGAGGAAGTGTTCATGTAACAATGTTCATCAAAAATCATTTTCTATAGAATAAAACTAAAAGAATTGTGTATCACTTAATTTTAAGTTTCTTTAAATGTATTATTTTTTATGTTTTTTGGTGCAAAATAAAGAGTTATTCTATTCTATTCGAAACTTTCCAAAGTACGTAACTGGCGATTCACACATTAGACCTCGCCAAATCTAGTATTTGTTTTTTTACAAAAAAGTGAGGTTGATTAAATGACCACTAGTTACTCTATTAAATTCAGGCAACGATTCGTAATGAATGCGATACTGGGAACATGGCATTTCCAACTTTATCAATTATGCTTTACTCCGAACACTACCACTACTAAGAATTTGAATGAATTCCGAGTATCTAATATTATAGATTTAATAGTAATTAATCCATGGGCATTTTCTCTAAAAAGTACACCCGTTTGAAACTTAGGTTTCATGTCAATTTGTCAGTTTGGTTACTTTGGGCGTCTGACCTGTAAATGACGGCTTAAAACGTTACCATACTGACGTCACATTTACCTAGGCATTATTAAAAAAAATATTCTAATCACATATTTTGATCTTTTCCTAACTTATTATTACTAATTATTTTTTTATTACTAACATTACTAATTATTTTTTGTAGTATTGATTACTGTCAGGAGAAGGATCATAAAAAGAGAAAAACCGGGAAAATTGCAGAACACACACACTCCAATTTTGTCCATATAAACTGTTAGTAGCTGTAATATCAAGGGATAACAAGTTGGCCGAATCGGCTAGAGTAACCAATAAATCAATGATAAGTATTCAATGGTTAAGACGTCAACTTAAAAATAAAAGTAAAGGTGAAGCCTTTATCCTCACTCATAAAAAGGGGACTAACCGCCGTCACCAGGAAAACGGTTTTTTCTCTCACAAACTGACATATTATATTGAAATAGTACTTATAATTTTCTGAATATAACGTTGCTGTTTTAATACAGAAGACGGCTTTAGTCGAAAGATTACTTCTATTTGCGCTGTCACTGTACTCATATGTCGGCTCTGTTCGAGTTTTGGGGACATTTATAAAAACCATTTTTGCACTTATATTTAGAGTTTTATTTAATACTAGCGGCGCGCCTCTGCTTTGATGTGTAGGGTATGGGTATAAAATGACACGACATTTTTAAGTACTCTTTCCCAACTATAGTTGAATTTTAGAACACACTGAATACTCCTAGGTAACAACACTGGTTCCAGGAATATGAAAGCCACTTTATTACCAAACTATTAGGACTACGCGGTTGAAACGCAGTAGGTAGATGTATTCTGTGAAATGCGAGGTGTTTTAACAGTTACATTAAGGTTCCTAAAATCCTTTTTCCGTGAAGTAAATTTTGAAGAATAATACAAAGTGATATTTGGTACTCTAACTTCTAAAATGAGAAAGTGGAAAATATAAAAAAATTATCTGAAGATCTCTATAACTAAAATTAGTTTGAGCAACACATTATGTTCAGCAGTTTTTGAAATTCAGCGTATTTTTAAATACTGCATATATGCAAATACCATAAAAATAAAGTGATTTTTGCTGGTGAAAAATCATAGTCTCATTTTTGGACACCCAGATAATTGTCAATATTGTCCCCTGCGGTGGTCCTGATCTGCTGAGTAGAAGAGACCATCTGTCTCTCTGTCATAAGAGGTGAGCGCAGATCACTGGTGGTAGAGTGCTGTGCAGCAGCTTGGGCGCATAACGATCCACCGCCTTACCTATTTCTGTAGCCATACTGACTCTGTCATGTTCCGGTCCGGAGGTTAGGATAGTCGGTAGACTTGTACCATAGGCTACCCATCCTTGCCACAGGACAACGACGCACCTTTAATGTCTATATCTATAGCCTAGTGTCACCATCAAGTGACCTTTGTGCTTGGGCGTGGAGATACTTTTATATGCATATAAAAGTATCTCCACGCCCATATCCTCGAAGAGGTAGGCATAGGCATAACCAAGGCATCCACGACTAGCCGAAGAATCGTGATCCCACTAGCCTATCGCCAATCGCGCACATATCTAATCCCGGGCAGCATATATTTTTATCAGGAAATTGAAAAAAAAAACTAATTTTCCTTTTTGTTGTCCCGACCCGGGAATCGAACCCGAGAACTCATGCAATCTGCGGTCAAGCCTGAACCGTAAGACCACAGAGGCGGTATAAAAACACACGAACTAAAAAAAATACTCCAAGGTTTAACCTTTGTTGCACTGTTATCCTACTAACATAAATGCATAGTTTTTATGTTTGTTTGTTACTCCTTCACGTAAAAGCTTATTAACCGATTTTCATGAAATCTAGCACCCACGTAGAGGATAACTTGAATTAACACATAGGATAGTTTTTATCACGGATAATGTCATTGTGGGACTATTAACCACACAGTTAGTATTAGTAGCAGTAGTAGGCAACAGCTAGTAGTCTGTAGCATCAACATAACTTTACGCCTTACTTTAAGTCTTTGGTTTTACTTTTTGTCATATTGATTAGTAATGAATCCGGTCAGATAAAATGTTACACGTTCTGTACTGATGCAATACGAAAATGCTTTCCTTTGACCTGTTACCGTGCAAACATTCAAAACTTTTAATGGCTGTTCAACAATTGAAATAGCGTTAAATACGTTTGTGTACCGTTCTTAATTACAGTAAACCACAATCCCAACTCCGCGGGTCTTAAACGCAAAACATGGGATTTAATTTAAATCATTCCTCGTGTTGGTCCTTGCTCCTTTGCAGAATAGACCATCTGCCTACTTGCTAGGCAGCTCGTAAAAGGCGAGCATAGGCTTACCGTCACCAACAGTGACGTCCTACTAGGAGGTAGAGTTTCGCAGCGAGTCGCCGAGTTGGTACCACCGCCCTGCCTATTCCTGCCGCCATAACGTCCAATCAAGCATTGTTCACGTGTTCCGGTTTGGATATTTAGGTAGCCGGTAAACTTACTTTTGCTTGAGGCCTAACCTCAGCCTCAGGTTGGCAACGCCCTATTACCACCGTTGGTGTCTCTAGGCGGAGTGAATTTCTTACCATCAGCAATTCCGTCTGCTTGTTTGCCTTTCATTATCATAAAAAAACTCCAATATACTAGTTCATGGTGAGTAAAAGTACTATAAAACAACTTCTAGCCAGGAGACAATCTTTATGGGTAATATGACGCTGTTGTGTGCATTTAACGATGGCTGGAAGGCCAAGGTCGGCTTTAACTCCTGACTGAAGCGAGAAATGGCATATCTGTCGTAAATTTACATCCAATTTAAAAACGATCTAAAAATAATCACCTGTTCGGTTAAGTTGTCCGGTGTTGGCGTTTACCATGAAACCAAGATGTTGTTTCGATTTCAGGATCGGATGACTTAATTTTTTATTAAATTTTCTAATAAAACAACATTGCCCAAGATGAGTTAAATGCCCGATTGGCGATGGGTTGCGACTTATCTCATTGCGGGACTAAGTATTTTCGGCCAATCGTAAGGGGCTCTGAGGTGCGATTGTACCTCTGCCTAAATCTAATAATTTAGAATATTTTGTTGCTTTTATCTGAAAATAATATATGTATTTGCGTAATGTTTTGGGAGAAATCTCATTCTTTAAAGTTGTATATTTTTTCTTTAGTTAAAAGGAAGGCATAGTGGGAGTTTCTAAAGTAAAACTTCACAAGAAAGTCTGTACATAATAACGGCACGAAATAAATACAAACACACATACATATATATCTTCACGCCAAGTCCCTTGCGGAGTAGATAAAATGAGTATCGAGTGCCAGAGTAACGATCCTTGCAGACCTGCCTATCTTGCTTTACATTCATTACTCTTTCCATTCAAACACGCTGGTGAAAAAAGATAAAAACGGAAGACAAAAATGACCCATAACGAATTAATATAAAATAATTTTGTTTATACTCCTACTAGCGCCCTGTAGTGTTCATTTAAAAGTAAGGTGTTTTCTAGTATTTCTTATAAAAATATCAATTTGATTAATATTTATTAAATTTTCGGCAACAAAAAAGAAAATGTGGTTTTTCCAATTTTCTAATAAAAAAAATGCCTGTGATTGGATATGTGCCCGGTTGACGATAGGCTTGCCACCTATCACATTGTGGGACCCTGGTTGTGCCACTGCCTATCTATTCTCTATCGTGGATGTGGTCGTGTAGATACTTTTTTAGAGTTAGCATATATTATTTATTGTATTGTGCATGGTTAAGTTTTGTCCTGTTTTATACGTTTATTCGCGTATAAATAAAGACAAAATCCGTATCCGTAGACCCTTGCAGAATAATTTCTACAGAACTCTACCTCAAACGTTACATTATCTTTACTTACAATTTGTCATAAGTCTCAAAGGTTGAATAACTTTAAAATCTTTGGTATCATTTGGTGTGGAATTTTTGGAATGTTTCAATGATTGAAAATATTCGAAATTATTTGGAATGTTTCATTATTCATTGTTTAGTCAGTTAATAACATTTCAAAATATTTAGGGCTGTATGGCTACAGTTTTTGGATATGGTAAACTAAGACTACAACAGACTCATACACTAAAGCATGTAAGGTTAAGCGTTAAATAATATTACGTTTTTAAAATTATATCAATATATTTTTGAGACGAATTCGAAAAAAGAAGTTTCTAAAATCAACTATATTTTTGTGTTTCTTACATATTTACCCTGCTATGTATGGATATAGTGAGATCCTTAACATTGTTGGTGCTGAAATGAGGAAGTGCATGCACCTTTCGTTCGGTCAAGTAGAAAGACATATTCTTAAATGGGCAAAACAGATATAATAGGTCTACCTACACATATATATGTTGATATTTCATAATAAAATTGCTTATAGTCCAGTAAAATGTTAAATGAAACCATGATCTGACAAGTTTTGGCGCAATGAGGAAAAATGTGTTCATTCATACTTAAATAATGATATTATGAAAGAAATTTTGATTTTTTCATCCCTTTCCCCTTAATTTAAATCAAAATTTCTTTCATAATATCATTATTTAAGTATTAATAACACATTTTTACTCATTGCGCCAAAACTGGTCAGATCATGTATTCATTTAACATTTTACTGGAGTATTAAGTTTTATACAAGGATCATGTCAAGAGTATGCGGAACGGAGTATGTTTGTATGAAAAGGGTTATGAATGTGGCGGAAGCCAGGATCGTGTCTTGGCGAAACATGGACTTAGTATGCCTAAGGGACTTGGTATGAACATATATATTTATAAATATACATGTATGTTTTTCTTTGTGTGCGTGCTTGCGTGCGTGCGTGCATGCGTGCGTGAGTGCGTACGTGCGTGCGTGTGTGTGGATTTTGTTGAGTATTACTTATTATCTTCATTTTCAGATAGATTTGGTTAAGACAATAAGTTTTAAAAAAAACGCTTATTTTTGTTTATTTTGAACACAAATATCAAAATTGATGTTGAGGGTTTTTAAGACTTTTTCATTTTATTTATTTTCAATGTTGTAAAGTAGTAAATAAGCTTATGGCTATCTTGATTATAAGAGATAACAATGGCGTACAGGCACCCTAGATTAAGTGATGCGTTGCTACATTCTCTGCAATTTACGTTTGCAAATCTGCCGGATGTCTGCCTCCTGTATGGAACACTGACACTCAAAAACTGAATAAACACTGAAGAACTTATTTCATATTTTCAGTTAAGTTTCGTTAGTCTTACAACAAGAATTAAAAAATATGTTTATTCTTCTTTGCGAAAAAAAGACTTACCAGATCTTAATGTAAACTCGTTAACAAGATCTAGCGAAAGACAATTAGCGCACTATTTTGTTTTTCTTATCTTTTTAAAAAAAATGCATAACATTATTACAGCCTGTTTAACCTACTTGGGCTGTTTTGAATACACTTATTTGAAAGTGATAGTGATTTAGTATTTGTCATAGCAATTTAACAAAATGTGTCATGAAATGAAATTTATTTATTTGTGTCAGGAAGTAGTTGCAATGATATTTAAGCACACCTACATATTCTGCCACAATGTGCAGATATTTTATTAATTAATATTTTTTACATGTCAAACATTTATACAGGGTGTCAGGCGCGTGTTTGGTCAAACGAAAATGATAAAATGGTGACATCGTCTGAAAACGCTTCCCGGAAAACTGGACTTTATGAAGGCTGTTATTATTTTGGTAATCGCTGGCAGTATAAAAAAATAGAAAATGTTCGTTTTAATTTTTTCAATAAAAATAACGCTGACCGGAATTGGATATGTGCCCGGTTGGCGATAGGCTTGCCACTTATCATATTGTGGGTCTAGGTCTCAGCACACATATCAACTCGGAAAGGGATCGTAACCGTATCGCCGCGTGCCGTTCTTTATTGTTTGTATGAAACTTCATACTACAACGCACACTAATCGGAATCGTAACGTAATCGCCGCGCTCGGAACAGGCTCGCGGTCGGGGAGCCGTAAGCGCGGTGTCGTTTAGCCGTAGCCGAGTTGAGGTACAGGAGCTGCTGATACTGTTTGGTTACGTGTATACGTCAAGTTGATGCCTGGTTGGCAGCGAGGCGAAAGGCGATACGGTGACGATCCCTTTCCGAGTTGATACGTGTGCTGAGATCTAAAGTGTGTCCGGCTAGTCGTGGGTGCCTTGTTTGTGCCTCTGCCCACGCCTTCGGGAATATGAGCGTGAAGAACATTTTTAATGATTTTTAATTCTCCCAAAATTTCAAATCATGGTGTAGTAACTTTTGTAGCATTTGTGTCTATACTTATAATGATGTTTGTTTATATGTTACTAATTTTAAATATAAATAAATATTTTGGGAGAATTTATGAAAAAAGTAAAAAAAAATAATACCAGCCTTCATAAAGTTCAATTTTCCTGGAAGTGTTTCCAACTGACGCCACCTTCTCACCATTTTCGTTTGTCCAACCATGCGCCTAACACCCTGTATATATTTAAATATTTAAATCTAAGCACCTATTTGTATTTATTACCAACTTCATAATTTATTATTACAAACAAATTTAAAGATGGATTAATTTTAATCTTATCTACAGCACTGTTTCAATAAGTTAATGTCAAATTTTTAAGAAAATTCAAATGCTTTTTAAACTGCTCAGGTAAATTTCATTAAATGGGAATTCCCCCCCAGAAAACCCATCGCTTACACTTCTTTGAATCACAGGTATTATTATCACCCATGGTACAATAAGTTTTTTACAGACGCTAAACGAATTATGAAATTGCTGGATTATGGTACATAACTAATAACAAAAATGTTAAGGAACGGTATTTTGTTTTTTTTACCAGCTAAAAGTGTTACAATATTTGTTGCAAACATTTTTCGAATTTAAAGAAAAAAAACGTTCTAAGTGTATGAGTAATATTCTACATACACATAGGAGAAATAAAGAAAGGAAACATTTTTAATAGACTAAAACTTACCATACGTTATTACCAAAAAAAATCCTTAGCTGTTCCTTCCGCCGTAACATCAGTGCTTGCCGTTGACGTGTTCCGGTTCGAAGAATAAGGTGGCCGGTAAACTTATGCTCGCGGCCTAACATCTCGGCCTCAGGTTGACAACGCACCATTACCACTTTGGGTGTCTCTAAGCGGCGTGAATGTCTTACCATCTTACCGTCTGCTTATTTGCCTTCCAATATTATCATTAAAAAAAGAACAAAAAATCTAACTAAACATAAGCAACAAGAAAAAAAGCAAGAAGTTTCTATATGACAAAAAAGCAAGCTGGTACATAGATTTTCTGATGGTAACAGTCTATAGATATATGAATGAAATGGTGATTCGCTGTCATGTAGCTGGGATGCAAAGACCATAGAGATTGTGATGCAAACCTATAGGCACCCTAGCTTTCTGACCGAAACATGACAATGTCGTTGTAGTGGCAGGAATAGGTAAGGCGGTGAATAATATATATACCTGGCCAAGTTATTGAACTGCACTCTACCCCCCTTTGACCACCACCAAAACCACTCTGTGACCCTCCTCTGTGCGTATCGGGTAACTGCGGTATCTCCGAAGAACGCAACGCTGTCACCCTTACACCTGCCTACAGGCTACAGCAGCATGGGGTCACACCATGCTATGCTGCCTCACGTCCCAGGCTACTTTTTAAGCCAACTGACACCCCGATCAGTTGACTCACAGCCTCAACCCCATTTTAGTCGCCTCTTACGACAGGCAGAGGATACCGTAGCCTTTTTCGTCGCCCGGTACTACAACCCCATCCCCATTTGACCTAAGCTAGCT
This sequence comes from Calephelis nemesis, assembly GCA_002245505.1. Classification (NCBI taxonomy): domain Eukaryota; kingdom Metazoa; phylum Arthropoda; class Insecta; order Lepidoptera; family Riodinidae; genus Calephelis; species Calephelis nemesis. Next base: position 344,697 of record NJDD01001306.1, on the reverse strand, counting down.
TCTTACGAGCTGCGTGACATAAAGGAATAATAAGCAGATGGTATTTTTTACACAGCAAACCTTTACAAAGTCGAGGGAAATGAATAATCAATATTTTCAACAGCAATATTGATGGCTTTACAAAATTCAATATCTTTTCATGCGTGACTATAACAAATGTTGAAGCATCGTTTTGCACAAACATTTTCCGTGTTATTCCAGTTATATATCGCATTAATTAAACTGTTAATGTGATGATCGTATTCCGAGATCAACTTAAGCGTTTAAAATGTAAATGAACAATAATAATCGCTGGCCGCATTCGTAACAGTGATATCCGAGAGAGACTGGGATTGAAAGAAAGTGTTGTTGTTAAAATGCAAAAGGTCATGCTCCGCTGCTTCGGTCATGTGGAAAGAATGACAGATGAAAGATAGACAAAGCAGATATACAATACAAATGAGGATGGACGCAGGTACCCGAGGAAACCAAGCTTGACATTTCACGATCAGACCACTCCGATATTATCTAAGGGTGGTGTCAAAAGTCTCCGAAACAGGCGTTTTTATATGAAAATGATATAATTAATGTGAAGGAAGCCAGACAGGTTTGTTATGATCGTGAGGTCGGGCTCGATACTCTCTGCTTACCCCGTAAAGGACTTGGCGTGTTGATACGTATGTATGCATGTATATAAACAAAATAGTTTTTTATATATTATAGTGGCTGACTGTGGTGGCGTAATTTAATTTACGTTTAGAATATGACTTTTAATGGTTGTCACTTGTGTGGTAGTTGGCGGGAACTGCAAATGTGGCAAACTGTAGTGACGTTGTAATTTATTTTACGATTAGAATATGACGTACAATGGTCAAGTCACTAAAGTGGTAGTTGGCGAGAAGTGCAAATGTGGCAGACTGTTGTGACGTTGTTATTTAATTTACGATTAGAATATGACGTTCAATGGTTAAGTCACTGGTGTGGTAGTCGGCGAGAAGTGCAAATGTGGCAGAGTGTGGTGACATTGTCATTAGTTTACGAATAGAATATGACGTTTAATCGTCAAGTCACTGGTGTGGTAGTTGGCGAGAAGTGCAAATGTGGCAGAGTGTGGTGACATTGTAATCTAATGTACGATATTAGAATAAGATGTTTAATAGTAAATAGGACACAAGTGTAGTGGTTTGGGAGAAGTGCAAATGTGGCAGAGTCAACGCTAATGACCAACTGTTATTGATACCATGATGGTGTTGGTTGTTAGGGATCCGTTTTCAAAAGCCAAAAAACGGAACCATAGATTTCTCACGTATGTCTGTCTAATCGTCCGTACGACACAGCCACTTTTTTCGAACCTTCGTTTCAATAGTATAGCTCTTGCAGTTTTGGAATCGCATTAAGATTTTCACACAACAATATAAAAATAGTAAATATTGGGGTTTCTCCATACTTAGAACCAAAACTCATTATTTTTGTTATCTAATCAATAAGTGCTTGGTATCTTTGGGTAGATTTTCAAAAATGATGTCGAGATTTCTAGTATATTTTATTACCACTTCCACCTTTTGGTACCTCTATGCCAGAGGTGGGCAAATTACGGCCCGCGGGCCGGATCTGGCCCTTGAGATATTTTAATCCGGCCCGCCGAGGGTTTTTTTTAGAAAAAATATGAACCTCCTTAAGAAAATTAATGGTCGAAATGTTAAAAGACTGTTGAAATTTGAACTTATACTTCAAACATATATATTGCGTACTTCATATGTTAAGACTTCATAAATAGATTTTATTTTAATAAAGGATTGTAAAATAAAATAAAAAATGCCTTATGTTATCTACAACGTTTTATAATCGTAATATTTACTGCTATTGTTAGGTGTTTTAATAAACTGGCCCGCCTCAAGATTAATTATAATTTACTGGCCCGCCACTAGATTTTTTTTAATTTACCGGCCCTTTTATTTTTAAATAAAAGAATTTGCCCACCCCTGCTCTAGGCGGTGTGAATTTCTTACCATCAGGAAATCCGTCGGCTTGTTTGCTTTCCAATACCATAAAAAAATACATCCCGCCGTCAGTGTGTGGACGAATGCAACTATTTATAATATTCTACAAAACTATTTATAGAAGAATAATTAACAAAATGAGGAATCATTTTGTATACATTTGTGGTATGAATAAATACAAAGATTTCCGCGCCTAACGCGTACCATGATAATGATAGACTTAAAGTCCGGACACCGACAGGTATTCAAAACTGGTGCATCACAATTAATAGCTTCCAAAATTTAATTATATACAATACAACGTGTGTAATTTGTGATTATAAACGTATCGTAGTCCAACCGTATCTCATTAACGGATGGTATGGTGTTTGACACCGGTGAGTATTGTCTTTGTAATAATTTTGATAAATTAATTGATAATGATAAATAATTTTCACCGTGTTGGTCCGGCTCCGCTGAGTATAATATAGCTGCGGAAAGCAAGCGTAGTTAATATAAAAAGTCAACAATACTACTGGTTGTAAAAAAGGACCAAAATACGGTACCTTACTGGTATTTTTCCGGTTAAATCAATCAGTCGTTATCTTAGATCATGTCTTTATCGAGTCCAGTGCTTCTCCAGTATGAAACACGAGTATGATGAGCACTGACATAATGGAGGTAGAAATAGTGAAATCGTTTTTCTCCACCACACTACCACTTACTAATTAACTTTACTGCCAGAATAACTCAGTGGCCACGGGTAATGAACCTGTCACATTCCAAAAAATTTGAAAGAAAAATGTCATACTGCCAACTTATATGGCGTCCTACAAAATGTCGATAAAATTTCGGTAAAAAGAAGTAGCCCTTCAGATGTACGTACTCGTATGAAAGAAGAAGAATGCATTTATTAAATATTATTTAATCTTGTTTTATTAACACGTTGGATTTCCATGTTTTCACATCACACATTCCAGAGGTTTTTTTAACTTTTGTATATTTCATTATACTGAAGTCTATTTTTCCCTTCGGTTATAATAAATTTTCGGTTAGAATTTTTCCTGTAACAGTTGTACGGAAAGATATCTCTCAAAGAGATAGCGCGCTTTGTGCTTCTGATGTTACGTTTCTGTTGTCCGAACTTTAAAAATAATACAATATTGAAGTTTTACTTCAATGACTTAGACGTAAGCTGATAAACTCAATCCGAACATTTTCAGTATGGCTTGTATAATAATAAAGTTCTCTGGACAAATTACAAAAATTGAATCTAAGCTCAAAGTAAGCCAATATATGCTTGTCTTATGGTCAACGATGCAATATATAGAAATACTTAAATAGATACCAGAATAAATTTAATAAACACTCAGACCCGGAAATGGAGACATTTAAATGTTCATCGCACAAATGCCTGCCCCCGTCGGGAATTGAACACGAGGCTCGCGGTTAGTCGGTGTAGTTAGGCGTATACGCTAGCCACTCGACCAACGAGGCGGTTGTATTATCTCAGGAAAAGATTAAAGGGACATTTCCCACCAAACGAATTTCAAATAAGTTTCTAATGGTTTTTTTTTATTATATTGGAAGGCAAAAAAGCAGACGGATTTCCTGATGGTAAGAAATTCACGTGGCCTAGAGACACCAAAGGTAATAATTATGCGTTGCCAACCTGAGGCCGGGATGTAAGGCCTGGCAGAAAGGCAGTTGGTCTATTCTACAAAGGAGCCCGGACCAACACGGGGAAAATTTTAGCAGTCTTAATCATTACTTCACAATGAAGATATTAACCTTTATATTGATTTATGTTGACACATTTACATAAAGATTATTCCCAATGAAAGTGTATTAACAGAAATTTTAACTAAGTGGTGGTCGTCCATTGGTCGAAACTAGACCGTAATAGATTTTAATATCTTTTTTGTAAGAACGCCGTCTATCAAGACCAATCAATTATTTATTGCACTTTACAAAATAAAATATTTAAAAATATTAGCATTCTGCACTTCTCCTACACATAAACTATAAGTGTACCAAATTACATACTTCTCCGTCCGCGCAATTTTCGTAAGAAGGGGTCCAAAGTTTTTGCTTCGTTTATTAATATTATAATGTGGTTTGGGCAATGGGTTAACTTTTTATTTGACCAGTACTAGTACTAGTAATTTAAATGTACAATAAAAGCCACTTGCACGTTCCTGGATTAAATTTATTTACTCTTTCATAAATTTACTAATGAGTTGAACTGTCAAATAGAAAGTAATTAATCACGGGCTAGACACTAACTGAGAGTTAAATATTTAACCCAGGAAACGTCCAAATGCTTTGTTAAACTTGCAATATGCATCGGCGGTTCCGACTTCGTGCGATTGACAGATCAATAGATGGATCGACACGAGCCATGCACCCGTGAATCAATCAGATATCAGCAGAGGAAAAAGTTTCTTCCGAAAAAACCATATAATTTTATATTTTTTGTGGTAAAAAATTAATTAAGCATTCGATGTATACCTATTTCGAATATTTAATACAAATTACCATCGTATTTCAAATGTTTAATACTATTGTAATAATTTTAGAATTATATACTGCAATGTTCGCGGTTACCAAGGATTCCGCGATTCCCTTTTAAAGGTAATTAATTTCGGCAACTGATTAATGAAAGTACTGAAACTTTACGGCCTACATTCGATTTACAAATGAGGTTATAGCGTCTTCTGTAACGGTAGAAAAGTATTTATGAACTAGCTGCCGCCCGCGACTACGCTCGCGTAGACTAATTAGTTCAGACAGCACTTTTAAATATTGATTTTGATTAGATTTTAGATTTATTGATTGATGTTGATTAGATTTTAGATATGTTGGATTTTAATTATTATGCAATACAAGACAAGAAAATGCGTCGTCTTTGGTTAACTTCAATATAAGATTTGTGCAAACTTTAATCCCCCATTGTGTAGTCCTTTAGGGGTTGATTCTTTGTATTTTATGTGTATGTTAATTTCATCAAAATCAATCAGAGGTATAAACTAATTTTCTTTAGGTTGCTCGACCCGGGGATTGAATCGGTTTAGCTGCTTTGCCTTGAAAGAGCCACATACTGATAGAGAGATAAAAAGACTGACTTTTGCAAAACTATGGTCTTCCGTTTACTATCTATTACCCTGGAAAAATATTTTCTTGTCTTTGTGTTGTTTTATAAAATATAGGATAGTTCCAATTATGAAAAGCACTAAATGTCAAAATTAATTATCTCCCTAAAACATGTCCTTAAAAAATCTAAATTAAAACTACAAATAAGAAATTTTATTGTAAGCGGCCTCTTAAGTTTTTTTTTGCAACTGCTCCTTGTTATATTTGAACGGCTTTGAACGATTTAAGTTTCTATTAACAATAGGTGTGAGTTTCCTAAAATGTTCTGCAGAAGATATCCTCGGAGCTTTAGAACGTTGTCGACAAAGTCGCTAAGCTCTATGAACTTTTTGTAAAGAGTGAGATTCACACCACAAGTTTCGCATTTTATGCTCGTGAACATTTTTATAAAGAAGGTTATTTTTCCAGGTACCACCTCATTATTCGCTATAGCGGATACGTCTATATCCCTATGTACATAATCTTACTTGGATTACGATATAAACAATATTTGGAGTCACAAAGTTTTTAGATTTATAGAAGTTTAAAAAAAATTAAATTCCGGAAATTAATAGTGCATTGCACATTCTCGGGTTGCATTAAATATTGACTTAAATTATAAAAAAAATGATTTAACCCTATTAAGACGCTAACTCAGTGTTAAATACTTAACCCAGGAAGGTGCAAGTGGCCCTTCCTTAACCAAAAAATTGAAATAGACGGACCACTGAAATATGACCTGTCTTATAAAAAATAATCAACAAAATTCATCCATATAATTAGCTTACTCTGTCAATTATTATGAATGGGTTTTGTTGATTTTTTTTATTTATGTAACAAACATTATTAAAAATATACAGCCTGGTTGAGAACCTCTTCATTTTTGAAGTCGGTTAATAACTGTAGACGTAATACTTCACAACTAATATGCTAGTTATGCTGTCTAGCTGAACTTCGTGTAAAGCGACCGTGAAAGCGAAAGTAAAGTTATTAGTAATTAATTTAAAAAATCAGAGATAATTAAAAGCGGTACAGCCTTTTAAGTTTTATATTTGGTAAAATTACTAATCCGGCAAACAAAATATTTGTTTTGTTTCAGTGTTTTCAAACAATCATGCAATCTGTGCCTACTTATAATAAAACTGTACTAGGGTGAATTCTGTACATTGAACATATTTAAAAAAAGATAAGCTAAGGCGACTTAAAAAGGGCAGCAGAAAACATTTTCAGAATTTTTGTCTGTTTGTCTGTACCCGATCGCAGAAGAGCCGTATACGCTCGCTTTTGTATCGTTTTTAAAAAAAATATTTTTATTCGTTTTTACGGAATAGTATTTTCATCTTTTGTTTTGAATCTGAAGGAAGCCAGACAGGTGTGTCCTGGATCGTGAGATTTTGCACTCGATACTCTCTGCTTACCCCTTAAGGGACTTGACGTGAAGATAAGTTTGTATATACGTGCTTAATACCTTATTGCTTCTTAATTTTAGAAAGACATCAGAAAGCAAGAATGGAATACGACTAAAGTCTCGTAAACTCGCTTTGCGACAGTCGCGTGGTTATTACTTTTTTATTTCTAGTGTGTTTTTTATATTTATACTTTTTGATTGAAATCGATTAATTACATAATTTATTCTACCATCTCGTTTTTCACCAAACGCTGCCAAATACTTGCTCGTGTCGGGAACAAACTCGCGTTCTGTTCCGGACACGAGCAAGTATTTGTATGATGTTCCACGCGTTGGTCTGCATGCCCTGTGTAGAATACTTCATCTGCCGTCCTGCCTAGCAGCTCGTCCGAGGCAAGCAAATATTAAATTTGTCATAACAGACAAGACTGCTGGTGGTGGAGTGCTGTGCAGCTACTTTCGGATAGAAATCCACCGCTTTACCATTCCTGCAGCCATAATGACAGAGTCATGCTTCGGTCTGGAGAGTAGAGTACCCGGTAGACATTAGGTTGCTTGGAAGCCGTCTTTTAAAAAGATGTCCGTAATTTAGGGTCTGAATGTTTATTATTTACCCGCTATATTTGCGTATTTCTAAGTATTAGTACCTTGACTAACACGTTACATAAATTGTGATTTGTCCAAAAAAAAATTATTCCTTGTTATATTTATCGCTATTTATAGAGACTTCGCCCGCGCAAACATAAAGCGTTGCCACTTGCTTGTTTGTGTGATTTGTTTGAATTTTAAGATGAACTAGTAAAGTAGTTAAAACTAGATTTTTCTGCGTGCGAAAAAATCATTCGAATAATAATAATATAAATGTTAGTTGGATAAACAAATCACTTTTCAATAAAATGTTAGGACAGCACTTTACCTTTGTACCCATAACATTATCATATCTCTGTCTTCAACATCGCAAAGTACAACGGAATATTGTCGCAATCGCCAAGCTTTTTTCATTTTAAATTTTATCCTATAAACTTAAAATGTTCAGAAATATTGCTAAGCGACAAAAAGTTGTCAATATAAGTGTTCACTAATTATTTTCCATTATTACGTTATAATATTATTTAAACTGGTTTCACATTTTCCTCATCTTCGACACAAGTTACCAAATTTGTTTGTTGGATTTTATCAATAATGAAATTGAAATATAATTATTAGAAGAATAAGTTTTTTTTTACTAAAAAAATATACATGAATTTGAACCAAGAGCCAAGCATGAAAAACGTGCAATATATTATGTTATGGGCTAAAACAACAAGTATGAATAAAATAGTTTAAGCAAAAAATCACAACTTAAAAAAATATATGAAATCGCGTTGCAATAAAATATTTTTGATACTTACCATATCGTAAGCATAGGCCAGCAAACGCATTGTATAAGCGGGCATGTTCAGGACGACGAACACCGACGACACTATCAGCAGCATCCGAGTAACCTTTTGTTGGGAGCGCGTGCAGTTGTGTGCCCTCGCAGCCCTGGGAGCCCTCAGTTGCTGGCGCGTTGTCGACTTCACCAGCGTCCTATGGGTCCTCTCCAAACGGCACACCCCTACCATTATCCAAGTGTTGAGGATTATGATCACGGTCAATGGAATCGAAAATGACAAAACGGTATCAATCAAGTTGAACCGAGCAGCGTGATCCAAGTACTCCCTGTCGATGTTGCAGTCGTCTTCAATTGGTATGGCGAAGCGCAGTATCGGCAAGTTGAGGATCACGGAGCCAATCACAATGCTTATGATGACGTTTCGAGCTCTGGCCACGGTACACATTGCACTTCGCCGCAAGGGATATATCACTGCCACGAAGCGTTCCACGGTAAAAGCCACTACCAGCCAGGCACTCAAGCAACACGACACGTATGATATGTATACGAAAACTTGACAAAAGCCCGTACGCTGGAATATGCTCGTCACTTGCACGTCGTTCAGCCATGGCACCAGCAGCTGGAGTAAGAAAACCGTGTCCGACAAAGCTAAGGCCGATAGGTAGTGGCTGGTCGATTGCAATCTTAATTTGCTGGCATAGAAAACGAACATAGAGACACAGTTTCCCACCGTGCCCAACAGTATCAGAAGCGGGGTGTAGTACACATACAGTTTTCGGACGACTTCCACGCACCAAACATCGAACTCGGTTTGCGTTTTAAAAGTTTCCCCCGTAGTTTCGGAGTTGTTCGCTAACTCGCTCATGTTGCGTTCCATGGCGCGGCGTGCACCCGCCGCGCCTCTGTCCAGGTTACTGCCGCGAGGCGTCCGACTCGGAGGCAGTGTTTTCACTGACTGTACGGGTTTTACCCTAGATTTAAAAAGATATTTGTACTTACAAAATACCCTTACGTGTAGGGAAAATTCCATTAAAAGTCCCTAATTATTCTACATATCTTTACTTTTCTTACTAAATCTACTAAAATTCATTTCTTCACACGAGGTAAATTTGATTTGGTGACTTTAGAAACTTGACTAGATTATATTGAACTAGATGTTTTGACCGCGACTTCGTAAGCGTAGAATGGTTACAATTTTCATACGAATTTCCATCCCCTATTATAGTACCTAGTTTGGAGGATGATTTAAAAAAGTAGGTTGCGTTTGAACTCTGTTGGATAGCTACATACTTATCAAATTTCATTAAAATCGGTTCATCGGTTTGGTGGCCGTGCAAGATCATCATATACACACATTACATTTAAAAATATTAGTATGGATTTGTGCCACTGTTTTGAGTTTGTCCAAATTTACAAACTTTAACAAAAATTTCATAACAGTAACTTAATTGAAATTGAATTAATGGTTTTACGTCCAGGGTCCAAGAATTTATTGTCTTCTTTCTTACAATAATCATATAAATTTGCATTACAAGTTTCCCGTAAAATAAGGAAAATCCTAAAAGTGGTAACATGGCTCCGATCCGCCGGTGGCTGGGTGCCGGCGAGCTAAAGGGGTGTATGGGGGCTGTGATTACGCGGAATCCTTAGTGCACCTGTTGAGTCAATCAGTGCCTATTAAATTGAGATGCTGTCTGTCTATGAAATAAATTTCTCTTATTTCTTAAAGTATCTATTTATTGACGCAGTCTATGAAATAATTTTAATGAAAAATCCTTTCATAAACTGCATACATGATTTTAGATTGCATGCAAAATAATAACTTGTTTTCTGCATCCTTTTCATGTATATAAATAAAAATAAATCCCCATTTTACGTGGTCGTCCTATCACATGGTTGTGTTAGTTATTGTCGGAAGAAAGTTCTTACGATAAGAAAAATCAGGAAAATCGCTAGGAAAATGGGAAAAACAATGCTTTAATTCATACAAACTGTTATACCGATACGAAGTTCACCGGCTCAGCTAGTCCTCTTGTAAATATAAACTTTTTCTTAATATTGACAAATTATGACGACATCGCGATGTGATTGTATTATGTTACATCTATTTAGTTCAATTATTTAGGTGAGGTACTAAAGGCAATAGGATGTTTTGCAGCAAATCGCTCGGGCTGATACATTCAGTGCTCGCTATTGTCGTGTTCCCTTTCTCTCTCTCGTAGGCAATGCGGGGGATGAATTGTGATGTCTTAGACGACGGTTGTATTTTACCATTAAAAAGCGGCTTGCGTTTTCTGTCATATAGTTAAACAGATAAAGAATTTTAAAAATTTGATAACCTCCGATAAAATCTGTCCAAAAAAAGAACCACGATCACGTTAGCTTTCTACCAAAAACAATCGCAACGGAATTGATCCATCCGTTCCAAAGTTGTGATGCCAAAAACATACACAGTTACAAACACGTTGAACATAGAAAGTCCCCTTTTTCCTTCGATTCAGAGTAAAATTAATTAATTTAATCCTCGAAAGTTACCTGATGCAGAACTATATGGACGGCGAGCGGCTCGTTTCGAGGACTTGAACAAATAAGTGTCTCCTATTTCTCAAAGGCTACTATTTAATCATAGTACTCTAGTATAGTGTTGCATTCAAACTTGAAATTATTGAAATAATATTGGAAATAGAAAAAAATATGTATACCACTACATAGTATGAAACAAAGTCGCTTCCTCTGTCCCTATGTCGCTTTGTATGCTTAAATCTTTGAAACTACGCATAGGATTTTCATGCGGTTTTTATAATAGAGTGATTGAATAGGAAGGTTTATATGTATATTTCATAACCGTGCGAAGCCGGTGCGGGGCGCTAGTTAAAACATGCAAAAATAATATTAATCCGGATCCCCATTCTCGTTCGGTATACCAAATACTAGAAAACGACTAATTAGCGTTACGACTAAACTGAGTGCCCTATTAGTTTTTGATCTATTTCGCTAAAGTCTTACTTCTTAAAGGAATTAAATGTTAAATGGCATCGCTTTATACCTCAACATTTATTGTACTGTATGTGTTGCATAAAAAATGGTAAAATTTGGAAACGCACGCAATTTATTCTATCATTTTCTATAAAAGCAACTTGTGCATTTTTGTATTTGTTATTAGTTAGAAAAATAACCGTGCCTTATCTCTCCTTCCTTAAGTCTACTTTTTCACCCTTCGAGTCAACCTAGGTAGGAGTAAGCACTGTTTCAATTTGTAAAGGTATATTCAGTATTCTTCGTTTTGCATATCTCCGAAGAGGCAGGCAGAGGCACAACCAGTTCACCCACTATTAGCCGTAGACAATAAGTCCCACAATGTGACAGATGGCAAGCCTATTATCAACCAGGCATATAATATCCAATCGCGAACATTTGTTGCCTGACCTGTGGATCGAACCCAGGTCCTCTAGAAGTGAAGTCCAACGTCGGACCGTTATACCAGCTGCTATAAAAATGTACATGATTCACTCAGCTACAGTTTTATTTGTATAGATGTAGATTCGTACACCTAGAAATAGACGTGAAGGTAGATTCTTTATAAAATGTTTATCTACAGAGTGCATTGCACTCTTATTTCTTTTAAAAAGGATGTGTTTGTAGAATTGTAAAACGCTTCCTATGACAGCAATCTTAGAAAGATAGCGTAGAAATATTTCATAATTGCACCTAAGTTCTGGAAAATATATACTTTTGCTTCATTTTCCGATTTTCAAAGTGTACAAAATAAAAGTAATTATTTTGTAAACGCACTACACTACTCACCGAAACATTACGTATGTTTAGCCGACTTCGAAAATGGAGAAAGTTGAATTGACTCCTATATATTTTTTATGTATGTTAATAGATTTGTACGTCAATTCTGAATCGACTTAAAAAATTAAAAGAGCTGTGCTTCCGATGTGATCCCATTGCCATCAAGTCTGAAATCAATCGATGAAAATATTTTCTTGTGTGTGCGTACATTACTTATTGAAATGGAAGTCGGTATTTTTCAGTTTCAGTTTTACTTTGCTTAAATAATGATAAATCTTTACATTTTTTTTTGTATTTAACACTTGTACTTATCCACAATATACTTTATTTAACACTTTCTGCTATTACTTATTGAAATGGAAGTCGGTTTTTTTTCAGTTTTACTTTGCTTAAATAATGAAAAATCTTCACATTTTTTTGTATTTAACACTTGTACTTATCCACAATATACTTTGTTTAACACTTTCTGCTATTACTTATTGAAATGGAAGTCGGTTTTTTGCAGTTTTACTTTGCTTAAATAATGAAAAATCTTCACACTTTTTTTGTAGTTAACACTTGAACTTATCCACAATATACTATATTTAACACTTTCTTCTACTTTCTAGCCGGTTGGTTTCACTTTTTACAGCATCATAAGGGCTTTGAAACTGAAGATAAAAAAGACTGTTTAAATTTAACGTTCAATACCTACGTATTTGGTTGGTTTAAACTTTCTTGAACTTAAAACACTTTCTGTGTTAAATAAAATAAATTTTGGATAAGTACAAGTGTTAACTACAAAAAAAACGTGTGTCTACGATGGAATTCCACCAAGTGCCGACGATAGCAAGTATAGATTGTAATGAAAAATTTTGCTTTTGAGAAAGATCATAGGTCATATATAAAACCGCTTCACTACTATTAGTTGTAAAAGCGCGTGGAGTGCTGCTTATTTTGTCCTAGATTTTAGTGATGTAAACAAGCGTATTAGCAGATGACTCTCATGATGGAAAGAGACAACCGTTGTGTCGTCAGTATCTTATGGCTAGGCTTTAGTCCAGCTTCGTAACCTCTAGTTTAAAGCACGACAGTGGAGAGCACTAAAATAGTCAAAGTGGTAAAAAAATATAATAGTGTAGCTTTGACTATATCGTGTAAATCAGTCATTCCTATTTTAGACTCGTTAAGACGGTGAAAACACTCATTAAACAAATCCTTGTAAAATGAAATAGACAGCTAAAATGATTTTAGAAAAATTCCATTCTTGTGCAAAAGTTCCATAGATCTATAAAGCGAACATTACCTGTAGGTGAATGATCAATTTTCGCATTTAGACCGGCAAACGAGCAGGCGGAATTCCTGACGGTAGGAAATACCCGTCACCTGCAAACACCAAAGAAATTTGTTGAGACTTGGCAAAGCTTAGATTTATCTAGAAAATGTCATACAAACTATATTTCACATTGAAAAAAATTACCCAGGATTTATTTATAACTTGATAAGACCCTTTGCTGTTAACTGTGAATTCTGGTTGTTTTTTTTATAAAAACCGTCTTTTGACAATCATTAACAAAAAAGAATTAGTTGTCCTTTTGTTCTACTGTGATTCGATGACGAAGGATAATAGGGATTTGTTGTCATATATAAAACTTATGAAATTTTAACCCAAACTCAGGACCGGTGCTTACAAAGTTAAAATATCTCAATATAAAATTAAAATTGGTTCCTTGTGCAGAGAGCTAGAGATACCATATGAAAATTCCGTTGGATACACGTTATGTGAAATATGTCTTATTATATTGATTTTGAAATCAAGTAAGTTATATACGATAAGAGGATAAAACCTGGATTGTGTATCCTTTTCCACTATATTGTGCTCTTCTCTTTCTTCTTTCTTTAAGTTTTGGCCCTCGCGTTAGTATTTTACTATTCGTCAAGTAGAAATTTGCATAAAATTTTATATCAATTTTAATCAATTATAATTAGTCATCAGTCACAAGTCGTCAGTAAGTCATGTCAGGCTCTTGGGTAAAGCGGCGGCCTCATCACACAAGCAAGGAGATTTGGCGGCAACGATTAAATACATGATACGCTAATTTCTTCATGATTGTTTCATTTGTGCACTTTCACTGAACAAAATTGTACAAAATGCCACCAAAATTGACTAATTTCACTCAATATAAACACGAAATTCAATAATTATGAAAAAACTTCGACCATCTTTTCTCTCGATGGCGCCAAAACTCAAAACATTGTGCTCAGTGACGGACAAATTGCAGCAATTATTTTCCTATGTTTTAAATATCGTATTCTATTTTGTGCTTGCTCGACCCAAATTCCATTTTAAGTGAATTGGTGTGGTATGGAACCTCTGATTTTAAAATGAGAACGTTATAATGGAATATGTGAGGTGAAGTTGAAAAAAAAACGGGTAACAAAGTTGATATCTGAAGATTGTATGATAGAGTCGCCTCTGTGGTCTAGCGGTTCAATTGTTGGACTTGATTGCATGAGGTCCTGGGTTCGAATCCCGGGTCGGGCAACAAAAGAAAATTGGGTTTTTCCAATTTTCTAATAAAAAAAATGTTGGTCGGGATTGGAAACGTGCCCGGTTGGCGATAGGCTTGCCACCTATCACATTGTGGGAGTTAGTATCTTCGGCTAGTCGTGGGTGTCCTGGTTGTGCCTCTGCCTACCTCTTCGGGGATATGGGCGTGAAGATACTTTTTTTTGTATGTTACATACCAACACAACAGTATCAACTGTCCTCGATTACAATATGAGGACATGTTTCTAAACTTAAAATATTTTGACTAACTGTACCGGCGAACTTCGTTCCACTCGATATTTAAAAACAGTTTGTATGAGAAAAATTATAATGTTGTTTTTTCCTGTTTTATAATATCAATGTTATTACAAAAAACGAATAGCTTAATGATTTATTTTACCACCAAATTTCACATTCTCTTGAAAATAACTAAGAAAAAATAATTTCCAAAATTGGTTTATCCGCTCAAGCGCCAAGTAAAATAAGGATTCATTTATGAATATACCCCCTTACTAATAAATGGGTATAATTTTGTGAAGTGGTTTATTTTTATCAGAAACATTGTTTTTAATAACTTTCTGCAAGAAGTAGGTTCTCAGCCTTTTTTTGAGAATGTACATTTCGTTTGACATAATTTACATCAAAAAAACGTGGCCCACTTTTCATTTAAAATTTTCCCGGGAACTAACAAACACTGTAAAACGTAAAATAGTCCGTTCTAATAAAACTTTTCTGTAAATACAAATTTGTACCTCATTTTCTTTTCGCAATATTTTCAAAAACTATGTAGATAAAATTTAAGGATATCTTAGAAAGATGTCGGATATTTATTTTAACTAGTGGTCGCCCATTGGTCGAAATTCTACCATAATAATTTTTAATATCTTTTTGATAAAAACGCCATCTTCATTTCTCAACTACTTTATTTCCAAACTGTATGGTGCGCCGTCTGTATTCTTTTATCGTTATCATCAATATATTTGTTTGTGTGAGATAAATGCATGGTAGTACGTGTAATATTTTATTTTTTGAATTAATGCCCTTTAAAAACATTATCATTAAAAAGTATTAGCGTTCTGCACTTCTCCTACACATAAACTATAAGTGTGCCAAATTTCATACTCCTCCGTCAGCGCAATTTTCTTAAAAAGGGGTCCAAAGTTTTTGCTTCACGTATCAATATACTTAGTCTGGCCATAAATACTGTTACACTTAAAAATAAAAAAATATTACATTTGAATTTCGAATCTGTCATTTTTATACGATTGTTCATTGTGTTTTCTCATTTTGGCGCCAATACATTGTACAATATTTTGCGATATTAAAATGGAGTGGGGTGATAAAGAGAACCGAATCGCTGTGATTGCATTACACAAAGTAGGTATGGAGCCAAATGCAATTTTTAAAACTCTCCATACACTTGGTTTTAGTAAAATGTTTGTGTACCGGGCTATTAATAGGTACAATGAGACTTCCTCTGTTTGTGACAGAAAAAGATCTGGCCGTCCACGTAGTGTTCGTACGAAAAAGGTGGTCAAAGCAGTAAGGGAAAGAATTCGAAGAAATCCTGTCCGAAAGCAAAAGATTTTATCTCGGGAAATGAAGATAGCACCTAGAACCATGTCGCGTATTTTAAAAGATGACTTAGGACTTGCAGCCTATAAGAGACGCTCTGGTCATTTCTTAACTGATAATTTAAAGAAGAATAGGGTCGTAAAATCGAAACAATTACTGAAGCGGTACGCAAAGGGAGGTCACAGAAAAATTTTGTTTACGGATGAGAAAATTTTTACAATTGAGCAACATTTTAACAAACAAAATGACCGTATTTATGCTCAAAGCTCTAAGGAAGCTTCCCAATTAGTCGACAGAGTGCAACGTGGACATTATCCAACTTCAGTGATGGTTTGGTGGGGTGTTAGCTATGAAGGAGTGACTGAGCCATATTTTTGTGAAAAAGGTATCAAAACATCGGCACAAGTGTATCAAGATACCATTCTTGAGAAGGTAGTTAAGCCCCTTAACATCACCATGTTCAATAACCAAGTATGGTCCTTCCAGCAAGACTCGGCGCCGGGTCATAAAGCTCGGTCCACGCAGTCTTGGTTGGAAGCGAACGTTTCGGACTTCATCAGAGCTGAAGACTGGCCGTCGTCTAGTCCCGATCTTAATCCGCTGGATTATGATTTATGGTCAGTTTTAGAGAGTACAGCTTGCTCTAAACGCCATGATAATTTGGAGTCCCTAAAACAATCTATACGATTGGCAGTGAAGAATTTTCCCATGGAAAGAGTGCGTGCTTCTATTGATAACTGGCCTCAACGTTTAAAGGACTGTATTGCAGCCAATGGAGACCACTTCGAATAAGCTTTTTATATTTTTAATTGTTGTATATTTATGTATTAAACTAACACACTGTAAAAGTAATATATGTTATTTGCAGTTAAAAAAATATTTTTTTTCTTTATTACAATATTTATATAAGGCAAGACTAGGTATAGATTTTATGGACTAAACCTGTTAAAATAATGTAAAGTGCTTAAAAATATTCTTCTTCGTTTAACCAACAACTTTTTAATTAATAAACATATTATTTAAACGGAATTTTACAATACAGCATATTTTTTAAAAAATCATTCTATTATTTTGATATTATTTATTATTATTTTTTGATATTATTTATTTATCGCCTGAGTTGTCCAGCGGTTCAGGTGTTGGACTTTACAGCATAAGGTCCCGGGTTCCAATCCCGGCTCGGGCAAAAAAATAAAATTTGGGTTTTCCAATTTTCTAAAAAAAATATCGCTCGGGATTGGATATGTGCCCGCTTTGCGATAAGCTTGCCACATATCACATTGTGGGACTTAGTGTCTTCGGCTAGTCGTGGGTACCCTGGTTGTGCCTCTGCTCACTTCTTCGGGGATATGGGCGTGAAGATACTTTATTTATTATTTGACCAGTCACTATTTGAGCCAAATGCAACTTTCATTCTTCTTTATTGTAGTTGGTGAAATAAGGTTGTCTATTCAAGGCAGAGAAAAACGTTGTTCGTAGTGTCAAAGATTATAAAAAAAGAAAACTAAT
This sequence comes from Calephelis nemesis, assembly GCA_002245505.1. Lineage (NCBI taxonomy): Eukaryota > Metazoa > Arthropoda > Insecta > Lepidoptera > Riodinidae > Calephelis > Calephelis nemesis. Next base: position 327,415 of record NJDD01001306.1, on the reverse strand, counting down.
TTAGACTACACCTGATTATTTTTTGCGGTTTTCTGAAGGATGTCTCTTAAGGAGATAAAAACACATATATGATGTTAACTGACCCGGCAGACGTTGTTCTGCTACATTTTTTAATGTGATTTTAGTAAAAAAAATTGGGGTGAGTCACTCTTGTCTTGTCACTTAGGGGTATAAAAAATAAATGGTGGCTGATTCTCAGACATACTCAAAATGTTCACGAAATTTCATAATAATCGGTCAAGCAGTTTCGGAGTACGGGAATGAACCCTGTGACACGAGAATTTAATTTATTAGATGTATCTGTGAATTAATTAAAAATAAATTCAGCGTAGCATCGGACGAAGCAAATGTTAAAAGGTTGTAAACCTGTCGATATTAATTCAATATCTTGTTTAATTTCCAATTCAATCTGTAACCTCGTATAAGAAAATTAGTGTTGTTTGTACTTTAACTTGTATATGCTTCATCCCATCCAACAAATTGAATTAGACCTTGTCCACGATGACGAACCCTTTGATGTAAATCCTAAAGTGTCGGTATGATGTTAAGAATTTAAAAAAAAAATAAGTTTGTTAACAGTCTTAAATAAAGAGGTTTTTTTGATATTGGTTATGCGATCAATCAAACAATAACGAATAAATTTTGATAGGTAAATCGTTTTTTTTAATTATTTTAAATAATACCTATTTTGTGTACTAGACCACATGTTAATTGAATTAAAGTCGGTTTTTTTAGTTTTTTTATAAAAATAATGTTTTTTTAATATCATACCCATCTCTTTGAAATTGCTAATATTATTTTCCGATTTCATTCACTTGCTCTTTGACTGAACAAAATTGTATAAAAATTAAAATACTATAAAAATTTACTAGTTTTAATATGTACAAAAATTTGAATGTGTGTAGAAAAAATACGTCCGTTTTTTCTTAATACCGCCAGAACTCTTTTTTCATTGTCAGTATTGCAACAGAAAATTAGGAGATAATAATTTTATATAAAGGTGATATAATTGTTATTTTATATTTGCGTTTTTCCTAGTTCATTTTCAGCAGACAACAACAAACCAAACAAGTGGATACGAGTGCTACTACTAGTTTTTTTTTATGTATAAGCCAAAGATGACAACCCTAACACGTGTGCCGAGTTTATTTATCATAAGCGAGGTACATGAGATTGACTTCTGTACCTGTCTATAGCCTCCGGATACTTCGAATTAATATCAAGCGGCTCACGCTTCAGTGGAACTGCTATTTGGGGTAGCTTGTAAATTTACACAAGAGAAGTAATAATCTCATATTTGCGATTGACTTCGTATCACGAGTATCTTGACTGCTAGTAGACAGTAATTATGTCGGCCCGGGGAACTTCGTTCACTTGTTTCTCGACACTCTGCCCGCCCTGGAGCTCGCCTTGTCACAAAGATATATATGTATGTAAAACAAAATGGCACAAAGGATGTATGCACAAGATACAAAGGGTCAAAACTTATTGGAAGATATATTGCGTAAGCTTTGTGTAAATCTCTTAAATCCTATATACCCTGTGTAACTGTTAACTTATTAAACTTGTGTGTAACATTTTTTTATTGGTAAGGCAGTTATTGTTTTTATGTCTCTAATATCTAAACTACAAATCTCATAACTTGGAAGAAGTCACATAAGAATTTGAAACATTTTACCTGAGAAGAACTAGATTACTATTCCATGATTAATTGGTTCGTTTTAAGAAGTTTGTTTAAGAAATTTGGCTAGTCTGTAGGAATTATCAAAATCTGGAGTCGACACTCTCCGTCAACCTGGTTAGCGGGAAAATATGTAAAGCACCCGGCACGAGAAGCTATAAATTATGTAAACAGTCATCTTTTACCAAGTATTTTCTTTTACTTCGAGACAACAATATACTGACCATATTCAATCGAAATAAAAAATAGACGGGTTATATGAAAGTAACAACCTATTTAATTTAGTCGGATCATATTATCTAACAACTGAGGTTTGAGTGTCTCGGTACGGGGACGCGCCGGTCGCCGGAATTGCAAACCATCCGTTCGTCTTTTGGAAATAAACGCGTCATTCGAGTTTTAAATTTTTCATTGCTTTGTTAAAATCGCGGATTTGGTTGTTATTGTTAATTTTTTTATCTTTTCGTTATCACTTTGTTATTGTTGTTAGTTTTGTTAATTGTTGCCTTAATATTTTTTTTATCCATTATTTGTTATTGTGTATTAACGTACTTATATATCGTTAACGTATAACATCTAAGGAAATCAATTTGCCACGAAAAAAATGTCAAAACATACGTAATTTATTATACATATTTAGTTTATTAATTAATTAAATATTAAAAAAAATACTTTTATCTTTGAACCAAATGTTGTTAACTCCCGAACGTTTGTTTACATAATTTATAGCTTCTCATGACGGGTGCTTTATGTATAATCTATATATTGTAAGAAACAATTTGTTGTGCAGGTTCAGAAAAGGGACGCGGTACTCTGGACGTGCTGCTCTGCACGACCTACTGCCGCTCGCAACTGTACCTCTCGCGGCAGCTGTCACAGTTACATCCAGAACTCACAATGCCTATGTTCTCTGGTAAGTATCAACAACACTTCTAGGTCTATATCTGTCTTTGAGTCGCTTTGGTGCTTGCTCTTAATTTCGTCCATGGACGTCCTCAAAATCTATTATTAAGTGTTGTAATTTATCGCGTTTATAAAAAACAGTTTTGACGTGAAGGTGCGTGCGTGCGTGCAAGCGAGCTTATTCGCAGCAGACGCGCTGTTGATTTAAAACTTGTGACCTTTTGATTTCATATTAAAGTAAAGTAAAGTGTCTGCATGCCCATATCCCCGAAGAGGTAGGCAAAGGCACAACCAGGGCACCCACGACTAGCCGAACACACTAAGTCCCACAATGTGATAGATGGCAAGCCTATCGCCAACCGGGCACATATCCAATCCCGAGCAACATTTTTTTTGTTATAGAATTGGAAAAATCCTATTTAATTTTGCTACCCGACCCGGGAATCGAACTCGGGACCTCATACAGTCAAGTCCGACAACTGAACCGCTAGACCACAGAGGCGACTTGATTTCACATTACCGTTATGAAGTTCTATCTCAGAATATTTTCCATTCCAGTAAGGAATAGTCGTTACCGGAATGTTTCTGGATCATCGTAATTTCTTATCATTTGCATATTTTTCCACTTGTAAACTGGTGTGAGCAACAACATTTCTTTACATTATGATGAGATTGACAAGAGGATTGAGTCTCGGGTGAGAAACGCATCATTTGCATCTGTAGTGTGTAGGTGATATATCTCTTCCAGAACCAGAATCAAATAGGTGAATTCAATAATGAATTTATGTAATTCGGTAAACGAATATCATAAACGGAACCCTTATACTCATAGATTCTTCAGGTCCGATTGTCCGTCCGTCTATTACAACTACTTTGTTCTAAAATTATTGAACTTCGTAAGTACATGTAGTCTTTTAAGTTTTTATTATAGAATTTAACCAAAAATAGGAAAAAGTGTCCTTTTCTTGCTTAAAGTTTAAATCCACAATTGCAATGCATCAACGAAATGTTAGCGGAAGCTTCAACATATTAACTTAAAGTTCGTCCTTTTTGTACCTCTTCAGTGGTACAGGCGAATCCTTTTTTTTATCCCACATTAATCATTACGACTTGCAATCTCGTCCTCGAGCCGACTGTACTAAAACTTTCCATAATCACTTACCTTACACGTGTATGCAACATTTCGATTCAATCGATTGCCGCAAAATGGGTCAAATTTAATTGTATGTAAGATTTTATTACCGTCAGGTCAATGTAACTAGGACATGCAAAAATTATTAATAATATGAAATAACATTCATTTTGTACTTCTAACACTATCTGTGCTTTTACTATTACAAGAAATAATATTAAAATATTAAGCCAATTTTGATCTTATGTTTAGTATTCACAAGTCTTAACGACTGTAAGAAAGGGAAAGTAACGACTCGCCATTAAAATCTATATCTGTGGTATCTCTGAGTAGCAAGTAAGCTGCTAATTTGCTCTAAAATATTTGTCGCTGTCATGAAAATTATTATTAGTTTATTTGGCAAACTCTAATCGTCTCTGTGGTCTAGCGGTTCGTCGTCAAACTTGACTTCTTGAGATCCCCGTTTAAACCCCAGGTGTGTGTTTGTGTGTGTTTTCAGTTTTCTAATAAAAATGTCGTTGCTCGGTTGGCGATAGGCTTAGCACCTATCACGTTGTGCGACTTAGTGTTTTCGGCTAGTCGTGGGTGCCTTGGTTTTGCCTCTGCTTACCTCTTCGGGGATAAGAGCGTGAAAATTCTCTAAGGTTAATAAACAAACTCGTACGTTAAAAAATTACAAAAATTGTAACTGTCGTAGAAATCACTGCCCGATTCCAAACTGCGAGGACCGAAGTTCGGCAACTGTTGCTCCAGTACTTGCTGCCCTGGCTGGTGAATATTGAACTGGTGGACCCCAACGTACCACCAGCCAACCCTCTCTCCTATATACAGGTATGTACCGAATTTGCAACACACACAAGAATGCAAATACATACATTCACACCAATACACACACGCACGGTAAACACAAACATGCATAAAAACTATAGAATAATTATAAATACTTTTTAAGTGAATGTCCGAATGTAGCATAACACACTAACTCTTAGTAGTTTAAGTAGTGCATTTATGATGTTTTAGTATTAGTTGTTTTAAAATAAAATAAATAATAATAAAAAAAAATAGAAGATAGTAGAATTTCAACGCAGTAAAACTGCAAAAAACGACTTCGTTTGCAATAAGTCTTCTAGGTATACAAATAATAGGTGTTTTCCTTAACTTTATTTGGTAACAACTGTTATTGTTATTTTTCAATAATTAATAAAATTACGTAGCAGTAAACCTTATAAGCTATATCTATATGTAGACAGGTTATTAATATTGGCAGTTAGTGACTTTTAGTTTTGGTGAGATAGCGAACAAGCAAACGACTCCTAATGATAAGAGGCAACCGCAATCTATAAAAAGCATAGTAGTTTACATATTATATTACACACAATACGACACCGTATAATTTGCTTATTTTGGGGTTAGATAAATTTTTGTAAAATAAGCATGCTATTTTAATTATACTCTTGAAGTTTCCTAATATTTCCATTACTACGTAATGTAAATTAAAACTTTGAGCATTTCCGCAGTACTATGCTTCAGAAGCTGGCCGGACCGGAAGGCGCGAAGGCCTCGGCTCCGTGGAAGCCACCGAGATGGTGCTCAACAATCTCTTTTACATCACAGTTAAGGTAATTCAAAGTTTTTGTTTTTAGTTTAAGAAAATGGCTTATTATCTTACCTTCACAGTTCACAACAACACTTCTGGAAAACTACTGAAACCTCGTTGAGCAAAATAATATTTAGTCAGAAATTAGGTAAGCTGCTTACCTCTTTCATCAGAATTTACTTCTTTGGCAACAAATTTAAATTCCTTAGCAACCTCTAGAACTAGGACGAGCCGGGAACAACAACGTTGAGCACTGCAAATATTCCCTAAATAAAGTAACTAGTAAAGCTGTGTTGATACCGTTAAACAATAAAAAAGTATCTTCACGCCCATATCCCGGAAGGAGTAGGCAGCCCAGACAACCAGGACACCCACGACTAGCCGAACACACTAAGGCCCAATCCTATTGCGCAAGCCTATCGCCTACCGGGCGCATATCCAATCCCGAGCAACTTTTTTTATTAGAAAATTGAAAACACCGCTTTTTCTTTTTGCTGCCCGACCCAGGATTAAATCCCAGGACATCGTGAAGTCAAGTCCAACACATGGACCGCTAGACCGCAGAGGCGTTAAACAATCATTGATAAACGCCTAGCTTGAGAACAATTGATTTGTACTATCTTTTTTGTCGTAGTTTGGGCATTCGTTTTAACATGTGCCATGAGTCGAGTTTGGAATGTAGCAAGTTACCCGACTTAGCAAAATCAGTCTAAAATTATTCAAAGTTAGTCATAAGTCATCATAAAAAGTCATGAGTAAAGCGGTGTCCTCCTTACTCAAGCTCATTAAGGGAGTTTCGACGGCAACAAAAAAATACACTATACACAAATTTTTCTATAAATACTATAAGTGAACAAAAATTTAATAAAATTTTACCAAACAAAAACTAGTACATATTATTTTATAAGTATACACAATTCAATAATTACGAAAACAACTGCGATGTCTTTTCTTGAGATGATGCCAAAACTCTTGTACTATCTGTTAAAAAAGTTTAAATACTTTTATTTGTTAGAATTGTTTTATTGTAAGGTATAAACTTTCTTTGTATTTGTCAGAAGGGGAAAGCTGAAAACCAGGGTTGAGGTAGAAAGCCTCAACAAATACTGAGCTTTTCCTTGCTAGACTAATGTTACCACACTCTGTCTCTATATCTTTCTACTTTTTTGTACAGTATTCAAGTTTCTTATGTTTAGCGTTAGATTAGATTTTAAGTTATTTTTTTATTAATGATGTATGGTAAGTTTTGGTCTATTAATAAATGTTTTCTTTCTTTCTTTCTTTCGGTCGAAAGTGATGTAATAAATATACAACTGTGCTTTAACCTTAAAAAGTCATTTCAGAATAATGTGTTATGTTAACTGTAATAAACTCGACCTCTTGTTTAATATTTAAATGTCTTGGGAAAACAATCTTAATTTAAACTAGCTTCCGCCTGCGTTGCCGTCCGGGCGGACGTCGGTTTTCGTGTGATAAAACTGAAAAATTAAGATTAATTTTTTTCTACGTATTTTTCCAGGATAAAAAGTATCCCATTTCATGCCCAGGATAATAATTATACCAAGTTAAATCGAACCGTTAGTTTTTACGTGATGCCTGAACATACAGACAGACAAACAAAAAAATTTAATCACATATTTGGGTTTGGTATCGATCCAGTAACACCCCAGCTATTTATTATTTCAATATTTTCAATTTACAGAATTGACCCTTCTACAGATTTGTTATATGTATAGATGAGGTAGATGTTTGGGTGGAAATCGATTTATAAGAGACGTAGTTTTGCAATAAATATCGGTTGATTTTATTGTCTAAACGAATGCGAGTAAAGCAGGGCTTGAATTTACATCATAATTGGATAATTGTGAAGGAAACTGTCTAGAATAAGCTTTTTAAGAGCTTTACAAAACCGAGACGCTAATAAAGTTTTCATTATACAGCTTATTGTTTAAGCTGTTCTCTTCTTGACGTAAACACTTCATGCTTCAATGATTATAATAACGGAGCTGATTTACGCGCACCAAGTAGCTTGCTTAGTACTTGACTTATAGTAACTATTGAACATAGCTTCTTGGGGGTAGACATTTGTTCATTACAGATATTGCAGTATACATACATATCTTTGTGTCCAGTCCCGCAGGGTTGGCAGATCTGCAAGGATTGTAATATTTGTCACTTGATACTCTCTGATAATTGTCACGTAATCCTATCTTATTAATGTTATAAATGCGAAAGTTTGTCTGTTTGTTTGTTACTACTTCACGCAAAAACCGCTGAACCGATTGTTATGAAATTTGGTACTCCTTATAGAGCAACTTGGATTAAAACAATGTTACCTCGTGCAACAGCTAGTGTAGTATATATTTATCTGATCTGATATTCTCCGACCGATTTCGGCCACGGCGACCACTTCGACTCCTAGCCTGTGGTTTGGCGCTCATGCGCCCGAAGATGGCTTATGTAGCCTATCTTGGCGGCGAAACTTCGTGCACACTGGGGGTACGTAAGCACGCTGTCGACGTAGTTGCATGTGATGGCAGCAGGCGGGTGGGCCTTTAATTGGTCGCGTTTGGTATCGAGGTGAGCTTTGCGCTGCTCTTCAAACTCGCGTACTTTTCCGTATATCATCCTGCCCCATTCTGACGGCTGTGCTCCCAAACGCTCCCATTCAGAGGACTCTATGTTGCATCTTTTCATGTGCCGTTTTAAGACATCCTTGTATCGGAGGAGTTGTCCGCCAAGCTTTCGCTTGCCCTCCTCCAGCTCAGAGAAGAAGATGCGCTTCGCCACTCTTTCGTCCGCCATACGCGATACGTGTCCGCACCACCGAAGCTGTCGCCGCATTAAATAAGCCTCATTGCCACCAACATTGACTCGTCGCAGAACTTCGGTATTTCGCACTCTATCGGACCATTTGATCTTCATAATGTATCGGAGACATTTAAGGTGGAAACGATCTAGGGCGCGTATGTGGTGGCGGTACATACACCACGTCTCAGCGGAATATAGAATATAGATATATTTATATAATAAAACTAAATCTGTACATTAAATTATTTTCTTTCAACGCAAACTTACAATCAAATCTTTTTTCTTTGTAGTGAGTACTACTTAAATAATACTGTATAATACAATTATACATAACATATTTACATAACGTATTTGTTTAGATTTCTTCTCTAATATGCATCAAAAGATATGCGACAACATAACAAAAATCGAAATAATTGTTCTGTCCGTCGCGGTCGGTTACGTTTGCTTCGTCTACGAATAATACGAATTTAATCTTTGGCTGTAGCTCAAGAAAGTTTATAACTGTTGGTCTTGTATATTAAATTTCACCCTTATGAGGTTAAAATGGCAGAGGGGCTTTCGAACTGTGAACAAGTATTTACATATTTGTCAAGTTCTCGTTACGAGCAGTTCCTTTCCACGTGCATACGTTTATTTGTAGTCGGTGCAATAAAATGTTATAGACACAACACGTGTATGTACTTGTATGTACTTGGTGTCACGATT
>NJDD01001306.1:275459-314737 GCA_002245505.1 Calephelis nemesis | reverse complement strand
GTAAGGGGTGGTGTGGGCAGAGGCACGCTGGGTGTGTCTGTTTGCACGATCCGTCAACGACGACCGTATGCAAACTTCAGAGCCAATACCGCTAATACCAGATTTACCTGACAACTGCGCCGCGGCCTCTTGAATTAATCTTGATTTTAGATATTCTTACTTTTTTATAATGTAAATGAATTATATTCTGGAATTAAATACATAGTCTTGATTCTAGATATCTTAAAACTTTTTTGTAATTAGATTTTGGAATAAAACTTATAAGTAATTTTAATTCGTTTAAAGGTATGGCTAACAGGAAATCAACTTTTTTCGTCGAAATTTGAAATACGAGAATAATAGACTATAGACTCGTTGGCGGTCGAGGTTTGTGGTTCACTCCTCTTACACGCCTAGCGTCACCGAACAACCATGAGGCTCGGGTTCGATTCCCGACGGCGAAAGGCTTTTGTGAAAATTCTTATGATATTGGAAGGCAAATAGGCAGACGGATTTTCTGATGGTAAGAAATTCACGCCGCCTAGTGACACCAAAAATGGTAATGGTGAGTTGAGGCTGAGGCCTCGAGCAAAAGTAAGTTTACCGGCTACTTTACCCTCCGAACCGGAACACATCACCGGCAAGAACTGACGTTATGGGAGCACGCAGGAATGGATAAGGCTGTGGTACCAATCAGGGTGAGTTGCTGCGAAACTCTACTACCTAGTAGGGTGACACTGTGTTGTTGACGGTAACTCTATAGTCGTCTTCAACGAGCTGCCCAGGAAGGCAGATGGTCTATTCTGCAAAGGAGCCCGGTCTAACAACGGGGTGACTAGGGAGGACTTATCTTAAGTCCTAACATTGATGTCTACTGTCTATATTTTCGGGTCAGAGTGTTCATTAAATTTATACTGTTTATTTTAGTATATCTATGTATTATTATCCCTGACTAATACAAGCAGGTAATTTGCTTACTTTGGGGCTAAATCAATGTGTATGATTAGTCCAAGGATATTTTTTTATAATTTAATTTCTTAACGACTTAGTCACGACAGTGCTGCCATGTAAAGCCTACAAAGCGTTTACAATAATCAAGAATATTAAAAAAGTTGCCCGTAATATTAGTATTCGCCATCATCATGTGCCGCGCTGGAGGTTAGAATTGTTCAGCACCAGATTTACAAAGTGTATTAAATATTATCATAAAACGTGTCTATTTTCGTGCTAATACCGTCTTAATAATAAACACAGACTAAAGTACTCCAGGGTATTTTACAGTGTAGTACAGACTAAAGACTATCAATTTAAACTGTGAACTTTGCTTATTAATATGATAATAAGAGTCAATATCATGCTCTGAATTAGAACTAAATTTTGTTATCAGGAGATTTATTTAAAAGTAAAAACCCACCTTCGTAGCTTGTACTGCACTTTTACTCTGCATGTAGTTGCAACCGTAAGTAAAAGTTTAAAGCCGGTGCTACGTCGTAGCTATGAATCGCAGAACTGCTATAAAACTACGTAACCTGACGTAATGGTAGCACTCGTTTACAAAGTATAATATGTCACTGAAATAGTCTTAGTTTTACAATGTTGTCATGTTGGTCAAAATCGCCATTGTGGATTATTCCCAATTCTGTTCTACGAACTAGATGTTGCCTGCAGCTACGCCCACGTATTACAATTCTGTCTTGCATGAACTTTTGGGGATTTCAGGATAATAGGAAGCCATTCTGGAAAATACCATAAAAAGTATCTTCACGCCCAAAGGCACAACAATGTTGTAGATGGCAAGCCTATCGCCAACCGGGCACATGTCCAATCCCGAGCAACGTTTTTTTTATTAGAAAATTAGAAAAACCAAATATTCTTTTTGTTGCCCGACCCGGGATTCAAACCCGGGACCTCATGCAGTTACGGTCGCGGTGTTATTACTTAAATATTTTTGTGTTGATTAGTTTAAACTGGGAGGCTACGGGGTAACACTTCTCTAAACGTCATTAAAGCTTTAGGCGTCGGCAAAAGAGGCCGACCTAATAAACGCTGATTAGATGTCGTGGAACAAGATATGTGTGCTAATAAAGTCACTGACGACGATCCCGAAGGCCGTGCAAAGGGATGTGAAAAGTAGGAAAGCAGACCCTTGCTTATCTCGCTTAAGGAGCAACCTGGGTTAGCGCTAAGATGTATGATCACCTAACTTTGTGTTCAAATATTCTTTGGCAGATCATAGAATAAATAATAGTTCCTCTTGCCTTAATTCTCAAGAAATAAACCGTTCCTTGCTGAAAATAACTACTCCAGGAACGTATTGTAAGATAGAAAAAAAAAATATTTGCGAAATGTGAGTGTTACAAAGATGTTTCAAAATGCAAGCGTTCCAACATAATCTACCAACTTGTGATGTGCAAAAATTATAATAGGTTTTAATCAAATTACTAATTTTAATTATTTATTTACTATTTACGCACTGTGTTTTGTATTGATTATGTGATTATTTATTATTACAAAAAAATTTTAGAACGTAAATTAATTTATCCCTATTTTCCTAAATAAGATTAATAGTAAAGTTAAAAATTAATCAAATTTTCTTGTATTCCTGTTTAAATAAAAATTTAATTATTCAAAAACAATAAACCGCATTGTTACAAAATTGTTAAAATATATGTAAGGCGCAAGGATGTTATTATTTCAATTAAATTTTTACTTTTCCTAAAAGTTCAACTGTTATAACTTTTTTGTTTATAGACAATTCTCCATCTATGGTCCGGTCCGGCGTCGGACTTGACTTCTTGAGGTCCTTTGTTCGACTCCTGGGTTGGACAACAAAAAAAAACTGAACATGCGAATTTTCAATTTTCTAATAAAAGTGACGTGTCCCGGGGTTGGATATGCTCCCGGTTGGCGATAAGCTTGCCACCTATCACATTTTGTGACTTAGTGCTCTGGTTGTGCCTCGGCCCACCTCATTAGGGATGTGGGCGTGAATATACTTTTGTAGGCAATTCCTAGAAAAGTGTAAAAAAATCTCAAACGTCATCGAACTGTGAAAACACGATTCTTCTTTACTCAGCAGTATTGCAATAGAAATAGTTAAATGTTGATTTTTGCATGCGAGGAGCCACGAATATCCTCATCTTTTCTGTACAAGAGATTTTACTCATTAATAACTGGACTAACATATAAATAACATTATTATTGATAAACGTTCATAAATAGATATTTATAACATAGATTCCATTAGTATTTTAACCAGAAGTCCAATTACCATCACAGGTTTCAAAGAGCCATATTAGTTTGAGAAATTTCTTTTGATGTTATATAAAAACGTTATTAATTTCATGGTTTCCTATCGATCAAATGATGTCTATTTTAATATAGTTTCCCTCTTTGAACTTGCATTTATACATCTACTATTTTCTTGTGACTTTACCCGAGTATTAGCAACAGAGAGTAACATCATTTTGTGTATATACATTTTATTAAATTAACACATATTAAAATTACGAATTAGTAAATGTAATTAATTTCATAATTTCTTAAGAGCCTTATAACACTGAAGGATTGCGAGCTTTTTCGCAGCAAATAGCACTGTCGATGCTATTTTGGACAGTTTCTTACGCAATTCCTTTGCTCTGAACCTTTAGAGTTTTAGTGCAGGACTGACAGTGAACATTGCAAGCAATTCGTAAAAGGAGATCCATAGTAATCACTACATAGTATAAGACAAAGTCGCTTCCTCTGTCCCTATGTTCCTTTGTATGCTCAACGGATTTTGATGAGTTCTTTTTAATAGATAAAGGAATTGAAGAGGTAGGTTTATATGTATATTTTATACCCGTGCGAAGCCGGGTTGGGCCGCTTGTATAATTGTAAAAATGCTAAACTATGTTTCTTTGTCCTTTATCACGTTTCAACAGATTGATAGCATCGTTTAATTTTTGTATGTAGAGGCCAAAGTATAACATGGGCTACTTTTATATCGTTAGCTTCGAGAGTCTTTCGCTAGTGATTTTAAAAACTTTTATATACAGACGTATCGCAACATCACAGACTCCGTAAGCCGCACTTGTTACCGAGACTTACGTGGGCAAATACTGCAATATTTTGCTTATTTTCCTATTGCAATAATAAGAATATTTTTGTAGTTTATTCGTATAGATGCAGTGGCTGTTTAACCTGTACAAATAAAAAATGGAGTGTCTGTCTGTAATATTAAAATAACCACTTTTTACTAAATACTTATATTTTTTTTACAATGTTTTCTGTCTGTCTGTTAGTTCTGGCTAATCTCGGAAACCGCTTTACCCATGTTGACAGGACTGTACTGTAAGGTAGTTGGTTTTAGTAGAAGTAACTTGTCTACTTTTATTTGAGTACAAATATAAATTAAATTAAATAAACCAAAAAAGTTTTTTGTTTAATTTTAATGCGAACGTAGTACATCTAATTCATAATATATAAGATAAAGCAAAAACATCTAGGATGTTTAAACGCAAAGATTATCTCTTACGACGGTACTGACGAGTAGAGCTGCTTGCTTGTGTGTGCTACCTTAAAACAGTAAAAAAATAATCCGGAGCCCTTACCATGAGTTTGAGACTTGTCAAATTTACTATACTTGCTGCCGTCTCTGTAAATTATTTGTTGGAAATCTTGGTATCGCTTGACGTCACCAATAGTTTGTAAGTTGGGAAAATTTTAAATATTGTTCTGTTTTCCTTGTAATTTTCCCTGATTTTTCTCGTCATTTGAACCTTCTCCTGACACTAACTATTGCAATGAAATACAATTAGCAGAATTGGTGTAGCCGAAGTTCAGAAGGAATTCGATTACCAAGGGAAATAGTGATTTTTATGTTGGTATTTCACGCGCTTACAGTAATTTTTGTTTGTAGTTCTCTGACAACCATCCCAAGGAGATTGAGGAGCTGTGGTCGACGCTTTGCGCTTGCTGGCCAAATAACCTGAAAGTCATAATCCGCTACCTCATTATAGTCTCCGGAATGGCGCCAAATGAACTGCTGCCTTACGTAAGTATAATATCTAAATATATAATGTAGATCCAGCTATAAACGACCCATCGAAAATTTACTGTTATCTCCAACCCATTTAAGTATATAATTTTCATTTCTTTCTTAATTCCTTTTCCAATTTAAGATATACATTTTTAACAAACCATGCGTATTTATGCATGATCAGGTTTTATCAAAAGGATAACGAGCTAAGGAAGGTAAGGTTTAATTTACAGGATTCTTCAGACAAAAAAATATTGGATTAGTGATACCTACAGATTTTTAATGTCCCTTTAATAGCTGCATTTACCTTACTTATAAATTACAGCTCTAGTTAAGATTGAGAAGCAATGGCTTTGTCACGAAGATGGATACGCAGTTATGTGTGATACATCTAATAAGCTCAAGTACGTGGCTACCTCCGTGTTTTGGCAACATTACTGTGTTTAAACACAACCTTGCTACATGCTTTGTGCAGCGTTATTGTGTTCTGCGAAAACTTGTGAGCTACTAAAGTTACAAATAAATTAAGAAATCAACCTCCTCACTAGGAACGGGAAGACCGAAACATGTTGAAAAACCGGGATTAATACTAGTATGATGACCTACCGATGATTCCATAGGCCTTTGCGTTGAAAGTTCAAAATATCTTACAAAAATTGCATAACATAGCAACCACACGGCACTCCTGGTGCTAAGATACAACCGTAGCCAATAGATGCCATAAATAGATAGAATATATAATTTATATTCCTGCTAATATTCTACTCAAGGATCTTAAAATGATAGGAAACGTCATTTCACTGCATCCATATGTAACGTACCACAAGGTGGGCGTCATTAGCAGCAACACAATCGTACGACTACTGCGGTTGTTAACGTGCTACGTTTTCTTGTGAACTTGTACCGTTTCAAAAATGAAGTTTATCCGTTCTAGTTAGTTTATTTATAGATAAAATGGTAAACTGGAACTGGGCTAGAAATTTAGTCCCTCAAAGAATATTATCTTTTGTATCAAAGCTTACGAAATGATTGAGTAATGTTTTTTTTACTAATACAGGAAAACATTTTTTACTGCAATCAACTGGTTACAACGCATTCAACTAGCGCTTTATTCACATTCATCCGCGCATAAAATCTATTTGCATATTGCAATACATTTTCAAAGAGCTCACTAAATGTTTTGCATAATGTATGAGTGATATTTAACCGTAACAAATATTACTATTAACTTTATCAAATTTCATGAAAAGTTTGAGCTGGTGTTCGGAGTTACCACAAATTCTAGAGTAGAACAATAGAGTTTTTGTTTTAGTTAAATATTAAAATGTCATTGACTTATTATCGCTTTGTTTGGTGTTTTACAATCGTATACAGGTATTTAGCAAATGTTTTTACTTGTCTCACAATTTACTTAAATGCTAGCAGTTCAATTTGTAGATATGGCAACCCAGATAGGGTTCACATATAGGAACTAAGAATACCCTTACCTAGTAGTAGATATGATACTTAGTATGTTCTAAATAGTTGGTAACATATGGTGATGAATTTAATTGACGTGCTGTATTTGTTTATAAACTAGGCGAAACGTGTTGTGCTCTATTTGGCTCGTTCTCGACCGGAGCGTCTTTTAGACGAGATGATGACAGAACTCCAAACTGTAGAAACCCTGAACTGTCTGATCGAACGAACGGAGACACCGCCATTTTACCGGCTGACATCCATGAGGAAAGCCACTTCGGGGCATAGTGACGGACCTGGCACCGGATCGCAGGTAATATTAATTATTTGTATTTACAACTCAATTTAAACATAATAAAAGTCATAAGTGTTCCCAAATCCGACAAAGACGCGTGTCTTTGACATTCGACGAAAATGGTTAGATTCCTACAAAGAAAATTGTTGGATTTTGTATCACAATAATGCGCCTTCGTACAAGGCCATAATTTTGAACGAATATTTGACCAAATACTCAACAAATAGCATCGAGCAACCACCATATTCTCCAGCTGACTTCTTTCTTTTTCCAAAATTCAAATTACCACTTCGTGTTCCCTGTTTTCAACAGTCAATTCAAAACTCAATTCCGCAAACAACAAATTGAGTTTAGTTCTCACCGAATTGATCTTTTCCTGGTAATTTTTTGACAGAGTAGTACAGTCGTCGAGAAATTTTGTAAAAAGATACAAAAAAAATCGGAGGACGAATATCTTAAACTTAATTAATACGCGAATCGTCGGCCAAAAATAGCGCAGGCCAGAACGCTTGCTAGGATTAATATATTGAAATATTATTTTGTTTATTGGAGTGGAATTAAAAGCTTAAAAAAATTACAGAAGCGAATCTTTTTTAACAAATAATTTTCAAAACATCGTTCATAGGAAAATATAAATTCAATATGAAAATATTGCGATGGCAACTGGAAAAACTCTTGAAAGTACAAAATATTATTTTCTCTCGATATTTTAAGCTGTATGAGATTATATTGGAGTATCTCGTAATAAGGAGCTGTTAATATTTTTTGTACAGGAGCTTATGATTTTAATGGAGATTAACTCGAATTTAAATGTTCGTTAGAGAGGCAAAGGATACCTAGCAACGAGAGAGGGCAATTAACTCTCAATATCCATTAATCTATAAGATTCGACAGTACAAGTGCAAAAGTAGCTCCGTCGAAATGTTTGTTACAATTTCACGGTCAAAGCGTTTGGGGGCACTCTCGAAGATGTAATCGATCTTACCCCAAACTTTTATGTAAACAAGTTTGTATTACAAAACTAAATATCCTCACCACCGTAACTCAGAATAAGTGTAGTCAGAGGTACAACGAGGACACACACAGTTAGCCTACTTTACCACACAATGTGATCTGTGACAAACCTGTCGCCAACCGGGCAGTTTATCCAATCCCTAGCAACATCGTTAAGAAATTGAAAAATCGTATTATGAGTTGCCCGACCCGGTAATTGATTTCCGGATATGAGATAAAAGAAGTAAGACAATTATTAAGTTGATTATATTTTTATTACGTAAACAATTCAGTGAAGATTTTACTATCTACCGCAGTCTTATATTGTTTAGCGCTATAATGTATAAAAAATACTAGTTTTTTTTTAATTTTGAACCGACTCTAAAAAGGAAGAGATTCTCAATTCGACTGCTTGTGTTTTTTTTTATTTCGTATGTTTGTTAATCGATTACTCAGCTAATGAGAAACCTATTTTGATGGTTGTTTTTCTGAATATTAGGTCATCACATTACATTTAGATGTCTGCATTTCCGGGTCTGGGTGTTTATTAAATTTATTCTAGTATTTATTTAAGTATTTTTATGTATTAGTATCGTTGACTAACACCCATAACACAAGCGTATAATTTGCTTACTTTGGGGTTAGATTCAATTTGTGTGAGTTTATGTATGATTACAATAGTTGGAGTCAGCTACTGCGGATTTACTGAGCTTAATAATTTTATGAGTAACCCCTTTATGGTATGTATCTATTTGTGTGTGGTGTGTAGTATAGTACGTAATTATGAATGTATCAAAATCTTTAGCGCCGTTTCGGAGAAACCAGTTACAAATATGTACTCGTGTAGAATAATTGCTTGTTTAATGATTTTTATAACAGGACGCAACGGGAAGGACGGGAGAACTTGCGCCCGTTGAAAAGGGCACTATTCACACCAAAAGACACAGTGGAGAGGACCCAGCCAAGTCCAGGTTAGTGTTATTATTTTAAACAAAAATAAATGGGTAGACCCAGCCAAATCTAGGTTAGTGAATTTTTTTTTGTCGATATTTGAATGATCATCCTGCATAATTTCGGAAATTTTTGCAATACAGATATACTAAAGCAGCTCCATACCTATAGATTATTTGTGGTAAAACCTATAGATTCTCTTTTACCAATCATGTGACGGAGACATACCTAGTACCGCCTCTCTATTTTAGCCACTACAATTCAACATTGTCGTGTTCCGTTTTCGATGCTAGGATAGACTTGCAATAGTAACGTAAACGTAAAGTCCCGGCCACAATATAACGACGCATCCATAACACTTGCGGTTATTTCTTATGGGAACCTGCCGCCATGTTCACTATAATAAAAAAATAAATGTCCCTGGACAAGTTACACGAATTGAATCTAACCCCAAAATAAGCAAATTGTATGCTTGTGTTATAGGTGTTAGTCAACGATTAAAATGTACATAGAAATCTAGAAAAAATTTAAAAAGAGTGTGTGTACTCATGTAAGCACGTAAGAAGTTATTTTTTGGCGTAACAATCCAAAAATGCCAAATAATAACACAACGCATACATACATAAATATACATAAATAGCATGCAACAATAATCAAAAATCATTAATTATAATTAAATGGCGTAACAATCCAAAAATGCCAAATAATAACACAACGCATACATACATAAATATACATAAATAGCATGCAACAATAATCAAAAATCATTAAATATAATTAAGTGGCGTAACAATCCAAAAATGCCAAATAATAACACAACGCATACATACATAAATATACATAAATAGTGCAACAATAATCAAAAATCATTAAATATAATTAAAAATAAAAAAGTTCGCAACTAACTCCAGGGTGTTGCTTTTGACTGTCACATTTATCTGTCGGTGTGCGCGCGCATCGTAAAAATTCACTCTCATAATTTTTCCCAATCGCGCCAAAAGAAGTATAACTTCAATAAACATTCAGACACGGAAATGCAGACATTTTAATGTTCATCACACAAATGCCTGCACTTGTCGTGAATCGAACCCGAGCCTCGCGGTTGATCGACGTAGTTAGACGTGTAGCTAGCCACTCGACCAATGAGGCGGTCACTATCATCATCAACACGTATCATAAAACAAAGTCCCCCAGCCGTGTCTCGTTAACCCCAAAAACTACTGAACGGATTTTTCGGAAGTAGGCTGTACATGTATATACACGTTGTTTGGAGTTAACACTTGTACTTATCCACTGTATACTTTATTTAACACTTTGTTACTTTCTAGCCAACCGGTTTCACTGTTTACAGCATCATCAGGGCTTTGAAACTAAAGATCTTTTTTGATTTAACGTTCAATATAACAGAAAGTGTTAAATAAAGTATACAGTGGATAAGTACAAGTGTTAACTCCAAACAACGTGTATATACAATGGAATTCCACCAAGTGCCGACGATAGCAAGTATAGATTCTAGGTTGTACATGTGTTTTTATTAGTCTAATTATTATGTAGATTTTTATGAAATACGATATTTGTACAGAATGTTGGAAAAAAAATTATGCCCGTTGAAAGCTTTCAACGAAAATGCTGCCAAAGCCGTTCGAGTTAAAATAAAATCCATCTCTTTTGAAGCTTAACAGAAAAGTCTGCTTTGTATGTGTTATTTTTTTAAGGATACGTTACCATATCCATTTTACGTTTTAAAAAAAATAACATTTTTAATGTGGTTATTGTTACGCTGTTTAAACGGATACTATATTATTTCATTGGATATATAAGAAATGATCGCAAAATTATAGGAGAAATTGTAATTGACAGTTAGCGGGAATGTGCGATGCAGGAAGTAGGAAACGGGTGGACCGAGCGTCTGTTTTGATGGCTGGCTACATACAATTGTCTTTTTCGTTTTACGATTGCATAGATTTTGTTTTAATATAGTTTTTTTTCTTTTTTAGTTAGGTAGTGAAATTTTAGAGTTTATTATTAATAATTATAAGCTGCCTATTCCGGCTTTGCTTGTATGGTAATTTTTTTGATCATAAATTGAGGTGTAAGCTATCCTATCTTTCAAGTTAGATCAAACTGCACACTGTATGCAAATTTGATTGAAATCGGTTTAGTAGTTTAGGAGTAAAGTTTAAAGTTGTGGGTTGTATTTTGTTGGTTTCGGTGTTGATATTGGCGTACTATCGTAGAGTTTATCCCAAATAAGCGCACGTTCTTCCAAAAGTGAGCCTTTTAGCTCCCACTTTTTGTCAATGTTCATATCTGGAAACCTGTTTGGATCGACTGGTGGCCACGCCGGTAGATTAGAATCTGCACGAATCGGTTTTCTTCTATTATACAATGCTCAATACCTGAGCGAAGCCGGGCCAGGTCGATATTTATTTATGATATTGGAAGGCAAACAAGCAGACGGATTTCCTGATGGTGAGAAATTCACGCTGCCTAGAGACACTAAAGGTGGTAATGGTGCGGTGCCAACCTGACCATGTTAGGCCTCGAGCAAAAGTAAGTTTATTTTTTTGTAATGTTATTTACTGTAAGAAGAAGATTCTTATGAAAAAAAAAGTTCATAGTTGGGACAGAACAACGTCTTTTGGTTCAGCATAAAGAAGTTATCACTAAACCACCGTAATGAAAAATCGTTATCAAAACAATATTAATTCTGAAAAAGTCAGTTGTTTTTTGTTTGTTGTTCCGAATTGTTATTCTAAGATCGTTATAACATTGAAAACCCCGAATCCTGTAATATTATGCCATAACGTTTGTTGTCACAGCTGTTTCGACATCAAGATGTTTCGAAAAGGGTGGTCGAAAAAAGTCGTAAATAATTTACTTGAAGCTTCATTCACGTATACGCCTCTTAATATTCGATCGCCTATATAAAGCCCGCTGTTTGCTCTGAGACTTGACACAACACCTGACTTAGATACATGGTGTTCTGAATATACCTGTTTACAGTATATATACCATACAGTTATTTTTAATCTGAAATGAGGTCAGGCAAGAAAAAGTTTGAATGTCACGATGCCGAACAGCATTTTTTTACTCTATCTTATCCATGTGACCTCCCCAGAACATGCATATGCATGTATGTCTATTTTTGCAGTTGGTTACTACAGTCTACTTCTAATAATGATATTTACTATAGTTTAAACACAGTCAAACTGCAAATACCTACTTCAATTTAAAAAAAATACGTACACAAAAATTAAGTATTTTCTCCGAATTCCCTGGGATTCCATCAAATCCAGACTTGGTGGTAATGAGACCACCTCGAAAGTACGCTTGAAATAGAAAAAGTAATTAAATCGGTAAAAAAATTATATAGAAATCGAGCAATAGAGATAGAGGAAACTCCCTCCTTTTTCAGAGTCAGTAAAATCCCTAACATAAAATATCTGCCAATCTTTTATAAAATGTCTAGTTTGTGGTTGTTTTAACCGATAATTCAATTCACCGATACTGATGTAGTTGATGTATTGACAAAATTCAATTGAATTGATTTTCAATTTATATTTAATTTTGATTGACTTTATATTTTCATGGTTATCCCACCCATTACCTAGACAGATAAATGGATTTCTGAAGGCTTACTTTTATGCATTTTTGTAAAAATTTTGTTTCAAAATTTGTGATGTCTTTTTGTGCACTTCTTGTAAAATTTTATACATGCAGGTGTGTGTAACAAGTTTGCTATTGATTTATTGAAACAATTCCACATAAATAAGAACCCTTTAATCGTACAAAATAGATGAGTGTAAATTGTTGACTTGGCTGCAAAAATAGTATAGTCCAAGAGGCGGACGACGTAAACTTGTAAGTACCTCTTTTCTGAATGTTTATTTTTAATGTTATTTATTATTGGAATCACAAAATACTCTTTCACATCAATTTACACAACAATAAAAAAAATGTTATAAAAAATGTCAATGTAAGCCTATGGCCGCCTATTACGAACTGGCTGGCAGGAAAGCAGATGGTCTATTCTGCAAAGAAGCCCGGACCAACACAGAGAAAGATAGTGAACAGGCACACGACTATCATGGTGGAAAGAGACAACTACGATATAAATACATTTTTAATTCAAGCTGGTCCCTTACTAATCCATATATCGCAAAATATTTTATTCGACCACCTTTGTGTCCGTGTTAAACAGTTGCCTATACAGATACTTACAAATTTTGATCGTTCTCCTCTCGGACTATTAAGTGCCCGAGCTACAATTAAATTGTAAATCGTTTTTATTCCATTAACAGGCTGTCAGTTGCAGGCCGAGTTAGTTACAAAAGCGTATGTTAACTTCGTAAAAGTACAATTGCGAGAGCGTAACAGATAACGAAAAATCGGATCTGAAAACAATAGCTAGTTGTTTCTGTTCTAGTTTGCGTTTTCTTTCTCAATTGGAAGTTTTCACATGAAGAAATCTACGATAATATGAACAATGTGAAAACCCGAAGTATAATATTACGCTATGAGATATGCCATGAGATTATACATATTAAGATATTCCCCTTTGACACATGTTTTTGCAATGCTATTACTGTTTATTTGTTTTCCAATCCAATAAATGTTTAACTCAATTACTATGAAAAATTCGCTATTAACAACGAGCTGCTTTCAGGCGCAGTGTGAGCCGGGGTTAAGTTGAGTAAGTGATTGTAGTTATGAAATTTAATTATTTTGCAATTAGTTATGTTGTAATCAGTACAAAATCGATTGTAGTTTCCATTCTCTATTTGTAGAATACAATGTTCAATTTTAAACGACTTTGTACTAGATATAACTATACGGTCCTTACGTGTTAAGTATATATAACAAAAGATATCCACATGAAAGACCTTACAATTAATAAATAAACAAATGTGTCAAATTGAAATTACATGAAAAGGTTATTATAGCGTTGCTGAATATTTAGCAGACAATAAGTGCTTGCGATGAATTGCTCACCATGATTCATGCCAATCTCTTATAAATATGCTCCCTTACAAATAAAACTTACGCGCCCGTTGATCTAGCGTGTAAATTCACATTTGCTAACAAAAATGAAGTTACAAACCAGATCAACGGGTGCGTAAGTTTTATGAGTTAGGGTAATTATTGTACAATATAATATATTATTGTAAAATGAGAAAAGAAGACAAGCCCGCTGAGTTTCTTTCGCCGTATCTTCTTAATTTGTGGCCGCATTCCGATCCCGTGGTGGATTTTAAAGACACGTCACAAAATCTGTCTTTTGTGTAGTCTTAGGTATGTCTGTGTGAAATAAACGATTTTCTTTCTTTGACGACGCGATTAAAATGGTTTTTTTTATTAATTGACTTAAAGCATGTAATAAACCGAATTACGAAACAAATAATTGTTTTTACTACAAACGTTTCCGAGATCTTTTTTTGTTCTCTTTTATTTTGTTTGCCTCTGTGATCTAGTACTTCGGCGTTGGACTTGACTTCTTGAGGTCCCGGGTTTGACCCCGGGTCGGGCAACAAAATAAAGAAGAAAATGTGTATTTTTAATTTTCTAATAAAAATATAGTTGCCCAAATTGGGTGTTTGTCCGGTTGGCGATAGGTTGGCTTATTAGGCGAATGTGATAGATAGACATTGTGGAATTTAGTGTCTTCGGTTAGTCATGGATGCCCTCGTTGTAACTCTTCCAACCTTTTTGAGGGATATGGACGTATATATACTTTTATTTTAAATCAAATGGATTTTTATTTGGTATTTAGAAAAAAATAAAAAGTCATACAATCTAGCTATTCGTACGGGATGAAATATTTTACTCACAATGTGAGTAAATGTGATGTCACTGTCTCAAATTTTTTTGACTTATTTTGGAAACCCTATTTTTATAAATAATTATAATAATATACCCTTTAAGGGACTTGGCGTGAAGATATGTATGTATATATGTATGTATTATAATAATAGGGAAAAGCAGTTTTATTTTTTGGGGACACACTTTGTAATGAGACTCGTAGAACGAGGTTGGTGATTCATCATTCAAAGGCGTGCCTCTCTAAGTGATTGCCCCTCAAGTACTTGCAACATACAACAAGCCAAATTATCCCGTACGATGTTCACGTCGCAGTCGTCCATAAATTTGGACACCAATCTGAAACCATACACAATATTATGATGCGAACTTTGGTTGCTAGGGTGAATCTATAATAATTAATTAAAGTGATTGCTGATCGTAATTTATAAATTTCTTCACATAGGCATTGAGGTGTGAATAAACACAGTTAAAGAATATCTTTCTGAAGCCTCTATTTGCAATACTAGTGCCAATTCCCCGGAACTGTGGAGCATTCACCTTGTAACTAATTTTATACTAAATCCGTTTTGATACAACATAACCTACTTTATTTCTATATTACGCCTAAATGTATTTGCCGATTGAAATTACTTTTATCAACATAATACAGCTCAGGGCCCAATTTCTGGCTACCTGAAAGATGATGGTAAAATGATCGTATATGTTTATTTAGGACAAGTTTTATTCATGTACTTAACGTATACGATTCCGGTTAACTATCTCCAACATATTCAAGAGCTCACAGATTCTACTTAATGCGAAAAGTACGAAATGGAAATTTACATTTAGTTCAGAAGGTACTGGTGGTAATTCTGCTAAGTACCTACTAAACTTGTTTTACTTGTATGCTATCTTTGTCCAGTAGAACAAACAGAAAAAAGAAAAATCATTTTAGACATATCAGATCAGTTCGGAAATTTCAGGTTGTGACGTTTTCCGAGGAATAGATTAAAAAATCTGTAGAAATTTCATATACAAACAAGTCCAGCAGCACCAAACATTTTTTGTCTCTTTCTGTTACTATCGCTGCAAGAAAATAACGATAACTTAAAAGTCTATAAAACACTATTTATAGTCTTTCTTTTATATTAAATTTTACAAAAAAGAAATATAATGCAGTTACTTCTATTTGAAATACTCCCCTAAAGTTGTGCACGTTCCGAATATAAATCTAAACGACCACTTACTAAGAAGATCCGGCGAAAGAAACCGCTGAGTTTTTTCATATAAATAATATACAGAAATATATAACATGATATACAATTTGTAGAGATTGTTATGAGGAGCAATATTTCCCAAGCATTTCCTTCTTCTAAATATTCTGATATATTCTTATAAAATACAACCCTTACCACACAACTTAAATTACATTTTTTAATTTCTTACCCAGCACGGTAAATTTTTGGTTAAAACGAAAACACAAATAAATAATCGCCCGCCCGCGTAAAAAACTATACAAAACAATATATATTTTAGTACCTACATACATATCTTCACGCCAAGTCCCTTACGGGGTAGGCAGAGAGTATCGAGTGCCAGTCCTCACGATCCTGACAAACCTGTTTTGTTTCCTTCACATTCATTACCCTTTTCATACAAACCCGCCGGTTTCGGAGACTCTTGATACTCGGATAATATCCGATTGATCTGATTGTGAAATGTCAGCCTTGGTCTCCCCGGGTACCTACATCCATCCACATTCGCATTGTATATCTGCTTTGTCAATCTTTCACCTGTTATTGTTTCCACATGAGCGAACCAGCGGAGCATGTCCTTTCCCATTTTTTATATGTTTTATTATATATATACGTGACATTACTGTAAAGTTTTATCTAAATCAGATCAGGGATTTGTGTGAAAGAGTCTATAAATCCATCCATGTATCGTCAAAAACTTTAACACACGTATTCGGACAAAAATATTAATTTCTTATGTAGTAATATTTTCGATGGTTCAAAGTATATATTGTTCCTTTCAATCCTTTATCGATGAACCTTCTCAAGTCAAGACAAACAGTGCAAAGTATTTTTTTATTTTGGATTTTTATATATTCTTGATATATGTATATGTAGGCTCTGGCCACGGAAGATCCGTCTACTGTCTTCAAATACCTTAAAAAATTACATGCTACCAGTGTCTTCTAAGAACAAAATTAATAGAATCTTCATTACTTTAAATTAACATGGATTCCTGTTTGCAGTGGTGCCAAAGCTGATGGTTCTATACGAGTGCAAGATAAACGATCATCAGCACCTCCCTGTTCGACTCCACCAGCTGATGAAGATCCTTCACCGCCGTCGGATGGCGATGCTACTCCAGTAAGTCACCATGTTTTTTGTCAAAAACACTGGTATAGTGCCGTTCGGCAACTTACGCAGATAGGGATCCACCGCATCACTTTTTCTTGTCACCTGTTGCCGGATATTTTCTGATAATTGCTAATGTCAATTAAGTCTCTAAGATTAAAAACCGGCCAAGTGCGAGTCGGACTCGCGCATGAAGGATTCCGTACTACCATCTATAACAGAAAATCAGAATTTTTGTATGGGTGCCCTCTTTAATATTTACTTTATTGTTATTTAATTACGTATTTTGAAGGGTAATATACAAGTAAATATTCTGTGAAAGTTTGAAGCGTCTACCTGTTACTGTTTTCAATATTGAGCGAAAAAATACGAAAAAAACACGTTTATGTTATGGGGAACCAGTTAATATTATGTTTTTTTTATTTTTAGTATTTGTTGCTATAGCGGCAACGGAAATACATCATTTGTGAAAATTTCAGCTTTCTAGCTATCACGGTTTATAAAATACAGCCTGGAGACAGACAGACAGACGGCGGAGGCTCAGTAATAGGGTCCGTTTTTACCCTTTGGGTACGGAACCCTAAAAATAGACTATAGTGTTTTAATCCCAGAGCCGACGAACGTTAAACGAAAATATGAACAAGCAGAATGGGAACGTTTATTTCCGAAATGGTAATTGAAAACCAAAGATGGAAATAAACCTTGGTTTATTCACTCGTTCCACTTGGTCACTCGTTCCACTTTTAACTGCCAAAATGGAGCATGCATGTTCTTATTTCTGTGATTACATGGAATCCATTTTTAATTGCTTTTTTTTCTATAGTTGTAAGGAATAAAATTATATTATATTTGGGGCTGTGTTTGTAAAATTTTGCGATTTTTTTATATACAAGAGGAGGCAAACGACAAGTGATAAAAATGAATTAAGTATCCTTTTAGCTGCTCGTTTACATAACCAATGCTAGTTTTACCGGCATCTAATACAGCTTGTGAAATTAGAAAAAACGCGTTAAAAATGAATTTGATTTGAATTGATCTAAATTTTGATGGAGAAATAAGAAGTGAATAAAAAGTTTAAAATGTTATTTTTCTGTATTTTTAGGGACACTCCATGTGATACTGTACTATTTACGAGTGTTATTAGCGTTTAAATGATTGTTGTAACCATTTGTAATACTAAATTTATTCTTGTTTTAGACGACTCTGTGATCTAATAGTCCCGGGTTAAACTATGTGTTTTTGTTTTTTTTGTGTTAAAAAAAATTACGTCACTCAGGATTGGATATGTGGCCCGGCAGGCGATAGGTATGCCACCTTTCAAATAATGGGACGAAGTAAGTCTGGCTATGCTGATTGTACCTCTGCATACCTATTTTGGGATAAGACCCTGAAATTATGTACTTTCATACAACTCCTTGCCTCAAAATTGCGTTTATTTGTTTAGACTGGAATGTGTCCAGAATCTGGTGTGGGTGGGAGTGTCCCTACTACACCTCAAGAGCCTCGCGTGGATGTCCCTCAACCAAGACCGTTGCCCATGCCCGAGTACGGCGGCTTCTTCGCGCTGCTGACTGAATACTTACCGGACAGTAACCAACCTGTCTCCGGATTTCACAGGTACCATTTATATTCTTACTAATCTTATGCACAATAATATTCTTATTATCTATTTTATTATTATTTATTTAACTACACATATTCTCCTGACAATAACTAACACAACAAATATTAAGAATAAAAATTGGTCCATATAATTTATTCTTGTTTTAAACGTACTTGTTTACTTTTAAACAATACCCTATTGATAAGGACTGATTGAAAGAAACGCTAAATACGTATCTACCCATTTTTAATAAGTGTCATCCCAAAAATATATAATTTCATATTTCTAACTTAAAAATGACTGTCTTCCATACAAACGTTCTACTTCTGTTTCAACCCCTTAGGGGTAGAATTACCAGAAACGTTGAAATACGTATCTACTTGTTTAATAAAAAAATATTAGATACGTATTTTCGCCCAACAAAAAAGATTCGTATTCCTAAATTAAAAAATTACGGTTTTTCATACAAGTTTTTAAAATTCCGTCCTTATTGTGTGTCTAAATAGACAAGCCCACTGAGTTTCTTTCGCCGTATCTTCTCAGTATGAGGCCGCGATTCCGATCCGGTGGTAATTTAAAAAAATGTCGACGCGCACAAATACCACTTGTATTGTATGGTTCATGTGAATTTGGAAATTAAGAATGATGTACAAAGGTGGACCCTTTGTACATCATAGTGTAGTTAAATGCTACATTAAATAATAATCACCCGACTTCATATTTATCAATTCTACTGTGTTTTTTGTGCGCTTTTCACGCGATTACTCGACCAAAAACGAAACGATCTAGATGGTTATTTTTTTTTTGATAGGTAGGTTCCAGCTCATGATTCCGAGATGTTACCATATTAATTTTACCATGAGCCGACAAAGGATGTTTTAATCACAAAATACATTTTTGTCTGTGTTGATTCAAAATTATATTTTTATTATTGTATTATCAAAACTACAGTAGAATGTTAGGCCGTTAGTAGATTATGTTTTTAATATACTGGATCTTAGATCCGAACCTTGGTCTTTATTAACCCACCGGATAAGAAGATCGAACATATTTTATAATGCATTATGATATATATTAAAATGGGTTACCAAAAAAATCCCGGACAGAATATTTTTAATTACTATTTAAGAAATGATTTTTATCACTTGATGTTGCAAGAATGTGATATTAATAACAATTTATCATGTCTTAAAGTATAAGACATACAGAACGTGCAGAAGTTGGCTGCATCTCAAGTTGCCAAATATTAACAAATATATATATGTCAGTTACTTTCACATGATTGGCTATTAAAAAATATTTCAACATGTGTGTTATATTATTGCGAACACATAGATATTATAGGGTTGTCAGTAAAAATATCAGAATATTTTTTTAAATACTAATTTTTTAGGCAACCCGTTTATAATATGATTTCTAACATACTACATTTAATATACTGTGCTTCATTCTATCATCAGCCTTGTGTAGGTCGACGCAGGTTCAGATTTTCAGCTGCATTTATGTGTCGAATACTTCGATTGTAGCAGGAGCACGCTGAAATCTAACAATTCTGTAAAACAGTAGCCAGATCTATTTTAAAATAGAGTTGGGTTTTGTCCTGACCGCTCAAGTATTGTAATAGCTTTACATACATGCATCTATTTAAAAATGCGGATGAAACCGTAAACATATGCTTTCGAATTCCCGACCACAAAAGTATTTGGAATATTCCCTATAAAATTCCCAGAAAAATATGAACATGTTCGGTTTAAAATTTCTGGGAACTTTAAATATTCCATTATTTCCGGATTGACCAGGTATGCTGTCGACATTGGAGAAATCGAAATGTTATCGTGATGTCACTTTGAAATGTTGACGGTTCAAAATATCGTTGGTTATTTTGTAGTGTGATGTGTAAGTACCTTTTAAATAAGGCGTTTACTTTTAACCCGCGACGGAAAAAGAGGGGAGTTTTCAGTTTGGCTTTGAATCTTATGAACGGATAGACAGATTTCGATTCGTATTTTTTGTTTGAAAGCTGGTGTGATCTACCCATCTCGGTTTATAACTACACTAGATAAGAACCCGGCTAAGCTCGGGTAAAATGTGACATGATATACATTTACATGCAAAATGTAGGTAGTTATTTCTCTAGTCAACGGTTTTCAAGGAATATTAAAGGTATCAGCAAGACATAGATTCGTATAGCTTCATTCATTGTGTTTAGTATCGTAAATAAAAACTGCCAAAGTTTTTTTTTAAATCAACATTTAAAGTAAAGTAACATAAATTGACAAAACAAATTGCAATGAGTACTTATCCGAGAATTTAGCAGAGGTTATAAAGGAATATTCTCTATTACACATCTCAAAACGGAACGTTTATAAACTACCCAAGATGGCGACTGTGATTTGTCTGTCAACACATTAGAATCTAACATAGAATTTAACAAAATACTCGACAATCCGAATTTTGCGGATATGTGCTGTCGACTCAAAATCATTATTTTTTTATATTCAGGTAAGGTTTCAATCGAGTCCACCGTACCCCTTGACGAAATTATTAATATAGATTATGTTTAGAGTTTTATAAGTTATATAGTTTTTTATTTGTTGTAATGTGTATTATTGTTTTTTTTTTGGTACTTTAATACAAGTTTATCGGTAAAATCCTTATCAAAAGTGAGTGTCAAAAGAAAAAGTGTATGTCTTTTTAAACGATCAAGTAAACTGCGAATGCATACACATACATCGACACAGATAGTTGTAATAACTACATTAACCATTACCTTATTAATGTATATAACTTCTTAAAGTACCCGGTTCGATTCCCGGGTCGCACAACAAAAAACTAGAAAATTTATATTTTCAATTTTCTAATAAAAAAATAACGTTGCCCGGGATTAGACATGTGCCCGGTTGGTGAAAGGCTTGCCACCTATCACATCGTGGGACTTATTGTCCTTGGCTAGTCGTAGGTGCCTTGTTCGTCTCAGCCTACCTTTTTGGGGATATAGGTGGAAAGATACTAATGTAAGTCTTCCGCGTCGTTCCGGTTCCCCTGAGTAGAATATACGAATCTGCCTCTCTGTCTGGCAGCTCGTAAGAGGTGAGTATAGTCTAGGTTTATCATTTCGCACAAGACCACTGATGGAAGACGACTCGCCCGGGATCTACCATCTTACTTATTCTTGGCGCCTAATGAAACTAGCATTAGCCGGTTTGGAGGCTAGTCTTGCCAGAATATTTGCACAATAGTAATACTAATACTGCGACCACAAGACAGCGACACTCCTGTAACGTCTATAAACCACGATTGTGTCACCGGCGTCGGGAGAATCGTATGCTCGATCGCTGTCTTATGAAAAAAAATGTTTGTTTTTTAATAACAGAAGCATACTATTTATTTATTTTGGGGACGTATCAGTAATTATATTATATCCTATTAATATTAGAAATGCAAAAGTTTGTCTGTTTGTTTGTTACTCTTTCACGCAAACCGATATTCATGAAATTTGGCACACACATAGAAGGTAACGTGGAGTAACACATAGGATGGTTTTTATCTCGAAAAAATGTTCTTGTGGGACGATTAACTATGCGGACAACAGCTAGTTTGTTTATAAATATTTATTTATTACTAGTTATTCTGATATTTTTGTGCTTGCAGGTAGTGTCTGTTAACATTATTTAGTCTTGCCATCTGGAGAGTCGTGTGCTTGATCGCTGACATCTCTTATAAAAGTATATTCACGCCCATATCCCCGAAGACGTAGGCAGAGGCACAACAAGGGTACCCACGACTAGCCGAAGAAACTAAGTCCCACAATGTGATAGGTGGCAACCCTATCGCCAACCGAGCACATATTCTATCCCGAGCAACATTTTTTTTTATTAGAAAATTGAAAAAACCTAATTTTCTTTAGTTGCCCGACCCGGGACCTCATGCAGATATGTCCAACAACGGAACCGCTAGACCACAGAGGCATATAATAAAAAGATATAGGTATATAAAAGACCCTGACTTAAATTTGACCCAACAGCAGATTGGGCACGTAAATGATTTTTTTTTGTGACCCATCAAGGAACAAGCACCCCCTTTTTCCTTTTGGTAAGAAACGACCGTGGCCTATAAACACCATAGATTTTACAGGTGCATCGCATTCCTGCGGCCGGATATTAGGACTCTGCCCTACCCTCCGGACTGGAACATTACAGAGTCATTATGGCATGGCGGCAGAAATAGTTAATGTGGTGGATCCCTAACCGATCAAGTAGCTGCAAAGTGGAGTTGCATTTTGACTTTTGTCTTCGTTGTAGTTAGTGTGTAACTAATGTTACTTTATTACAGATGCAATGTTGCGGTTATGCTTCTGTGCGACGTGGTGTTGGATGGTGTCGAGTTAGATTGGTCCATCCACGTGCCGCTCATGCTTCATATAGTCTTCCTAGGGATGGACCACACCAGGCAAGTATTGTGTTCATAGCTTAAATAGTTGTTCAGGAGTTTTCTTGCGATTTAGTAAGTTAGAAATAGTGACTGGGTCTATTTACGCGTACGGGTTTGTGGATAGTATGTACGCAATACATTTTAAGACACTTCTGTAATTGGACATTCAGTTACCTATTATATTTTAAAGAATTTCTTCGGATTTGTTTTAACTTATAATTTGTCCGAGCGCCT
Organism: Calephelis nemesis; assembly: GCA_002245505.1. Classification (NCBI taxonomy): domain Eukaryota; kingdom Metazoa; phylum Arthropoda; class Insecta; order Lepidoptera; family Riodinidae; genus Calephelis; species Calephelis nemesis. Next base: position 291,605 of record NJDD01001306.1, on the reverse strand, counting down.
GACAGAGCAGACGTCTTGTTCCATACAGTATGAGAGCATTTTAATAAAAAAAAAATTGCGAGAGTCAATATTCAAAATTTGACCGAACAGTACGCATGCAAATTGCAATCGCAACTGTTGAAAGAAACGTCTTTAATGATATTAGCGCTAGCATATTCATTAAAACGAATTAAGTAATTAGGTTCGCCATTTCAGCTTAGACGATATTTAGTATTAATTCTTTTTATTACAATTATAGGCTATAGCTAATATTATTGCAACAAAATAAAAATTAGTTCGGAAGACCACTGAGTCTGAATGAAAATATAATAACGCTTTATTTTCGTGAACTAGTGAAGAACTAGAACTTTTTATTGTTTAAATTAAGCAGATGGATCTCCTGATAGATTTGTTTACACACGTCACCCAAGGTTTAAGAACGTTTACCGCTTTATTATTAATAATAGACTTAAAATTATTTAAAACTAGCTGTCAACCGCGGCTTCGCCTGCGATAAATTGAGATGTAAACTATCCTGTCTTTTAAGATAAGTAAAACTGCACACGGTTTGTAAATTTGATTGAAATCGGTTTAATAGTTTAGGAGTCTATCGCGGGCAAACGAGTAATAGGAGGAGGAGTATAGGAGTTTATATATTAAGTTTATTATTTACTAGCTGCCAGCCCTCGCTTTGCTTCGGTTATTCAAGAATAAAAATCCTACTAATATTATAAATGCGAAAGTTTGTGAGTATGTCTGGATGTCAGTATGGATGTTTCTTACTCTTTCACGCAAAAACTACTGAACCGATTACGATGAAATTTGGTATGTAGGTAGCTAAAGACCCATAATAACATATAGGCTACTTTTTATCCTGGAGTTCCCCCGGGATTGGGGCTTACGCGGATGAAACCGCGGGGCGCAGCTTTGTTACGCTTCAATGATATTTAATTCTGCGCCCGGAGATTTTAACTTTTTGATTACTCATTAGTCGTTATTTTTTTCGGATAGTGTAAAAGGCAAATATTGATCTAAATTACATGCAACGTAGCTAACAGATTTATTTGATTAAGGGTATTATTAAAAATTATTGTTAAAAATATGTTCTAAACTAACCCTTTACTATACTGTTTTAAGTAAACGCAAAAAACAGTTATTGTAGGTTATTCTTTAAAGATAGACATATACCACCGCTTACTTTTTTTGAGATCTATCGAAGAGGAAAAATCCCACCATACATTGTTTTGTTAAAACTCAAAAGGTTTTGGGAGCGTTTTCGAGCTCCCGATCGGCTTATTTTTTGCCGACATATTGAAATAATATCGTTGGTTTGGACAAAACATAAACTTACTATACACTAAAAGCTTCCTTAAGAATTTTCTATCTATTGTTGAAAACCGAATGAAAATCCGATCAGTACTTTTTAAGTAAATCGCGAACAGACAGACAGACACGGCAACGCGGCCAAACAAAGCCTCCCTTGTTTTATAATATGTATTGATATTATAATACAAACTTGATTGTTGACTTAAACCTTTTACCAAGAAGACGATAAATGTAAAGCGCATAAAGTATAACTAGCTCGCTGAGTTTCCTTCGCTGGATCTTCTCAGTTCTCATACCGATCCTGTAGTAAATTTTGAAAATAAGTAGGCTATATACCTTAATAATACTAAGCTTAGGTTAAATAAATATTTTCTTTTTCTTATTGTATGAAAAAGGGCTTAGTAAAATGCCTATCATCTTTGCAGATGGATAGTCCATCAGCATTGCAGACAGCTGTTGTTGAACCTGCTGGTGGCGGTGGCCGCGCACCACGACCATCTGACGATCGCCCGAGTTCTGCTCGCCGCGAGATCCGTACAGTTGGGCCTCGGCTTGCCACCACCGCCGCTACCACTAGTACCACATAATTTTACAGGTAAGTGTCTATGATACTCACTAACTATCGTCTCCCTAGGATCTATACCAATCGTTCATCACATTGGGGTGTAGGAATGCACATATTCATGATATGGTTGTAGTGTTGCCAATTTCATGATTACAACTAAGAGAAAACAAATCGATGTGATCAGATTTTATCACATCTACCTTACTTTTAAGTAACTACGTGATTATGTATTTAAATAATTCACTACACACAACAACAAAAAAATACCATTTCGTAACATAGTGACTTTTTGTAATCTATTCGAAAATCTTTTCTGATTAAGAATTCAGAATCGGACTTACTTCCGATTTTTTAGTTTTAATAATTTTAATCGTCCATTAGCTAAGCACTGAGACACAAATTATTATTAACTTTGGCTGTCGATAAGTAAATCTGCCAATAAGAAATCGTCATATTCACATCCGTTGAATTTGCTCTCATCGTTACGTCCTTAAGGAAAATGCTTATGTTAATTACCAGAAGCATTTAATATTCCACATGCAATTACAGTTTTCTACAGATATTATTAACTTTCGACCTTTGGTTACCTATCTACGAAACTGAAAAAAAGGCTGGTTGAGTAACCTCGATAAACATTCATACAAGTAACGTGGTTCTAAATGAAAACTTGCATTCGTATATGGCGGGCGAACCAAAATGTCTAGTACACCGATCAATCAATCGTCATTCGGTTTTTGCCGTTATTGTAAACCAAATGCACGGCGAAAATTTCGAAACGGATCCGATATCTGTTTTGTTCGTTAGGAAAATTGAAAACTTCTACTTCTTTATGAATATTTTATATAAAAGGATAGAATTTGTGTGTCTAAAGCACGATCGTGTACTTTTAAATCTCGATTTTACGCAAATTGGAAATCACAATCGGATATGTCAAGGATGTATTCAAGAGTACTTAAAATCTTAAAATGACATATTCAATCCCAATCGATACCAATCTTCATAAAATCAAGATTCCAGGGTAACCCTACGGAACATGAAATCCAATTTGTATATCCAGTCTAAGAAAATTTATAAATTGTTAAAGGAGCAGTCAAACCTGGTGCAGTTTTTGATTGTGGAAACGTACCATATTTGTAACATGTGCACCTATGTGTTTCAATGACGATGATTATCGTTTCCAGAACCAGATGCCGCTACGGACGGCACATCTCAATGTGGACATTCAACACGAACTCATGTGAGGTCTTTGTCATCTGACCCACAGGTTACTCCTGAAGGTTAGTTTATTTTAATAAATATCACAAAGGAATATTTTTGTTATATTTGTGTTTTGACCAAACAAGAAGAAGACTTCTGGGTGGGTACATAATAAAGTACATAATCCTGGGGATTTATTATGATAATAATAGATTAATATATGATCATTCTAATTGCTAATAAGTCCCGAGTGCATTGTATAGTTCCTAGAAATTGACGGTCTTGCAGAACTTATATAAGCTTAACGAATAAGAGACGAGATCACAATAGATATCTATGTCGCAATTATCTTCGGAAATGTTAGGCCCCGTACTCTTTAATAATAATACTAATTGTGTGTCTAAGACGTTAACGTCGTTAATTATACATTTTTTTTTGTTGTTTTTAATTCATTGATTTGATTGACTTTCTTTAGTTTGTTTTGGTTTTTGGTTTCTTATCTATTTGAGTAGCGTCAGTTCGTTCAAAAGATAATATCATTTTTTATGTTTTTGAAATAAATGCACTGTTTTATTATAATAACTCCTTTCTATCTTTTTATTAACGCAAACATTTTTCTCGTTTGCTCGTCAGGTGAAACGGATAATTACCCGTCGTTACCGGTGATAGTGACAAATGACACAGAGGCGGAACCGGAACCGGATGTGGAGGTGGCTCCAACTGAAATGCCGGTGGCAGACGCTATAAAATCTCTAGTTCACTACCTGGCAGGACGGCCCACTCACATGCCGCTGTGGCAATATGAGGATATTACTGCTAAAGGTATGTATGAGCTATATGAGGATATTACTTTCTTTTAATTAGGATGGCCGATAGTTTAGCGTACACGCTTAACGCTATCGATTACTGCTCGGTTTCGATTCCCGACAAGGATATGTAACTTACGTGATTATCATTGATGTCTACAGTTAAGGATCTGAGTTTATTATATTTACTCTAGTATTATTAAATCTGGTTTTATATAATCTGGGTTATGTCGTGTTGTTTTGATAATGACTCAAGCGTATAATTTTGGAATGCTTGTGCTTAGTGGTTAGATCGATTCTTGTGATTTGGCTAGCGATATTATTTCCTCCAGTATGGACGTTGCGGAGCTGTCAACAGATGGCGGCACTAGTGAGACATGTGTTACGGATATTCCGCGAATCACTTCCGCATGCGTTAATATCAGAACGATGGGCGCAGACGGCTTTACAACTAGGACTATCCTGTCCGTCAAGGCATTATGCTGGGAGGTCTTTGCAAGTGAGTTTTCTATTCTTTCTTAGGTTAAAATATTAAGAAGTAAATTCAAAAATAGATAAGAAAGTTGATTACCGATTCCGGATTTTTTTCTCGGGACATTGAAAAGAGTAATGTTTTTTGTTTATTTTGCTTTAAATATCGAATGCGAAATGATAATGATTTTTGTTGGTTTATTTTTTTTTAAATGACTTTCCTCAGAAAGCAATGCCTGTATATTATTGCGCAGGTGTTTCGTTTCATCGGTGTCGCCATGACTGGGCGGATGGTATCGGACATACTTTCCCGACTCGTAGAAACGGTCGCAGAGCAGGGTGAAGACATGCAAGGATATGTGACAGAACTGCTCCTAACCTTAGAAGCCGCCGTGGACTCGCTTGAATCGAATTTCAGGCCCTTAGACTATATGAGGGACATATTCAAATCTACCCCCAATTTGAACAACAAAGATGGCGGTCCGCAACAGAATGGGACGGCGTTCGCAGCTGGGAAACGGTCGCCGGGTGTGTGTGTCGGTTGCGTCAGTAATCACACTCGCAGCACCAGCTACTCGGTCTCCTATTGCGTGCGGAAGAACAATACTCCACCGACTTCCGCGGAAAAACAACCACACGGTATGTATTGTAGCGATAGTCTAAGCTGAAATAAGGCGCTCCAATACTTTATTGAAGTAAAGCTTCTTTAGAATCGTGATTTCAAACCGGATGCAACGGAAAAAACGACAGGTAAGAGACACAAATATATATCCATCTCATTCTTTTGTCCATTTACTGAAGTTTGTACGTGTGTGTGTGTTTGTACAAAATGGTGAAGTGTTGCGTGTTGACATTCGCACTGATCTTTGTTTATAGAAATGACATATTGGATAAAACAAGACGTCTGCTCTGTCTCGCTGTCGGACAATTATTAAACTAGTTGAACAACAAATCGACAAAAAAATCATTGCAATGTAACGGGTAACTAAATGTTAAATCACAGAATTGTTTGTATGTGTATCGCGTGTATACTATAAATATATATTTGTTTGCGTGAATGCGATGGTGGGGCGCTTTATTTTAGGATATAATATATAATCTATAATGTAACAATTAGTGGTATTCCCAAAATTTACGCGAATGTTTTTAAAGTACATTTTAGAAAAAGGGTTCTGTAATATAAATCACTAGCTGACCAGGCAAACGTTGTTCTGCTATTTCTTTAATGTTATTTTAGTTAAAAAAAAGTGCGGGTGAGTCACCCTTATCCCTTGGAAGTATGAAAAATAGCTGTTGGTCGATTCTCAGACCTACTCAACATGCGCACAAAATTTCATGAGTATGAGTCCGTCCAGTCGTTTTGGAGGAGTACGGGAACGAACTTTGTGACACGATAATTTTATATATTTAATCATTATATTTTTAACTTTAAATCGCTCGTCTTGACGGAGGCACTTCCGTGTCCCTAGATTTGATTGTACGAATTAATATCAAAACCCATACGAATATGACGTGAAAATGTGTATGTTTATCCGTGGTGACAGATCCCGATAATTGATTGAATTACTTCTAAATTTGTCGGAAACGAAGAAAAAATGTATATCCTAACTAGGTACAACTTTACTGTAATTGACACATACTGAAATATTTGCATAAAATAAACAAGATAATATGTATTGTATTTTACGATATTATGATGTTATAAAAAATGTTTCACACTAGAATATCCTAACATAAAATTTCTTTTTGTTATTATAACTTACGTATGTATCCTGTTGTGTTCCACGTTTGCAAAATTTGTGTTGCAGTTGACGTCCGACCAAGGCCCTGTAGTGACTCTCAGAAAGGTGTGTGCTCGAACTTGTGCCGCTCCAGGTCAGCCCAATCCCTCAAGTTACTCGGTGATACGGCTACTCAGGTAAGGCTAATACATGTTATTAATGCGAAAGTTATACTGTCGATAATTGAATTGAAATATTGATTTATATGTATTTTTGTTAATCTGCACAGACAGACAGATAAATCAATATTTTTATTTATATCTATTGATGTTATATGTGCTATATCTAATAAAAAAAGTTTAATCAAAATCGGACTACTCTGGAAAAAACTATTATAATTTCTCCGTTTTTGTTGTCTTGAAAATTATTTTACTTTCTTTGTGGAGCATGAAGGTAACAGCCTGAAAATTAAATTTATGTTTTATCTATATCATGTTCAAGGTGTTAGTGACAGCTCACCCAAAAAAATAATCATTTATTCGGACCATGACACTGAGTTAAAAACTAAAAGTTTTTTTGAAGGAAATTATAGTAATTAGTAAAATACAAAAGTGTAAAGTTGTTCAGATACAATTCAAAAAAATACAAAAATCAGCGTTTAATTTCGAAAATTACCTATTCATTTTCAACAAGAATAAAGTGTCACGTAAGTCTAACAACTTTAAGTTAAAAGTACACCAAACATTTCCCACAAAAAAATCCTTCAGTTTTGATTTCAGTATCATGGTCCGTGCTTTTTTTTCTATGAATTATCACTAACACCCATTATAATACTCCAGCCAAAATATTTAATTGATATGTTTATCGAGCTTACTAGGGTGTATTATTAATTATACAAATAGATAAAGTAAATTTTAATATTTTTTATATACTCGTATATGAATTACGCGTAATACTGTACATCAACGACAGTACTGTGCGTCGCCGTCCTATTGTCAATTATATGATTGTTAGACCAATTGTTCACGTTTACCGGGTAGCATGTAGACTGGCCTTCGAACCAGAACCTGGCGATAGGAATAGGTAAGGCGGTGGATCCCTACCCGGGCAAGTTGCTGCATATCACTCTCCCACCAGTGGAAAATAATAGTAAATGTAAAGTTCGTTTTCCTACTATTATTTATCCCGAAGATAATCTGAAGTTTGAGGACATAGCCACACATTTTTCATTGTAAATAAATAACATCCAGCCAGCGCTTTTGAGTCTGCATTTATAAAATTGGTCATGTAATTTGCAAATACGCAAAATGAATATGCTATGATTATGGTCTTAATTTCAGGACGACAAATTAACAATATTGGCGACATTATTTTGGGTTGGTGCCTCACTTCTCGAATCCGACTACGAGCACGAGTTCTTGTTAGGCGTAAGGCTGCTGGCCAGGGTGATGGCTCGCCTGCCACTCGACCGGCCGGACGCCAGGGAGAGATTGGACAGGACACAGGCCCATGGAACTCATGGACCACCTTCCTTACATTCACTATTGCTAAAGGTAGTTTAAATTAAAGCTTTTCCAAAAAGTTTTAAAGTAAAGGAATTACCATTCAAAGCATTTATGGTTTAGTAGCTGGCAATATCAAGAAACGTTTATTTTGTTCGTCTTTATTAAAAAAAAAACATTGTGTTATAACTAAGAAGGTTCTATTTTTTCTACACAGCCATTACATATAAATAAAATATAAAATGTATTTAAATATAGTCATATTGTTTATTTTTCAAATCAGCACGGAACGAAAGTGAAATTAGTCTTATTTCTCTAATACAGGGCTGCACCCATCCGAACACCTACGAACCTGTAGTGGGAGTCCTGGTGGACATGATCCCACTGCTGGAGCTGCCGGTCATAGATCCCACGCAGTCGCTAGCGTTCCCGATGACAGTGGTCGCCTTGCTGCCGTACATGCTTCTGCATTACGAAGACGCGAACGAGCTCTGTGTTAGAGCTGCTTGCCATATCGCACAGGTAACTATCTTATTTTACGTATTTTAACAATGTAGTAACCAAAACAGTACTTTATTGTGGGGTAAATACTGACAATAAAAAACATCCCTTTAATGTTCATGACCAAACAAACGTACCTACTGTCTTATTTTATTTTTTTAATATTTTTATGCTTAGCTTCACCCGCGTATTGAAACTACGTAATTCTCGTTGATACAAAACTATCCAGAAATCCGAACAACGAATTTATATCCAAATCGGTTCAGCTATTTCGGTGTTTATCCTGAACACACATTGCCGTAATAAAATATTTTTATATAGATACTACCCGACTCGGTGAACTATCTTTTGACATAATCAGCTTCTACCAGTTTGTAATGAATAATGATTAAAACATTATTTCCCTTCAATTTTCCTGTTTTTTTTTCATAAGAACCTCCTCCTGACCATAACCAACACAGCATAAATATAATTAGCGAAAGGGGTCCATTCGATCAAGGGTGATGCGAAATAGGGATTTTTTTATGTATAGATTATTGATTGGGTATTGATTTTAGACATACATATCCGCCAAGTCCATGGCGGGTAAGCAGAGAGTATCGATTTAGGACTCTCACTTGTATACCGAAAAGAAATTATTTTTATGTTATTTAAAATATGTTATTGTTTTTTAGTTCACCTCTGAAAAGAGCAAGAAGTTGGAGAATTTGGGTACAGTGATGACTCTCTACTCAAGACGGACGTTCAGCAAGGAAAGCTTTCAGTGGACCAAATGTGTGGTGAAGTACCTGTGGGACACGTATTCACATCTGTCGCTCCAGATGCTGGCGTTTCTTGTGGAGGTTCTAGAAAAGGTATTAATTTTTAACGTTTTAAGTTTCAACATTTTTATTTCTTTCAAAGCCATCTCCCATCCACCATAATTTTAATCAAACATGACACACCGCATGTTTCCGAAATGCCAATCAATTTTAATTTACGATTCATGTCTTTATAGAAGCTGTTTAAATTAATAAAACTGAATAGAAAATCGAACATAATTTAAACAGCTGTATGAAGTAAAAAAAATTATAATTGAGTGGCGTTTCGGAAACTGGAGGTTAGATTTTATGGGGTATTATCACATTACAATTTGACACAATAATTAACACGAAAAATGTTGTGTAGTCTATAATATAAAAATGAATCGCTTAATGTGTTGGTAAGCGCATAACTTCCGAACGACGGGACAAATTTGGCTAATACTTTTTTTTACTATATCAGTTATTGTCAGTAGAAGGTTTTCATGGAGAGAAAATCCGGGAAAATCGCAAGGAAAGTTTGAAAATCAGTACTTTATTTTTATCTAAACGGGTGAAACGAAGTTCACCGGGACAGCTAGTATTATAATATTAGTACTTTAAAGTGAATAAAATAACTAAAATTAAATGATACAATTCTGCTGCCAGGGTTGAATCCCAGACAGATATCCATTTTATAAGGTAGAGTAAAAAGGTAAAAATCGTATCTTCCAGCTTTTAGTTGCTATTAACCCATTATCATGACGTCTATAGGCGGAGCATTATATTTAGAATCAAGAAATTTAATACTGTACAAGACACCTACAAAATTCTAAGATGTAATAACTGAATGTTCCTTGTCGGTCTCGAGGTTAGCGTATACACCACGCTTATTATTAGTTGCTCGGATTCGATTACTTGCAGAAGCAAGCATTGTATGTTTGTGAATTATTGAGTATTTTACCATATGCGTACCTCCACTTTCCACTTTACGTATAACGTACCGAAATGTATTTACCAATTATGTATTAAAATTGACTAATTTTAATCATTATATACACGAAATTAAATAATTATGAAAGGACTGCTTCCGTGTTTTACCTCGCCAAAACGTTGTTTATTGTTTTTTTATTTGTATGGTTGTTATCAATCCACGGCATCTTCGTTAGTCTTTTGTAAACCGACACGTAGGACGTTAAACTGCAGCTTTTTAATCGTATAATGACGGGTTTATGTGATTCCAGGGGTCTGTGAACTTGCAACTGCCGGTTCTCTCGATATTGCACTGTATGCTGTACTACGTGGAGCTGAACGCGCCGGCCGCCCAGCCGGTCAATGCTGATCTTCTCAGAGCTGTCGCTAAGTTTATTGATGTAAGTATCAAAATGTAGCCAAAAGCATTTTTTTTCCACTGAAGCAGTCTTATCTCCACTTTCAATTAAAAAAAAGTTTCAATTTTGTTTTACGACACGTCATATAACACTCGCTTTTTCCTATATTTTCGTCCGTCACAGTCGCTATTGTCCTACTTTTTTTTAATCAATTTTATTAATGAGCTGGTGTGTATGAGGATTATTTTCTTCTTTGTCTTTTGCAGCTCCTTCTCATTCCAAATCATCTTTGTCCAACTGATAACTTCCGCCCTTTTTCTACCGTTATTTTCGAAAGTTTCAAGTGTGATGTATCTCTTATTAAAATGTTGCTACACATAGCGTACTAGAAAGCATAACATTGGAACCTTTTTGTTGCACGCAGCAAGATGGAAGCAACTACAAAGAGGCTATGAAAATACTGAAGCTAGTCGTGACGAGATGCTCCACGTTGGTGGTCCCTCCACATTGGGATCATTCTTCCTCAGTCATCGATGCAGAACTACATGGCAAGAAGGTGAATTAGTAAACATATTTGTAATTGCTAAATTGTACAATATATTTATGAAATCGTTAAAGAGCTGTGTAACCAAACTGGTAAACATTAACCGTCTTTTTAATAAACAGAGACTAACGGCTGCACTCAGAATCGTCAACTACCATTTAATCTATCATTAAGCCACAATTTCATGATTAATGATTAAATGATAATCGACATCTCTGCCGCCATAAAGCCTAATCGAGGTCTAGTACATTATAAATATTTTTATAAAATTATCTATTGTAAGTTATTTTCAAAGTATAAATTTATTTATATAAAGTTTAAGTACACAATTCTATTTCATTGAATTTATCGAGATCTGCTACACGGATTGCGATTAGAGCTATGACTCTAGTTGGGTTTGTCTATTTCGTAGTTTTATAAATAATCCAGTTTTTTACTATAAGAACCGTGTAGTGGTCGGACATTTACTATACTCTGTGCGCAAACACAACGCTTTTTCGATTTCGTGATATGTTTGATATTTCGTGATATTTTGACTTGAAACTTAATTATTAAATATTTTCACAGGAGCTACCGGGACGGACTATGGACTTCACCTTTGATTTATCCCAAACGCCTGTGATTGGACGAAAGTATTTGCCGAAAAGTGGAAGCCAGCCCGCCACGGGACCCTCTTCCTTGTCAAATGCCTCCAATGTCACTCCCGATAAAGGTTAGTATTTTAATTTTGATTACATATGTGACAGACGAATTAAGCTGAAAAATTCTGTCACAAAGTTTTAATCTAAAAGTTAATGAGTGTATTTTTATAAAAATTAAATACACACATTATATTCTTATATAACATACGGGCATTATATAACATAATGTTAACATTCTATTTAGTTGTGTTTAGTTTTACTATATTCTAGTTATGGAGATCAGTACATTGCACCGTTAGACCTCTGTTTGTCGAACTGTGGTTGCAAATTCAATGGTTGAAATCAGTATTATCACAACAGGTTCGTCTACATCTGGGTCCGCGTCGACTGTGGTTGGTCAGGAACCAAACTCCGTCCCCAACGCAACACAGCCCCATAACGTCGCGTCTCCGCGTCGCTCACTCTCTCTGTCTCCGGCCGACGCACTCGCTTCAGGCTGGAAGAGACCCTGGATGTCACAGGTTATTAATTAATTTATATTATTCTTTATTAATCTGTTTCAATAATTATTATCTTAGTAGTTGAGTATGCTTAAGACTCCTTATATGTTCAAGCAAAAATCTCTATTAAATAAATATTCCCTTTAACGTATATTGCGAAGTAAAAGATAGAATATAATTACTCTTTATTGTTCACAAAAACTACATTAAAATATATAAATATAAGATGTACATAAATAATTTAGTAACATTAATTATTTATTAAGTTATGAAAAAAAATTGTTTTGTAGAAATGACAAAAGTGCTTGATATTTGTTGACCGTCATACCGATCTATGTAACTAGTTGGTTAAATTGTGTAGAATGTGTGTTATTATACAAATACATTTCTTATAATAATTTTTATTGATATTGATTATCAAAAACCCTGAATAAATTACAGGAGTTGGTTTCACTTCAAAGTAAGCAAATAATGTTTTTTTATGACATTGGAAGGCAAACAAGCGTTAGGGGCATTAGTCAACGATGCTCATACAAAAAAATAGACATAATATGTTATATTCTTCACACTTCTTAAATCGTCACCGCTACCGAGAATCAAACCCGAGTCTCTTGAATGTTTCTAAAAAAATTCTAAAACTCTTTGACCATCTGACGGCCTATAATGTATGGTTTTTAAGTCATTATAGACATATCAAATAATGGTAGATTTTATTTAAAGAAATATGCGAGGTCAATGCGAAATACTGTTGTTTGGGTTTGCTCTAATATTTAATTTCTAATATTTTTCGTTCAATTTGCAGAGTCGTGTGAGGGAGTGCCTCGTGAATCTACTAACGACGTGCGGCCAACGTGTCGGTCTACCAAAAAGTCCATCTGTAAGTGGAAATTTTTACTATTTCTATCATTCAATTTTGAATATTAAGAGCCAATTTCATCATATTATTTTATATTCTATGAGTTGTTATTTAAATAAATGAATTGGCTCTTAATCTAACGTTAGAAATGTAAAAAGCATGATGTGTGTGTTTAGATAAAGGCAGGCGTAATTGTGTTTATAATGTGCAGAGAATAATCCGAGTGATATTTCTATCCATGGCTGCGTATAGGACGATTTAATAACCACTTTGTGTTCAAAGGTAACGCCGATATTGTATTATCGCTTTCACATCACGCTATACTGTCTCAGTACTGATCATGTTTGTGAACGGATCGGAACCATCACGCCACTGTGTTGCTCATTGCTTGGAGCTTTACCGCCTTATGTGTGTACTTTAATGTATTAGCGCGTGCGTTCTATGGTAATTTGGATTTTACTTTTTTTTTATTTTGTTTTTTTTTTGTTAGAGCAATTGAAAGACGCACTGACATTCATTTATAGTTTGCTATGGTTTGTATGTACTATCTGTTTGTTGTCAACAGAATGTGTTATAGAAAAACAATGTAGACCAACTGATTACAGATTACTATCAAATATCGTTATTAAACTCTTGAAACGGATTACAAAATTTCGTTAGAGTTCCATAGAAATCGATATTTCTATTTTGAAAGCTGTAGTGAACTTACATTATACTAGTCAACCACGCATGTTGACTACTATAAAACATAGTTTTGGATATTCCGATATAGAAGCATTAACTTGCACTTGTTACTTCACTTATGTTAAAGCTTGCAAGTACTTGAAGTCATATGATTAAGATTATAAGATTACCGGATGTGTGATCAAGTATTTTTATACCACCCTAACCTCTAAGGCAACCACACGGACAGATATCCTGCTAGTAACAAACGCACGTGGCTTACATACACCAAAGATTGTAAAGATGTGTTGCCATTATGAGCCACTTGAGTAGGTTTAAGTAACAGGATACTTTGACTTACCAACTCAATATTATTTTTAGTTTTTGCCATGGACGGTAACATCTATTATTATTTAACTATAGGTTTGCAACAAGCTAAGTAAACCGATTTAGCAAGTTAGGCCTTAAATGGTTCGAAATTAGTCATAAGTCGTCACAGAAAGTTATGTCAGAGTCTTAAGTAAAGCGGTGTCCTCCTTACTCAAACTCATCACGTGAGATTGGTGGCAACGGAGGTACACTAATGTCTATTTCTTCACGAATACTTTCATATGTACATTTTAACTGGAGAAAATTGTACAAAATTCCACTAAAATTACTAATTTCGCTCATTAACACGAAATTCAGTAACTATGAAAAAACTACAACCATCTTTTCTTTTCATAACGCCCTAACTCTCTGGTAATGTACTTTATCGTGTTATACGGCCAAGATGAATAACCTGTCTAAGATAAGACATAGTGCTGTTATATATCAGATGCCAAATAACTGCTGTTATTTTTAAACAATTAACAAGAATATCTTAGCATTAAAACTTTAGCAAGTCTAGTTCTATCTATGGATAGGTTATTAATTTAGGCTAATAATCAGTCTACTTCTGAGTAGTTGTGTAATATTCTTGTACCTACTGCCTTTTATAAAATATTTAAGAAGATAGTCAAAAGAGTGATTAATGATGAATGACTACTTAAAAATTAATTAAAAATGAAGTTAAGGAATGAAAAACTATTTTCTATCTATCTATCTTTCAAGAGCAGTGTTTTAAAGGGAGCATATCCAAATTACCTATAGAATACACGCATGTAAACGCAATGTTAAACTAGAATACCAATGTGGCCCTTCTGATGACCTCATTGTTTCATGCTTGAAGTATTTATTGTGTTGGGTGTTAGATAAATCTCGAATTAGCGTTCTTTCACACATACGATTGTTGCGCTGCGATTTAAAACAAGGTAAAAGCTTGTTCCATAGAATTACGTTAATAATTTTGTTTATTTCTTCCTAGTAATTCCTCCAATGCAACAATCACATGTGTCGTCGCACAGTGATAAACGGCTTCATATACAAATAGTGTTTCCGAAACTGTTGTCAGTTTTGCAAACTAAATATTTTGTTTAGACTAAAATGTACTGATTTTGAGTACATGAGTGATTTTACCTTTAGTTTTAGTTCAGGAATGTACGAAATTGTATAGGACTAGAGAATATGTAGACAACATAGAAACCTCCATAAATTGATGGAAAAATAGAGGTCTTATAATATGTTCTACATATGTTTTTGTGTCTGTTTGTGGCATAATAATAGCTTTTGAACGGATTGACTGTCTTAGATGCGGATTTTTTTTTCATTCATTTTTCATACAGTGTTTTGTCGGGGATATTATTTTTTAATGTAGGATTATAGTCCATTCGCTTAGATTCGATCACCCTTGAATCACAGTTACTACCAAATGGTGCTGATGCGTAAACAAAGAAAGCCTGGCACAATGTACACCTTTAAGTAAATTAATCGGAACAAAATATAAACTATTTTGTTGTCCTTGTCGACTTGTCTTGAATTTGTTGACAGTGTGAGACACTACACTATCTAAAAAGGATAAAAAATACACGAATTTATCAGATATAAATGTAACCAACGTTACGTGATCTTAATTTTTTACTTACTTATCTTCATGAAAAGTAACTAAAAAAGTAGTAATAAGCTATTTATTAATTTCTCGGGGTAAGTAAGTAAGTTAATTTTTTTTATTAAAATTCACTTTTCAAATTCTATTATTACGCAATTATGTAAATTGCAACCTATTTATGTTCTCATTTTCTCATAATATTCAGAAGAGCTTGCAGGTGTACTGACATTATCAAATCGAATGGACTATAAGCGTGCCCGCTATTAAATTTGTCACTGGCAAAGTGCCATACTTTTGGAAAGTATTTTTTTGTGGCAGAAGACTTTTGAAACATCAAAGTCAATCTTATTAAATTGCTTTCAATGTAATACAAGATTACGAAATTAAACAAAAGCGGTCTGTAATCTTAAATGAATTAAATATGTACAACTAGTTACAAAAGTTTGCCTGACAATTTTGTATCGATCTTGTTAACGACAAATTTCAAAATCCTTTATGAAATAAGAGATAGGGGTAGTAAAGGTCAGTAACAAGGCAACTTTTCAAAAAAAATCTTAGCGACAAAACTCTAATGTGTCTATCTTTACATTACATACGGCTGGTTATTAAAATTGGCCGTTAGTAACGACGTGACTCAATTAGAAGATGAAAAAATAAAAATATGTATATGTACTTATGTACACGCGTTAGAAGTTATACTTCTTCGGCGTAATAAGATAAAAATTTTGCCCCGTGTTGGTCCGGGCTCCTTTGCAGAATAGACCTTCTGCCTTTCTTGCCAGGCAGCTCGTAAAAGGC
>NJDD01001306.1:228456-267212 GCA_002245505.1 Calephelis nemesis | reverse complement strand
TGTGGGCTGGCACGATGGCCGCCGACTGCCCCAGAGTCCGGGACGCTGTGAAGTATGCGGCTTTGGAGATTAACGAGCATCTAGAGACTTACTTCGACAGGCGCGAACATGCTTTAGAGGTATTTAGATTATTTAGAGGTATTATATATTGTGGGACTAGCTTTTCTAATTGTTGAAGTAAAATAAACGTTTTAAAATTTTAGTTATTCCCTAATAAAATACTTTGAATTGTCTAAAAATGATACGGTTTATGATATTGACGTAATCGTTTTGAATCATATGCCTATTGTCAAAGGTTTGAGGTCCAGTCCTGTGAGATAACTTTTGTCTACTCATAATGCAGTGACGTCGTTTATGAGAATGAATAAAGTTAACCAATTAACATTTTTATTACTTCTTCTAAAGTATTTCATTTTAATGTTCTTCTATTTACTTCTATAACTTAACTTTTTATAATTAATTTTGTTATAATTATTTAATCGTATAATTATCAATAACTTTATGAATATGCACTTTCCTTAGAAGTGAAAGATTTCTAGGCTATTTTGTCGATACCGCCTTTGCTTTTCTGTAAACTGTAATTTACATCTCGGTTAATACATACTTAATGTTTCCGAATTTTTCAGTTTAACAATGCTTTCATTCATTCTTATAAAAAAATAGTTACTTTGCGTATATCAATACTTAAATTTAACTAACATGTTTCATTACTCCCAGTTTACCTTGTTTTGTCGTGCTTAATATACGTATAAATTCTTTGGTGGAAACTTGCAAATATATTCATTATATTGTTTTTTTTCGGTTTTCCTAAAGATTAAGACTCACACCACGTTAATTGTTTATTCTAAATTGTTTTATGAATTAATTTTGGTTCACTTTTTTACTGTGAAGAGATTTTTTAACTATTGCTTAATGCCTTTGAAATATGTTTTATTATTTTACCAGACCTTGGAGCTATCTCGCAGCGCGGAGGAAACTGGCCGCTGTCTTTACAAGTTGATCTTCCAACTTTTGTTACTGCTGGAGACGAACAACAAAATGGTGGTCGCAGTTTACCACGCTGCGCTTGACAATAGAGTAAGTCGAATGGTGAAATTTACTTACTATCATGAAATTACATTATTCTTTCGATATGTTTAGACTCTTGCTTCTACTAACAAGTTAGTTAGTTATATATTCTGTTACACTTAAACCAATCGGTTTCACATTTTAGAACGTCATTATAAAACTCGGTGTGGTAGTTACTTTCTGACGGCTAAATAAAGTATATCGTGGACAATTACAAATGCAATTTAGGCATTGTGTGTACCCATACCTACATCATAAATGCAAATGTCTATCTATCTGTTGCTTTTTCACGGCTTGACCACTTAACCGATTTTGATAATATTTGATATGGTCGGAACTCGGATCTTAAGCTATATCTTAATATTTGAATTCAAACATAGGCTGATGTTTTATTTAAAAAAAAAACGTTGCTATAAACTACTAAAGAAGAAGAAAGTTGATATGAATATTACAAATATTCTACACTGAAGAAGTCGCAGACAAACAGCTGGTTATAATATAAGGATGGTTATATGAAGGACGACGCTGAAAAACGTTAAGTTTACCGTGTTTATAATTTTATTTATTTGTTTTTTGTATGTTTTTATTTATTGTTTTGGTGATGTTTAATAACAATAATGTTTTAGTAATTATTTATATGACGTTAGATTTGGCATTCGATACTCTCTGCTTAACTATTGAGAAGAAATATATGTTGTAATATTTTCGAAGTACTGTATGGATAGATCATGATGTGATATGTGTTCAGGGGGTGGAGATGAGCAATGCCGTGATGAGCGTCCGGGCGGCGCTGGTAGCACACGCAGCAGACTCTTGGGGAGAGCACTCGCCCGTCCAGCACGACGACAACAAACTGCTGCAGCTGATGCAACGACAGAGGTAACAACATAATCCATTGTTCCAGGTGATGGAGCGTTGTGTAGAAGCTCGACCGAATTGGTCGGTGTCACTTTATCTGTCCTTTCTACCATATAATTAGTGCTAGACGTTGTTTTTTTCCGTTTCGGTGAGTAGGAAAGCCGATTCTCTTGCACACGTATCCTACAATCCCAAGATAGCGACGTTCCGAAAGCACCTGTGATGTCTATAGGTGATGGTTATTTCTTACCATCAGGAGAGCTGTAACATAAAAATTGTGTCTGTCAGATGGAGTACAGCCTTAGCGCTAGTCCGGGAGCGAAACGCCGAGAGGATTCTGGAACGCGGCGAGCTGCCTGAAGATGACGTCACCAGTTTACTGCATGTCTACTGCAAGGGACTGGCACAAGCACATCCCGGTAAGTGAACCAGTCCTCAGATTAAATTCACCTCACTCTCAGTTTAATGTCACTATTATTTTTAAAATAACTGTGGTTAGATTGGATTTTACCTTTCCCCCCACCCACTTACCTGAAAAATAAATTCGTCGATTCATAACATTAATAAGATCTTGAACTTTTTTATTATCTGGTTGATTTAAACATAAAATTACATAAATAGGCTTATGGCAAAGAAATCAAAATAGCAAGTGCTATATTGTGGGTAAAAATATTTAAATAAAAATCTGGAAGAATTTAATAAAAGCTCCGAACAAAAATGACACAAAATAAATCACATATTTGCATAAGAGAATCGAACCCGAGATTTTGCGGCTTTAGGCCACCGTCATTCGAATAAGACGGTGTTTATTGCAGAAATAAATAAAAAACTACTTCATGATTACGAATAAACCGAAGGTACTTTAGCTTTGATATAGTAACAATGAATCCGACGTTGATATAAATAGTTAATCTATATTTTGAGACAAACCGCAAGTGTACGGATCTAGGTAACCTAGATACGTAAGGGTTCGTCCAGACCAAACTGGGGCGCGCGTATTAAATTACTCTTCAGATAATAATAGTCGATCCTTTCCCCGGACACTGAACTTATCCGTTTTCATTCCAGTCAAAGATATCTCCGCTAATTGATTTCAATGCAATATAGTTCAGACTTTTCGTTGTGAATTTTTGAGCTTATAAAAAGATAGTAACTTATAATAAAAAAAAATGTTTTACTTACAGTCAATATTAATAACCTATTTCAGATAAGAGACCGTGATATTTTAGATCATTAGCCAGGTGCCAGGATTATTTTGTTTTTTTTAAATAATAAACTAAACTAACTTAGCAACAAAACTTTAGAAGGCCTATCTTTAACGGTCGATAGGTTATTAATATTGGCCGGTAATACGCATCTACCAATGATTTTTAAAATGAAATGTACCCTTATTTTTTTACAATATTTAAATGATAGTCGCTTATGAAAATAAGTGCGAAATAATCAAGTTATTTTATATTTTTATTTGAAATCTTTTTCAACCGCACCAGTACCCCACTGCCTAATATATATGTGTGCCAGTATAACGCCAGTGTTCTAAGTTTTGTGCTCCGGGATGGAAGCCAATGCAATCTTAGGGAAAATATCCATGTCCATATGGGAAGATTTTTATTAATTTATAGATTTTTCTAAAAAAAATTGACTGCGTTACGTACGTTTCTTTGATCATCCACTTCTTCTGAAGGGTGAGGTTTTGAAAACCTTCACCCCTGATATAGTCATATAGCAGTGGGTGCGATCATTAAGGTTGGCATTGTTATAAACGTTAAAAATAGGTTTTGTGTCTTCGGGCATAATTTATTAATAATCATCGAGAAATCCAATTCCAATATTTCCAATTTTTTATTGTTATGTTTTTTCTTTTTCAGTGTATAATGTTAAATATGATAAAGGAATTTCGATATGTCGCCTCTTGGTGAAATGACATATGATGTTAAAAAAACACTAATACACTTTTACTTTTGCTATTAGAGAAAACATATTATAGTGTAAAAATATTTTCTTGCTTACAATATTTTTTTTTTTATTAAATTTAAACCCAATTTAAGTACTAAAATCATGATTGCTGAGGAGTTTGTTTCGCCGTTTCTTCTCCTGACTGTCTAGGTTTGGAAACGGTGGTAGTGAACAGTAGATAGAATTAAAATTAATCTACCTTTAAAGTTATTTATAATAAATGATAAAACTTACTAAACATATGAATAAATAAAACGTCTATTAAAAATATAAATAAGTGCTGCGATTTAAATGTTAAAATGTGTATATAAATGTGTAACTTCATTAAATTTAATTAAACATTTGCACACCACAATGTAGTAGAATATGTTGTATTCTTACATATCTTTGTAACAACTTTCAACACACATATTCCGCGGATAAATAATTTTCATTTCATTTGTATATATTATTGTTATCGTTGATATTACAATATTTCTAACTTCCGTGTTAGTTATATACGTTTCATGGGACTTTGAATGTAAATGAAAAATAAATGTTTTGTAAAGTCAAAATTGTAAGACTCATTAATTGAAGCAGCTAGTACGTCAATCTAACAAATACTGTGAATCTAAAAGACTAAATGTGATTTTTTAGAATTAATAATAAAATAATCTATAAACGCTAATTGATGTTTTGCAGATATGGTAGCTATAACGCGTCCAGTGAACGAGTTGTCCCAGAACCTATCCTTCATGATGGAGAGCCTGTACAAGGTGTCGGTGTCGCTGCAACGGCAGGAGTACGGCTGATGTCACGTCCCGCTCCGTAAACACGTTCGGAACAAACCAAACCCTAGATATTAACATTATACAAATTCATTTCATCTACAAACGAGCAGTGTCAAAAAGGGACCTAATCCACAAAATTTGCCGATCAAGGTAGTGTTATGGAAATAAAATTATATAATGTATAGACAAAAGTTCGAAGTGATAATTATCGTTTATAAATAACATTGATAATTATCATGATAATGATAAATGTACATTGATAATTGATAAAAATATTTAGTTACGGATATCTTTCAATTCAGTTAAGGATTTAATATGAGTAACTGAAAAATTAAAGAGATCAAGTAGTAAATCAGCTTGTAAAATGATCATGATAATTATCAAAAAATATAAAAATGTAAATCTAATTTATTAATTTCGAACCTTTGTGTCGAGTGTATATATTATAAGTGTTTTTTTTAGTTAACACAGATATTTATTTTTAGTATAATACAGATAATAAAATACTTGTGGGTAGGTCTATTTTCTCGAAACGGTTAAAAGCATAGATAGACTCGATCTAAGTAAATGGAAAAAGTTAGAAATGATATACATACATTTTTGTGCACCAACAAATACAATGCTAGATACTATCACACTTTAATAATATTCTTTTTTATTTAACTCAAGGGATACAAAAGCGGTCTTATCATTTTGGAGCTATCTACTAGATAGTCTTAGGGTAAAAGAAATATGTATATGAAACTGAAATAGTGACAAGAACTTACTGAGTTTCCGAAGCGCTTCCATACTACCATTTATTCCATATTTTAATCAAATATTGCAAAGTGCTGCTGCTTGTGTCTGACCATTTTTTTTTCTTTCATAATAGTATCCGTTTCCATATTAACACTTTAATATTTTATTTGCTAGTTGGTTTGAGCAAGTTAGTTTTAGCGTGTCCAATCACGTGACCAAACACCTACCTTGAAGTCGTTCGAGTAATTGAGATACACGATGAAACAAACTTTATATTTGATTTTATAAATATAACATAAATGTGAGCCCAGTAAAACTGCAAAAACCGATTTGGTAATAAGAGAAATAAAGATTTCGAAAGATAGCCAGATTCTGAAGTCGTCCCATAGACTTTGCAACATCCCATTAATTAGTAGTTTTAAGTCATATTCAATGCGTACATTTTATGTATGTTGGCGACAACATAGTTGAAAATGTATGTATTATTGAGTGTAATTCAGAAACCACTATTCGTGTTTTGAAATATTTAATGCGGGACCACTTACCTTTTTTAAAAAAATAGTCAAATACCGATGCGATTGGTCGAGTAATCCAGTATTATAAAAAAAAAACATAACACATACAGTACGTTCAGTTACGGAAAATGTGTGGAATTTCGGTAGTTACGGTACGTATGTTTCAATACGTTTTTTCCCTCCTACGGTTGTAACAATTTTAACGAATTATTGACTGTCCGTTGTAATTCAATTACGTCGATATTAAATATGTTTATTTCGTAATTCCGAAAACTTATCAAAAACTGCTGAGCCACTGACATGAATTACCAAATGCCCAAATTTCAATTTGCGACACTTGTAAATGGTCTAACTATTAAAATTAACTGAATATCAAACTGCAACTACAAATAAGAATTTTAATTATTTTTTTGTTCGGGACGACTGCAACAACTTTTTTTCAACTCACACTTTACACACTTAACCACAACCTTGTTTTTGAAAATAACTCTCCATTTTCCATGGCTTTGTTTCTGTTTCTGTGTCTTTTTTCTAAAGATTAAAAAGATTATCTATATACACACACGTCAATATTTATATGTATAGCACCTTTTTTGTCCACTCCTGTTACATTGATACTGTAAAATGTAATTTTAGTGTTCATTCTGAAGGCTCACTATAAAGAAGGGTAATCTACTACATTAAGTGACACATTTGTATAACTTTGACTGCTTTTGTACGCTTTACAAGTTTTCATTTTAAATATCTAGGGTCAGGTCTAAAATGTAAGAGCTTTTTAACCCATCACACTTTATGTAAGTAATATATATCACACGAACAACCGGCTCTCGTAAACTGATATTATTAAATATAGGTAACCATCACTCATATCCAAAGAATATTTAGTTAAGATTAATCAAGCACATATTTTGTAATACATCAGTGATGTAACATCACTATAGACGAGGTTGTTAATAAATCTCGTCTGTTACAGCGTGTGAGGTATCTTCAGATGTTTAGACCTCAACATGTTGAAATCGAATAGTTAATGCATGTGTTTAAAAAATATAAAACTGATTGTATTCTATTGTAGGAACTAAACCCATAGTAAAGTGATGATACGTCATCCTTAATAAAAAATCAATAACCATCGACCAAACTTATACCGTCTTATTAAATGACATACACTAAAGTACTTCAAGGTTTAACCTGGTATTGTAGTCTTTATTACACTATGATACAGACTATAATATGAACAATACTGTAGTCTTCGTTTATTAACAAAACAGATAATGTAGCTAAGAACCATCTTGATCATAGCTTTCAAACGAAAAAGTCCGCATCAAAATTGGTCCATTTATTCAGAAGCTACAATGCCATAGATATACATACAGACCCGTCAAATTTCTAACACCCCTCTTTTTTCGAAAAAAAAAAACAAAAATTTACGTTGTATTTATTCATATTTCTTATGCCTTTGAACTATTTAAATTTTAATAAATAAGTTTTCATAGATCTGATATTAATGCACTCGATAGCAAATTTCCAAATCTAATAAAATATGAAATAAAATATTTCCACAAATAAATATTTAACAGGAAAAGAATATTACAATTAGAAATCTATTACATCTATTACGATTAATAATTATTAATCGTTACTATTCGATTCGTATTCGTTATGTAGAGGATGTAACTATTTGTATTTGATATCGTGTTAACTATTCGATTTCATCAGGTCGTATTCAGACGGATAATAATTCTAATTTATATACGTTAAACCGAAAAAGATTCGCCCATACTCAATATATTACACGTTGCTAGTAGAATTGAAATATGCCTGTGCCTATCACATTAGAATATCATATATATTAGAATTAGTCAAATTAAATTATTATCATACGCTTAACATTTCACACACAAACATTTTTTTTTTGTTTTTTACGCTTTTCTAACAAATAGGTTAAATGTCTCCCATATCAGATTATTGGAAGATCCACGTAGCGAATTTATAATGAATGTTTAGTGAACTTAATGTAACTAATTGTATAATAAGTGATCTCAGCTAGTTTAGCCGCACTCGACTGAGAGTTGTCATTGCCCAAATAGATTGTTTACGCCCTCCCCCTCACCCTCTAGTTATGTACTTGTCAATCTCGACACGTCCCACTGAGCAAACTCTTCACAAGTTCATAAAGGTGCTGACTGACATGAGCATTCACTTGTAATACGTATTCGTGCGAATGTTACATCACAAAAAAATAACGAGAACATTTTACAAAGCATTCTATCGAGTGTTATTTTAAAAGCATTTTAGTGAGCATTGCTTCGAGCTTTTTGCCGAGCCAAGCTTCGATCATCGAAAGTTGAAGAATATTTTTTAACGAGCATCGACTAGAGCGTTTACTAGAATGCTCATGAAAATGTTCATAGCAATGTTTGGCTCTATGCTTGGCTTGGCTCATTGTTCAGTTCGACAAATATAAAAACGGCGAATGCTCGACGTTCTGTTACAAGTGAATGCTCAAGTCTATTAGCACCATAAGACGTTAAAAATATGACGTGAATACTTTCTTACAAATACTGTGAGCCTCTTCTGCTTCGCGTCGTCTTTACATATTTAAGCTTCTTTAAAATAAAAAGAATGAGAATGTTTTAGCCACATTTTGTTTACATTTGCGATAAGAAAAAAGTAATTTATAAAACAATGCCCAACGTCCCCGACCAATTAAATTGCATATTTGAAATTCAATGTTATGATTGGTCGTGGTCGTTACTAGGAAGATGACGTCACTATTTTCTTAACGCAAAAAAACTAGAACTTCAATAAAATTATGTTCCGAATATAACTGTGGTAAAATATGTACATACCTCGAATTATACGCCTTTGTATGGTCTTTGTGAACTAAATATTTTCCAATTGTTATCAAAATAAGTTTAAACGATGAGAAGCAGTTTATGCACCGTATTGGCAGGTTCACGTAATCTGAAATAATTTCCCCTGGAACAATGTGTATACATATATTTATTATATCCTAATTTATTAGAACAACCAACATAATATCAACTGGTACTGATATTTTCCGCAGGACTATCGAAAGTAATAATTGATGGTCGGGTAAAAAAGGAAAGATACTTAGTGAAATTATTTTGAAATCCTTTTCTTAAACCTTGATCCTAAAGTTAAAACAAGAACACTCTTTAGACGGCAAAAATAACTAACGTAGGCACTAATTTCACTTGTGTAAATATTGCTTTTTAAGTATGTATCAAATGTTATCATTAATTTTTGATTTTTGCTATATAAAACGTCTCAATTTTTGTAATACTCTCACCTAAATAAGAACACTTTATGTACATTTAATTTAAAAGTATCCGTGTATAACTAAATTTTATTGAACCTTTAAAATTGTCTGGACAAATATAACACTGTTTATAATAGAGATATCGTTTAAGGTTTGTTCCTGGGGGATATATTTCAAAAAATTGATTTACTTACTAATTGAAACCAAATATGGCATATCGTGACAACAATATTAATTTGTCTCTCTTTTGCCACCTTAAATGTATGGAACCAATGCGACGTACCTTTACCGCGTTTCTGCCTTAATATGAAATAAAAAAGGCAACAGTGTTCTTCTTAAATAACATTAATTGTTAATCTAATAAGGTTTCTCAAACTGATTTATACTTGAGTCTGCGTACGCTTACTCTATATGATATATAAATTAACTATGATTTAGATTATATTATACGAAAATGTATTAACAACGTTGACATTTTATTGTGTATTTTTGTGATATGTCTGTGATATGTGGGTTATGGACAAACTAAGAAAGTATTAAATTATACTCAAAAAATATGCCTTTATAGATTTATCGACAAAGACGCTACGGTCATATTTTTTTATTTCACATTTTGATTATTTGGTACGTTTATATTTAAACTCTTATGCTTTAAAACACACGGTCTTTTATCCGACTGAAAGTTTAAACAAAGTTTTTAAATGTCTAATTATTATAATGCACACAAATAAGTAGTAGACATAATCTTGCACCATATTGCGGAATCTCTGCAGATTGTTCAATAGATATTTTCAAAACTTTTCTGGCCGAGGATTTCGATATCTATGGAATCTTTAGTATTAGATATTTACTCAAAAACAGTTTCCAACATAGTTTCCACCAATAAATATAAATCGTTAACTTTTTAATTATCAAATTTTAGTTTGTTTTACGTAACTATGCTCCGTAACTCACTATCAGAGACTCAATAACAGAGAGTTATGTTGATTCGAAGATCAACAATCTGTGTTAAATCTATGTTACGTCTCATTAAAATATTTCTTTTGTGTAAATCGCTTCCATTTTAATTTACTAATGAACAATATTTATTACTAATTTAGTCTTTTTGTTATATAATTATTGTTGTATAACGCGCCTAGCGTCTCTAGTAAAATTTAAATCATTTGTATATGTATTTTAATTAATAAATGACAAATCAGGTATTCCTGTATTTCATTTTTATACTTAAATGTTCTCGACTTCTTTATCTGGCAAAAGCTTGACTTGACTACATACAATATCTAAGAAATTCATTGCAAATTCATTTTTACAATTTAATGCCAGATAACATTTTTTGAAGTCATCCGACATTTTGAAAATAATCAGTTACTTTATTTCATAGTCCGTTAGACTGACCACCGAAAAATCACTGAATTTTTAACTTACCTTTGGTTATTATGACTAATAAAGTGTTAATGTAAACTAAGCAAACGGCTGACTATATTTGTACGCTGCGATGTTACCGATGCTGCTCTACAACGGCAGACGAAGAATTTTAAGCGTCGAGTAGGCGACTTTGGTCGGCGAGATGGCGAACGCTATATTGACCTAAATACATGGACATGAAATAGGTACGAAAGAAACGAGTCATAAACACCAACTATGGCAGACGTTATGACCAATAAGAGGCGTAATCTGCGGTTCTGACTTTACTCTGGCTGTTCAGATGAAGTAGGTGATCGACAAATACGTATAAAATGTGTCTACTAACTAGACCACTGGTGGTATAGTGCTGTTAATTAACTGGCCCGGGTAGGAATCCACCGCTATCCGTCTGAAGAGTGCTTGTCTCATAAAATATAATTATTTTTGATTTAGACAAAATTTGGTGAGTATAGTGATTGTATGAGATCCTGTGAATGAAAAACATTTAACCATCATTTGCACGCGGGGAAAAGCCTTGGGCATCAGCTGGTACTTAAAGCCTGCTCTAGCACTTGGTTGGCTTAGAAATAGGGATACGAGTAAAACGAAAGATTAAATTAAATTATTTCCCTCATTGGCACTTGGTGAAACTCCATTTTGTATTTTTTATTTAAAAACACTCGTACTGTTTCACTTCACATATTTTTAAAAATCATGAAATAATTATATTAGCGAACCGGCTTCGCTTTTACAGCATCTTAAAACTCAAACTCATAATCTATTTATTTACATGGATCTGTACAAAGATTCTTGTGACGCGTCTATACAATTCTAAACACTACCACCGGATCGGAA
Organism: Calephelis nemesis; assembly: GCA_002245505.1. Lineage (NCBI taxonomy): Eukaryota > Metazoa > Arthropoda > Insecta > Lepidoptera > Riodinidae > Calephelis > Calephelis nemesis. Next base: position 255,765 of record NJDD01001306.1, on the reverse strand, counting down.
CGCGGCCACAGGGCTTCAGGCCTATGTTGACTTATTGTGAACAACCAACATTTTGTAAGCATCTTCACGCCCACATCCCCGAAAATGTTGGCACAAGCACAACCAAAGCACCCACGACCGAAGAGTAAAGAACTGTCCATCCCACGACTAGCTGTAGACACTAGTCATATAATGTGTTGATGGGCTATCGCCGCACACATCCGATTCCGAGCAACATTTTTTTATTAGAAAATTGAAAAAAAAACACATTTTCTTTTTATTGCCCGACTCCGGAATCCAAACCGGGGCCTTATGAAGTCAAGTTCAACACCTGAACCGTTAGACCACAGGGTGACCAAAATTTTGATTGTTCATAATTAAAAAAATTATAAAGCGAAACAGGTGTGTTCATATAAGTATACAAAATTAAAAAGAATCCATTATGTTTATGTTGGTGACAGGTTAGCAAATGTAAAACACGTCATTTGACAGCAATTTGACATGCACTTTACCCAGTGATCATCAGATATACGGAATCAGCTCCCTGGTCTTAGGTAAGATTCATAACGAACACAGCAAAAAATATACGAGTATTAAAATACAAAATTATATTTACGAATTGGTATATGGTAATAAAAAAACTTAAACTTGTTAATTAGATAAAATATAATAGGAAATAATAATAGCTTAATCCCTGTACTCTGGTGGTCGATACATAATGCAAAGCCTCTTGATAGCTGCAAGCCTTTATTTAAAAAGTATAAAATACTTCCATTGCCATGTATGTACATTAGGGATATGGTTCTTTTTGTAAAAAGATATCCACACCTCTTTAAATTAAATATAGAACAAACTCAAAGGCCTTCTAGATACAAAAGAAAATTATTCTTTCCTAAGTGTAACATAAAACTTCTTTTTAAAAATTTGCTAACAAAATAGTACATCATCATAAACTTGTTTTTAACAAATATACGCTGCTCTTAGAAATATTTGGGCCCTTTGCGTGTTCCTGGGTTGAATATTTAACGCTCAGTTAGCGTCTAACTAGGGTTAAATTACCTTAGATTTGATAGTTAACTCTCGATAGTTTAACTCAATATTAAATGTAACCCGGGAATGTGCAAGTGGCCCAATGTACTTCATATTTCTCTACCTTAATAAAATTAAAGTGACTGGCCGAAACAGTTTTAAAAATCGCCATAATGAAACAATTGCCACTTTGCCTAAACTCTATCTTTTGCTCTCGTGTAAACTGTGGATATGACAAATTTTAGATCAATTCAGTAGCAAGGCGAGTAATAAGCTACCTTCTAAATAATTTCACTCGTAAGAGGAGGACAGAGGACAGAGGAGGGAAGACTCGGAGAAAAGAGATTTCAATGGAGATTGCTTTCTCGTCCGTCCCACTTGTCCCTACCAATATATCACCCCCTGGTGTGTAAGAGTGGATTTTTTTCCACTTATCCCTACTGCATGGTTTTTACTATGAAGTACATTTCCGTACATCGCATCATAATGTGAAAATTTTAAAAATTTGAAATGAGTTAATAATAAATTACAATAAAGAAAACAGAATGTTATAGCCCTTATTAAAATGTGTATGTTATTAGCAATAAATTCGTTTAAAGACCGCCACATACGTTCGGGACTTCGTTAGGTAATTCAGTTTCGAGAAAAAAAAAACAAATCTGTGAATCTAACCCACACTACTACTACTACTAGGTGCTAGGTGGTAGAGTTTCGCAGCGACTCGTCCGGATTGGTACCACCGCCTTACCTATTCCTGCCACCGTAACGTCCAATGCTTACCGTTGACGTGTTCCGGTTCGGAGGGTAAGGTAGCTGGTAAACTTACTTTTGCTCGAAGCCAAACATCCTGGCCTCAGGTTGGCGTGAATTTCTTACACACTTTTCTTATACACAGTACCGATAGATGTCTAAAATTTATCGGTAGAACCAAGTGGCATATTTATTCCATTCTGCCCTACCGAAGGTCCAATGGTAGCGATAAGTGGAAAAAAAATCCATTCTTCACATCAGGGGGTGTGGGTGTCTTACACACTCTTCCATACGTTGGTAGGGACAAGTGGAACGACGGGAAAAAACGCACATTTTGCTCTGAAGCGCCTATAATTATCAGAAAATTTTCGTTAAGTTTTTTTTATTTTCTTTGGTTAAAATAGCACTGAACACCCGTGTGTTCTCAAATAAAAAAAAATAATTTAGCTAATATTTTTAGTAAATACCGTTGTTTAATTTACTTAATTTCTGAAGTTCATCAACACGATTTCGACAAATGAGTGTTAAGGCGCACGAAAGTAAACATACTGAAGGATAACATTTATGAGATACACATGCGAACAAGTTCTTCTGTCGGTAAGAGTCAACCGTAGGGCTATAGATGTTATAGGTGCGTTATCCTCTGGTCGAGGTGGTAATGTGCAGGACGGGAGGAAAAAAAGTGGCTTAATCCGAATAGACCGTACTAAAACGCTTGTGAAACTACAACACTTAATTCTTCAACTGCCAAAAAATATCTCATTTTGATTATGCCAGACAATTTTTTGTTTATAATCTGAACTAATCTAAGAGGAAAAGGAGAAAGGAACAAAACAACTATAAATAATTACATAAACATTTTTATTACATTCATAGGTGATTCTTGCAGTCTATGCTCTTAAAACATTTCGTGGTATATTAATGATTCGTTCCAAATCTATTCATAGCTTTTATTTAACACGTTTAATATCAGTAAAGTCGAAAGTTTCAGTATCTAATAGGTACTTAAACGTTGTATGAAGCCAAAATTGCTGTCATTAAACAGGCAGACACATGTGTAAGAGAACCCACGCTATTTTTAAAAATGTTACTTGATGTAAACATCTGTAATAACTACAACAAAAGAGATGAATAAACAATCGCATGTGACTCTCCACACCGTGGACGCCCCTCACTGATGTACAACATTTTTGTATTAGATTGGATAAATTTATTGCTCGAACAATTTATTAACAACATTTTTACGTAAAATTTTATATACAATACTAGAAAATACATCAGAATGACCCTGGCTTGCACACGATAATATATTTACAATCTGTACAGTATTTCAGTCGTTTGATACCTCTCAGGACATTTTCCGACACATGCTAGCGTCCATCTGAGATTGCCTTATTCAAAGAGAATTTGTAAACATACAGACAACATTTACAATTCTAAAAGTCTAGTTACGATACTAATATACAGATTGTGTAACTCAATATTATATTCGATCAACTTATATTGCACAGGTGCAAACCTCACCCAATTGGTGTACCATAGGACGTATGGTACGTACATTTTGTATGCTTACAACAAAAAACTTTATATAATATATACGTTATGGACTTAATCTAGTATTTGCAGTATAACGCGACGGTTTTCTATCTGAAAAAAAAATCATTTGAATAAAAGACAATAATTATCATCATCAGATTTCGTATATGCCCAGTACATTAAATAATATTTTAAACGAATGTTCACTACAGAAGTATTTAAAGTAGGTATATTCTACGACGGTAAATTATACTTAAATCCATAAATATATTTTTTAAAGATATAAGGCAGTGCAAAAACACTACCAGTAGTAGAGCCCCTGACGGTAAGTGACGACAGTGGCCATACAGACTATAGTATCCCACGCATGAATCTTTGTAGTAGACATTCGTTGACATTTTTGATAGTTTGTCAATATTTATAAAAAAAAATACGAAAATCCCCCAAATTTGAAATCTGACGGTTGATATTTGATAGATTTGTACTGAATCGACTTTTCTACTTTTAAATACAAGTAAATCGATATTCTAAAGATGCTTTAGACTCGAATAGAAGGTATTTAAGCAAAACACATAGTAGTCGTTCTTTACACCTCCATAGTACATACATACAATTATAAATACATTAATATCTTGATCATTTAAAAATATTTAAAATCAGCCAATTAAAAGGGTATAAGAAATGTATAATATTTACAATATACTTTGTTGCACGATATACAAGTAAACTTCTGTGATACGCTAATTATAAGGCCGTAGGGTGAAATTGCTTTTTATAATTGCACACCATTTAAGTAGAAAATTACTACACAGCAACAGCAATAAGTAGGAGCGAGTATAGATACTTAACATTCAAGTACATAAGAGAACCTGCAGTGCAACAAGGATAATTTCGTCTACTCCAAGTATTTCACTCTCGTTTTGATGTCAAGATAGATCTAGTAGATTAGAGATACCCAAAAATATGTAAAGTACGGAAGATTCAGTGAAGTGTTCCCCTCTATGGTGCCGACCCTGTTGTAAGTCACTAATTTCTTCTTACGACAAAAATATAAAAAAGAGACGATACATTTATTATAGTGCAGTCAAAGCATAGAAATAGGAATATTAGAGATCAATAGGTCAAAGTATAATACTGACGTTTGACATAAGCGAGGCACTGCACGTATCATTTTGTTATCGGTATGCATTTTTTTGTTAATCTCTTATTTTTCAAATCGATCTAACCTCCAAGTTAGCAATTATATGCTTGTGTTATAAGATTAAAATTAACATCCAACCAATAACAAACATGTGGATGACGTGGCAGCATATTAATGGTTGAGAATCCAACTTGAGACAATGTTTAGTAAAACATGCGTTCAAAGAATGTTTTTTTGTGGTAAGACAGTATCAATTTAAGTTTATATATAACGTACAACAGGACCGGCACCAATGTCAATGTACTGTGTACAATAAAAGTTGTTGTGTTGAAAGTTTCCGTACTCTATTTTTGAAATCCACCTAAGATTTATATGTTCAGATCAGATTTCTTTGTTTTAATATAGATTTCGAAGTACCCACAGGAGAGTTACATTATTCAAAATAATGTACAAAATACGACTTAGCTACACTAACAGATCTTAGTTTTAGCGTAATAAATCGGACGAAATAGCGTTCAGACTCGTGTTCTAGACCGGCAAACTCATTCCTGATGGCGTCCAGTAAAAGAGGCAAGTTTTAGTAATTTTACGACCTAATCCCAAAATCTTACATTTAGCGTTCGATTTGTTGTAAAATTAAAAGTAAATTTCCTTAGCATTTTATTAAAGATTGCTGAAGAAGTAGACTAGAATCGCAGTGATCAATAATGTGCTCAAAATATCTTTAAAGTATTCTTGTGTAGGATTTTATTTATTTCAGTAAAGCACTGAACACATTTTTTTCCGCAATTTTAATCTTTCTTGTAAAAAATCCCTTTCCCTTCAATTATATTATTGACATTGACAAACACTTTATTAAACACCTCACGTACTTAATGGACGCCCCTTCCGATCTGCTAAAACAGCTTTAGGATTAAACAAAGTACTAGTCTAGAATAACGAGAGTTAATCTTAGGATCAGTGCCGAATGCTCCATATCTGGACGTCGAAATCGAAGTAGTACAGGCAAGTTACTCCAACACGCACATAGGCAACGTCCGTACCATATTTTTGATATAGTGCAATTGTATTAATGATGGAATAAAAGACCATAACATTTTTTATATAAATTAAAAAAATGTAAAAATAAATAAATATTAAAAACATTATGCTTAATCACTCAATAAGGTAAAATCATCAATTGCTATTGATCATAAACTTCAATATTTATTATAAAACTTTATCATGATCGTCAAAGCTAAAAAGGAATTATAAATTCATTGTACAATTTGTTTCTAATAGATTTTGCTAAAAGTGGAGTGGGAAAAATATTTGGGAGCAACTTCTATCTTTATGCTATGAAGTTTTTTATACGTTTACGGACGACAGAAAATAAAATACAGTACTACGGTATCAGAAAAAAAGTACTATTATTAATTACATCTATTCATTTAATCTCGTTAATATGGACCACATCCACCATCCTTTGTAGATATTCAATATTTATATCGATACTTCAATACTTAAAAATACGTGGATAATAAAAAATAAAATGACGGACAAATCACATACTAAAATATTAGACACTAAAAAATGTCAATGTAAATATATTACAATTCGATAAAAAACAACATATAAACATGTGATGTACAAATAATGAGATACAAAATCTATATTTAAAATACATTGTTAAAAATTGTAATAGTAGTGCATATCCACTTGCATGCTTACACACTAAATTTTAACTGTAGTGCACGTTGTTACATAAAAAAAACACTACATTTACATATATCAATGTATATAACAAAGTTCATTGTTTCATAATATATTAATATCTTTGATAAACTATATCATGCGCTCAAAGTGTAAAGTTACAAAATCTCTAGGACAGCTTAAATAAATATATTAATTACAAATAATTTTAAATAAATACAAGTACTATTTGGAACATAATTTGATGTTTTCTAAACGGATTTCATTCATAGTTATGGAAATTTGAAATTTAAAATAATATAACGAATGTTACGAAATTCGTTAAGGTACTTCATTCCGGAAATAATAAATTAACAATACAGTTGAACAATAAATATTATAGTTTCAATGATTACAAAATGTTAAATATACAAGTAGACTTCAGAACAAACATTCTTTGAGCTGAAAAGTCATTAAATATTTATCGCTTAAATGTCAATATGTAAAAAAAGACTTAATTTCGTATGTGACTAAATTCTTTATACATATATTTAATATAGTTTATCAAAGAGTATTCAGTCACTATATGACTGTATTAACTATTTATATCTTAATTAAATAATACGGAGTTAGGATCTTCATTGTCCATCTGTTTGACGTGCCGCAAAACGTCCTTCTTCGTAATGACCCCGAGCAACCTCCTGGAAGACAATCAAATTGTTACAGAATTTCCGCCGAAGATAACGTCACAACTTTACAGTCTAATTTCAAAACTCTATTGTAATAGTCATACAGGCTGTATTTAATGAACACACATACAGCATACTAGCTGTCCTCGCGACTTTTACAAATTTAATAAAAAACTTTTTTTATTAAATTTTTTAATTTAATAAAAAATTTTATTTTTTAATGAGTCTATTTTTTAATCTCAGAGACTGAATTGACATAATATGTAAATGTTAAGTTTAAGAATAATGATACCTGTGTTTTTTAGTATTGCCCTGTCTGCCTGTTTCTCTTTCACGAGTAATCCTCTGAACAGATAGTAATAAAATTTAATACGCATATAGATAAAGACTAACTAAGACTTTGGATTCAGTCCAAACACAGTCTGTTATGGGGAACGAAAGGGATGAAAATTTATATAAGAATCTACTCTACGCAGTTGAAATCGCGGACAAACAACTTGTTATTAAATGAAGAACTGAAATACTCACCCGTTATGCGTGACCAGCGTCTGCCTTAGGCCAAGTTTCCTGAACATGTCGACGACGGTCTCCATGGGTGTCTGGTCGGTGACGGTGATGGGCGCCATGTCCAGGATGCGGTTAAGGGGAAGACAGGGCGGGCCGGGCGGCGGGTGGACAGGGCCGGCGAATATCACGACCGTCCCGCCGGTTATGCCGTCCATCGTTCGACGGGCGTTTGCTGTTCAAAGAAATAATAATTAAAATGTGAACAACGTTCTTTTTGTGTCGACTTCAAATCCAATGTGTAAGTATCGTCGCTTAACATCAAAAAACGCTACTATAAAATATTTTGAACCTTGCACGGTTTTACCCTTAACCTTTTAGTGCCTATTTTTGCAATAAAAGTTCTCAAATCGAAAAAAGTGTATCAAAAATATATGGAAGACATCGAGCAACGTCTTCTTAGGGTGATCGCCTTAAGAAAATTGGGTAATTACTAATTATTAGAAATGTTATTTAAAACGAGCTTGTCTAATACTAAAAAAATTCTAATGACCGTGTTGATTCGGGTCCTATGTACAGAGAATAGACTATTTACTACCGGCCAGCTCGTAAGAGGTGAGCTTAAGTAGCATTGGTCATTAACAACAACACCACAGATGGAAAGGGGGGTTTTGCAGCAACTTACTCGGATAGGGATCCACCGCCTTGACTATTCCTGTCACCATAATGACACTGTGATGATCCGGTTCGGAGGGTAGGATAGCCAGTAGACTTGCACAACATCCCGGTTACAAAAAAGGGACGCACCCGTAACATCTATGGTGTCTATAGTTCCCTTTTTAAATTTGCCTTAACTCATAGACATATATAAATAATTAAGTAGTAAGATATACCAGCTTAAATTATCTCTACCAATAACACACTGTTTACGATAAAATTACCACAAAGACACATAATACGCGTTTACGACTTTTTTTAATAATATTGGAAAAAAAACAAGCAGACGGATTTCTTGATAGTAAGAAATTCATGCAGCCTTAATGCGTTGCCAGCCTTTGACCGGCATGTTAGGCCTCGAGCAAAAGTAAGTTTTCCGGCTACCTTACCCTCCGAACCGAAAACACGTCAACAGCAAGCGCTGACATTATGACGTTATTGTTTAAAATATAAATCATTCGAAAAAGAAATTATGCAATATGAAGATACCTATGGCCAAGTTCAGATCTCGACGTAGGACAAATCCGACCAGGTACTGTGACTCTTTCGAAACGACCACCGGGTAGCCGTTGTGTTCCGTCTCCTTCAGCAGCGTCTCCACGTCATCCACCGTCATGGAGTCTTGGGTTATCACCGCCAATGTTTCGTTGCGCCTGCCATAACACATTTATTTAGATTTTTCGCAACAAATTCATAACTTATGGTCATGAGTTATTTTTACACAATTTTATATCAATAACATTAAAAGTTATACCAATATGCCAGCATTTATATTTCAGGAAAACAAAAAAATGTTCAGGTACATGTACATACTACACACATATCTTAACGCCAAGTCCCTTACGGGCCAGGCAGACAATATTATATTAATGGAGTAAGGTAAATTGGAAGGTACTTGGAAGGGAAGATATGTTTATTTTCCTAATAAATAAAAATACAACTATTCTGATATTTTATATTTCTTTTAAAACACTGTGCAGAGGTGCATGTGAATGTACATAGTCGAAAAATCGAAAAATGATACGGTCAAATCTAGAAACGGACATCTTTCGAGATTATCCCACTCAGAAATAGACGTACATAGTCTAATAGTTCTTTTATCATCGCTCATAAAACATAAACAGATTTATACACAAAAATATTTAAAAAATGAATACATTTAAAACAACATAATAATCATTACCAGTCCCTCTTCAAATTTGGTGTTAAAAATAAAGCGAGCTGAAGTTTAACTTAAACTTAGCCTTTAACTTTAACTGAGCGCACTCTAGTTGTGTATTATTTGCTACAGTAGCACATTACAGTATACATTAATTGTGAACATCGATCGTGTTCTCTACTCATCATCCTACCCCCAAACACTGCTGGAGATAGGCCCTCCTTAATCACCTCAACGTCTTTATTACTTTTCATTATAACGAAGTCATCGATCCACTAGACTCCTCGTATTTGGCAACTATCAAGTTCCAATTTACAATTATGGTAAAAATTAGGATATATAATTTGCTAATGTCTCTGCCTACCCCGTAAGGGACTTGACGTGAAGATATGCGTGTAAGTATGTGTATATAATTCGCAACAACAGCAGCAAAAACGCCATATATAAAAATAATTTCGCAGCAGCAATTATAGCAAGGTCGTGAAAAAATATACATCAAAACAATTAGCAAAGACAGACATGTATCTGCAGCGTTTGTATCACATAAACATATGAAAATCTTGAAGCTAAAAGTACCTAACAACCTATAAACATATCTTCGACTAGCCGAACTGGGGAAATTCGTACTGCTTTTGGCATGGACAGTTTCTGATGAGATGTATAAGAAATTTCCTGCAATTTTCCTACTTTTTCTATTCATATGATCCTCCTGACAATGACCAATGCAACAAAATAGAATTAGTGAAATTGGTCCACCCGTAAAAGCAAGATGCGATGACCACTCGAAATGGGGATTCATTTCATATTTATATACATATATAGCAACTTTGCTAGCGTTAAGGCGATAAAACGATAAAAACATATATTTTTGCCCTGAGATAATAGCTATATAGCAATTGCTGTGGCTGAATAGCGGATACAACTTCCTATAAGTTGTCTCATTCACTTGAATCGTGCAAAATCATACTATACCACCAAAAAAGAAACTAAAAAAACACATCAAAGAATCTTTCATTTCCTATTATCATTATAACGGTTTTTTGATAAAAATAACGTATCTCTTATCATATTGTGATTATCTTCGCGCTAACAATGTTTGACTGATAATATCACTTGCTTACAGAACTTTAAAATATAACAACTCCAATAACTGTTATATAGTTATTTATATGTAATAAAGAAAATAAAAACTTGTTAACTTAGATAGCTAATAAGCAGATCGATTCTGATAGCGAGAACAAGGGTCGCTTATAAATACAATAAATGTTACTGGTGCTAAAATATCCATTAGCGTCACATTGGACCACTTATACTTATCTACCGACATCTCTTCCACAAGATGATGAAGTTTCCAGCATTGTAGTAATACTTATCGCAACAGCAATGAGCAATAGCATTTTATAACTACATGATTCATTCGCTCTACTGGTGTCTTTGAAGCAACAAGATGATTCCTTCGCACTAGCAACATAGTACATATTGTTATATGTTTGTTATGTTTAACAAGATAAAATATATCCCCCAATTCGCAGAAGCGACCTAGTTGCATTAATTTTCTTTAAACATACTTTGCAAATATGCAAATTTAATTTAATTAAATGTGTATGGACAGCAATAATTCTCACTGTCAATTACATCATATTGTTAGTTTATTTTTACATAAACCACCTTACTACAAAAAAAAATTAAGACACATGTTTAACTAAACACTGTCTAAAATTGGCATCTACACGCAGACGTCGTGGCAGCATGTTATTGGCTGAAAAACTAATTTCGGAAAGACTTTAGTAAAACATGTGTTCAACGAGTGTTTAATTTTTTGTAGAAACACGGATGGTCAATAATAATGTTATGATTTCATCATAGCAATCATTTTTAGATTATATATTATGGGAGATATTCGCAATAGCATTCCATTTTGACTCGCAATAGCTATATCTTATTGTAACAAATGATTTGTAGATTTTTGTTATTTCGCCAAACGTTGTAGTGGTGGCATAAACGCCTCGCGACATCAGTCGATGGGGCCCAGCTTTAATCCCCGACTGGATCAAGGAATTTTGTGATTTACAATGACCTTAAAGATCGATTAAACGTTAACTAACGTCTCTGTGCGACCAAGTCTAATAACATTGAATAATAACATTGAATAACTTTCTATTTACAAACATATGTAATTTATATGTTATAATAAGATAAAATTGTAAAAGTATTTTACTCACTTGGGCTGCATGACATCAGCTGCCAGCGAGGTGTGTTGGAACTCGTCTTTGCTGTCCAAGAACGGGTATCCATTGAGGGCTATGTGCGCGTCGTATATCCCCTGGCGACCCAGAGCATCCCCCACCCACTTGGAGGCCATGGCCGCGGCCATCAACGGCACTATGTACCGCACCCCGCCGGTCAACTCGAACATTATTACCACCAAAGACACTGAAACAATATTATGACTGATCAGTGAGCTTCATTGATTAATTTATGAATTGATAGTTGTGACATATTGTAACTTCATACGGTAAATCTTACTACAAAAAAATTAAACACTCGTTGAACACTTGTTTTCCTAAACACTGTTTAAAATTGGATTCCTCAACCAATAACATGCTGCCACGTCATCCACGTTTATTTTAATATGATATTGAATGAATGACTATTTCAGTTTAATTAAGGCGGTTGGAGTCTAACGGCAGATTTCAATGACCTGATAACATTTAGAGATGGGCCTATTGAAGATTTGTTGATAAAATGTTAATAATTGAAAAATAAGAGTGATTGCCTGTTAATTGATCTATATTAGCTCTACATCCTATCTTAATGAAGTCCTAAATAAGACAACATGATACGCAAAAAGGTATTTTATTCTATTGTTAGTAAGGAAACTCGTTGAATATGTATTTAACATTAACAGTTTTGTAAAGATTAAGGCATTGTTTCCCCATCTTCCCTGCAATTTTCTCCAGCTTTCCTTTTCGTTCCTTCTCCAAACAATAACCAATACAACAAAAAAGAAATAGCACAATTGATTTATCCGTTCAGACGCGATGACCACGCGAAATGAGTATTCATTTTTATAAATACTGATACGATGTTACTAGAATATAGTTGGTAACTAATTGTTCACCATCGGCTCTGATTCGTCATAGGTTTGGTTTTAAGTTTTTTCCCTCTAACGTAAATCACTCAATGATGATGATGTATGAAGTGGAATGACTAGCAAAAAGTAATAATTTATTGCCTTAACAAATTAACTTTTTTTGTAAAAACGTACAATTGCTGATATATAGATTTATGAAGGCGAAACACAAATAATAATATGAAATAAATGGTACTCTACATTAAAAAAATCTTTTTATTTAACTAAAAATATCTCGACCGACATTTATGACATTGTTTTGTAATTATGAGAACAGGTCGTAAAATTATTTCATACCACTAGTTCATGTATATGGCTAACTAATAACGTTTACCGAGTCGACTGGTATTATTAATATAGATGACTTATATGTCACTTTTCAGTTTTTTTTTTATTTGAAACAGATCAGCGACCTAGCACACGACTTTCCACATGGTAAGAAACAGCCGTGGCTTACAGGCGCTAAAGATGTTACTGTCCTGACGATGTAAGCCCTATTGTGCAAGTGTGCAGCTGTAGCTACCTAAAATTACACTGAATGAGGAAATCAAGCAGAATACCGACCTGTCATCCTGGTGACACCGCCGAGGACCGCCGCCGCCCCCACCATGGCGTACAATCCCGGCGTAATGCAATCGTCGCCCGTCGAACACTCGCCAGAGAATATCCAGATCTTCGGATAGTTGTACGCCAGCTGTTCCACACCTGGATAATCACATTCAAAATTCCATACTATAACGCCACCTTCAATGACCAAACACCATAAAATACATTTTGACTAAAATATCTTCATGCCCATATCCCGTAGTAGTAGGTACACCAACGAATAGCTGGAGATAAGTGGGAAGCCTATTGCTAACCGGACACATATCCAGTGCCGGGAAACGATACTTTTTTATTAGAAAATTTAAAATAAACATTTCCTATTTTTGAAGTGATAACTTCTTTAGCGGTGTTGCGCACTTTTTTGGGATGGGTAAAAACTTCTAAACTCGCGTCAGGACACGTGACCTGATTCGTAATACAAAAATTCGTAGGACAATAAATGTATTCATTTTTTCATCAAACAAATTTGTATTCTATTACATAAGTGATAATACTTTAATATTGATAATTAAAGCAATTCGTGCCAAATTATTCCGTAACCATACAAAAATATCAAAAATGCACAACGTTAATATTCAAGTTTTCACTTCTGCTTGCACTCACGGAGCGCAACCAGTCGTTTTTTTAGTTGCCCGATCGAACTCGGGACCTCAAGAAGTCAAGTCCAACGTTGGACAGATATATCACAGAGGCGATGACTGAAATTTTGACTAAAAATACATCGTCTAAACTGAAAAGACGCGCTACACCATCGCATACGAGTATATTGACAGTCCGCAAGCAATTTGCAATGTTAAGAAAATAATGAATGCGTCTTATTATTTTCTTAATGTGAAGCCATAGCTGAGAACATACTAACCAACGCCGACAATCCTCCCCGCGATAGCGCCGAGCGCGAGACTGGGGATGAACAGTCCACAGGGGACCTTGATGCCGAACGTGAACACCGTCATCACCAGTTTGATCACCAGCGCCAGGAACAGCAGCCACAGCGCGTGATACACGCCCGGGTTGGCGGCTGCTTTCTCTATCGCTGTGTTTACTCCAGTGAAGTTGCGGTTGTAGTCACTGGAAATTTTAATTTGAAAGTTAACATTTACAATACTACAATAGTCACGATTTTTGCGTCTACCTTTATTTCTCGATAGTCGCTGGTCACATCGTAAGTCTTAACGTAAATATAATATACGTATGTGTATGTATGTATTTTTCTTATGTTATTAAAAGCGAAAGAGATCGTAAAAGATAACCGTCACGTACATACACCATACATGTTACTGGTGCGTTGCTAATTTACTGGGACCTTGGATTTTCCACTGATGGTAAAGCGCTGTGTGCTTGTCTGAATAGGCCACCTATTCCTGCCGCCATAATTAGTCTGTCATGTTCCGGTCCGGAGGGAAGGGGTAGCCGGTAGATTTGCACAATTTTCATAACATTCCGGCCATCTTGTGTCTATAGACCACGGTTTTTCTCTTGTCATCAGGAGACCCGAGTACTTGATCGCTAATTGCTCTCCAAAAATTCAATTTCATCACTACCTTACCCTCCAGGACGAAACACGATAGTAGCGAGCAATGGCGCTAGAATATGTCAGTCGGTGTAACCGATTGAGATGTGGTGCTGCACACCTCTCTACCATTTACCGCTCTTTTTAACATTAAAAGAAAAAGGAGGGAACAAATTATGTTATCTCTAAGGTTCAGTTAAGATAAAATTGTAACTCACCACAGAGGATCCGAGTTGGATATTCCACATTGGTTAAACAGCAGATATATGAGTTGGCTGGTGTTCATCCTCGTGTAGGGGTTGGGGTACGCGATGATGGCCGTGATGAGCGTGACAACCAACACTTCCGTGACCGGGTACTGGCCGAGCTTGGAGTATTTGCGGTACCGGCACCAATATATATTGGCCTTTATGAATATTGTCGCTATACATCCCTGTAAAAAGCACATGACTATATTGCACGAGATGGTTTATAATGACAACGCCAATGGTAATTTTGTTGCGCACTAACTAAACCAATTTAAAGTTCTCGATATCTTCTTTCAACGAAAGTAACAGAAAGAGACAAAACACTTTTAGTGCTGTCAAATTAGACCATACACGTCGTTTCTACAGACGTTTAATCTGACACGTCTAAAACGTTCCATCTCTTTTGTTTTTGTTTCGTTTAAAAAAGATAGCATGCACCTAAAATAAGTTTAGTTTGTGAACAGCAGATTTACCACCAATATATTGTCTTACTAATGAACATAGTTTGGTAGCCCCCCAGGTCGGAAGAAGTTATTTGACTACAGATATATCTTACAGAAAAGCATATAAAGCAAAATATTTGCATCAACAATTACTAAATTACAAAAAAACAATTATTAAATTAAGATATCTTGGTTGCCAGGAAGTTAATTTCGCCATTTCTTATCCTGTTTGGCTAGGTTCGGAAACTGTGGTAGTTGATGGTAGACACGGTTGTATTTAATTACACTTTTAATGTTTTTGGTAATTAATAATGAATGTCTTCGGCACCCACAACTAGGTGCCCTGGTTGGGCCTCTGCCTACCTCTTCGCGAATATGGGCGTGAAGATGCTTGTTTCAATAATTAAACTTATTATAAATATAAACAATTTTGCTTAAAGTTAAAACATATAATGTAATAAACATTTTACTTTCACAAACCAACATACAAATACATCTTCACGCCAAGTCCCTTACGGAGAAGGCAGAGAGTATCGAGTGCCAAACTTCACGATTCTGACAAACCTGTCTAGCTTCCTCCACATTCATCATTCACCCTTTTCATACAAACACGCCGGTTTCAGAGACTCTTGGCATCAATTAATATCCGAGCGATCTGATTGTGGAATGTCAACCTTGGTCTCCTCAGGTACCTACATCTAATCACGTTCGCATTGTATGTCTGCTTTGTCAATCTTTCGTCTGCCATTATTTCTACATGTCCGAACCAGCGGAACATGCTATTTCTCGTTTCTTCTTTCAAGAATCAATTTTATATGATGTAAATTTAAATAATACGAAAATATATAATCCTGCACAGCTACATCAAAAAGTTTTCAAAATAGTACTTGTTTTCGAAAACAAAACCCTCTTGTTAGATCGTAGCATGTCTATAAAATTAAAAATATATCTGTGATACATGTTTAATATACTTACACCAATAATTCCAAGACCCACAAATGGTATCAGCTCGAAGAATATCCACGGCTTGTTGTACTCAACGAAGAATAAAACCGAATGTTCGTTTCCAAAAGGATTTATAGAGCGCAGGATAAACGCTGCGATCAGAGCGCAGAAAAACGATCGCCACAGTGTCTTGAGCGGGAAGTAGTATGATACCTAAAAGTTAAATATTAAGCTATAATTGAAACTTTGTGGAATTTATTATTCATTATTATGTATTATTGCAAATTTTCGACTTGCACAATAGACCTAATTTTGTATTTCTTATATTGTATTCCATGTTTTTAGGAAAAAATCATAAACTGATTTACCGTATCTATTATTTTTTAACTACCTGCATGTTGATGCTGTTGAGGCAGGATTTGTTTATGTATTTAGCATGTGTTTTTTTCAATATTTGATGTTAGGTGTTTTTAAAGGCTATAATAGTGTAATACTGTCTGTATTGTCAAAAATTATTATAATGGATTTTGACAGTTGTGGTATTTCAAGTGTAACGAATGTTGTACATATGAAATAAAGACGGCAAAGTGAATTGAATTAAAGAACATCACGGCTTCAGTACAGAGGACACAACTAAAGCGTCTATGGAGTCTACATGCCATGATTATCTCTTACCATCAAGAGAGTCATATACTTATTCGCTATCCTCACACGTAAAAAATGTAATTAATTCGAGCTTACTTCTTCAAGACTGAAAAGCACCCCTCCAATCGGTGCTCCAAAAGCGACCGACACGCCGGCAGCCGCGGCGGCGGACAGTATCTCACGCTTTTTCGCTTCGTTTCGACCGTACTTCGGAAATAAATATGACAAAATGTTACCTGTTAACAGAATATATATTTATGTTTAATGTATAACATATCATAAAACAAAGACGGGTTTTATGGTTTTGAGAACTGGG
Organism: Calephelis nemesis; assembly: GCA_002245505.1. Lineage (NCBI taxonomy): Eukaryota > Metazoa > Arthropoda > Insecta > Lepidoptera > Riodinidae > Calephelis > Calephelis nemesis. The sequence continues at coordinate 238,744 of NJDD01001306.1, read as the reverse complement.
AAACCGTTTTTAAAGACATTTTGTATTTTAGATTTGTCTTAACCCGAAATAGCAAAATAATTAAAATATTTGAAAAATTAAAATGGAACCTATTAACAGATTTGTACGTTACAAATAACAATTGAAAACAAAAATACATCAAAGTAATAAAACATTTAAACTGATGATACATTGAATGACTGTTCAATGCAAAAATGAACTTTTGTCATACCTAATTAGCATATTGCCTACTGCTCCTATCTCTTAGAAACATATTAAGAACAATACCAAGCTCTAAAATGGTTTAAATATCTTTATTAAACGCGGAAAAGAAAATAAAAATAATATTTAAAGTACCTAAAACAATATTTTTTTTAATATAGCTTTTGGATATAATTGGACGTCGAGAAACATACTACGATACAACAAATAAGCAAACACCACAGACAAAAAGCAATAAAATATTGACATATAATAAACTAACAGCATCAAAATACTCACCTAAACAGCTTGCTATGTGAACCATAGGTCCCTCTTTACCGAGGGACAAGCCGGAGGATACAGAAAGTATCAGGCCAACCACCTTTATAATGAGTGTCCACTTTCCCAAATATCCTCGAATGATGAAACCACTGAGGATTGTTTTGATTTCAGGGATACCTGAAATTATGAACATTTTATACAAACTAAGATTTATAACAAATATTTTTTGAATAAGCTATTTATATTATAAAAAAAAGCAGAATAAAAGCTAGTTAACCACAATTTAATGACGTATTAACACATTTAAAAAGAAAAGCATAAGTTTTTTTTTTAAATTATTTCATTTGCTTATTGCATACCATATAATAGTCATAATAAAATATGTGATTATTTAGTATCTAAAATTATTCATACAACATTTTGTAATTGCAAAAAACAACTTAGCTATTCAAGCTACTATATTCAGCATTTTCAAGTTACAATAACATGAACCTATTAATACTCACCAGACCCGCAGGCGTAAGGAGCAAACATTCGCACCAAAGAAGCAGAAAGTGCTGCAAATATTAGTGCCCACACAATGTAAAATAAATAACTGATGATGTACGCGCCGGGCCCGTCGCGGGACTCTCCGAACAGTTGTGGCCATGTCATCCACTGTCAACAAATTATTATACCTATGCTAAATAAAGTTCATTCAAATTTTAATGTTAACTATGAACTCTTATTTATGCAATAAAGAACGATTCTGATTCTGAAATTATACTCTATACTTAATTATGTTCAAACAAAATTCACTTTTTATATATGTATACCCAACATACATTTTTTTATACCTAAAATAGTAGAAAATAACAGCAGTTTATAAAAAAACCTAAAAACAATATTTTTATTTATAGAATTCCTCTTCAAGTTCAAATTCCTTGTACAACTTTTCGTTACATAAACTTTAGCAAATAGGTCCCAAACTAGGTAACAAGTAAAGTAACATTACTTTAAGCTGCCTAATGCTATTCACATTTATAGCTTCTTTCTTATGTTTGGTGTTTTTGACTATGTAACTAACAAACAAAATAAAGAAAAACATATGTGACACAAAAGATATTTTTCAAGTCATTTTAACTTCATTATATTTACCTCTGAACAATTTCCATGATCAAAAGTGATTTCATCATTTGACCAACAGCACTGCTCTCTATTGAACCAAAATGCTTGTGGACAGATACCAAACTTTAAATCTGTCATCCATGATGCTCCAATATCAATGACACCAGCTACAACACCCGTACACACGCCAACCAATAGCACACAGACCCACCCTGACCATGCATCGTGAGCACCCTGCAACAATTGTACAAACACTAAATATATTGTAGACTAATATAATTAGATTACACTAATATAATTAGATTGTTACAGACTAATGTAATTAGATTAGTTTCCGGTGCCAGCTTAATTTTACTTTATTGCATTATTTAAACGTAAAACATTCGTTAATTCATTTTGATGGTATAAATTACTGTGATACATTTCAGGTTATAAATCAATGCCTGCTTCAAATACAAATATAGGTAGATAAAATGGTAAATGTTGTAAAATAAATAGAATTTTGCAAACTTGTTAATATAGTGGAATGTTATAACACTTGTAAAAAGTGTATTGGTCAAGAAGTTGAAAACTTTAATTTGATGTTATGTCCTTTATAATAACACAAATAAAATATACATTTTGAATGTAATCTAGATGTAACGTAAGTAAATGCTACATATTTTAATACATAAACTTAGACAATTAATAATCATAATATAATTGACAAACCTTTATTAAATCCCATATTGAGTCTTGTCGTTTTTTAACAATATATCTATGGCGCATCCGATCCCTTGCAATGTCTCTTTGCCAATCAATTGTGTGGAAATCATCATATTGGCCAATACCAGGGATGTCATCTGCTTCACCTGCAATTTAGTAAATCGGTCTATCACTTTTTTCAAAATCAATGAATGTGCCATTTTATGATGACCACCTTCATAATGTACTTTAAATATTGCTAATGAGGTGGATCCCTACCCTGACAAGTTACTGTACAATCTTGTTAGTAGTGAGTAAGAATGACCCTTTTAATCTATGCTCACCTCTTAGAAGCTGCCAGGCAAAGAGGCTAGGTGACAATTGAACTGTTTTTGTACACATACATTTATAGATGTTCATAATTCTAGACCTCTGGATTTATGTTTCTATGTTCTAATATAAAATATGTAAAACAAATAAAAGTTTCTTGTAGTCAAAGCCACATTTGATATTTGTTTAAGTGATTGATAAAGAAAAAAGTGTGACAAAAAAACCTGCAATTTTTTTTTAATGTTAGGTGGATTTATTATACTAAAGTTACATTGTTTTTGTAGAAATAGTGAGTTTGCATGTTTGTTTTTTACTTACTATACCTAATTTGATTTTTATATGTACTATATTATCAAATCATTCAACATGTAGGTACTTTAAAGTAAGATTAAGTAAATAAAATATAGGTACAGCTACTATAAACAGAAACACAGAGGAAGGACACTTCTTTCCATATAGCAAATGCAATTAACTATTTTCTTATGCCCCTAAAACAACTGGTTTGGCTGGTTGAGTGCCATGTAACGTTAACCCTACACATTTTATTTTTATATTTAACTAAACATATTTTGTCCATGCGATTACACCCCTCTCCTAGAAAGTCAAGTGCTTTGACTTCGAACAGCCCGACACCTATAGCTCTTTGATTACCTCCCTGGTTGGTGAGCATAATTCATCAGATGATCACACAATAATTAGGAAGTGACTTAAGGCTATGTTGTTGTCTGGTTGACGAAAGTTTAGTTACAACATATGCTATTTTGCAAAGGTACAAATTATTTTTTTCACAATTTTTATTATTTATACATTGCTTACACAGAATATCTATTGCAAGTATTATTTCAATTGACATATTTACTACTAAAATATTTATAACACAATTAACGAGTTCAATTTATTATAAAAAGTTTATATTTTATAAAATTTTTCTTTGTTGCAACTGGTTATTTGATCTTTTATTATTTTGCAGATGGATTTGAGAATACAATTAGAGCAGTGTGTGGCCTCTCACTCCCGATCTGGCAGTAGATTTTAGTGTGCAATGCCTTTTATATGGTCAATGTGAATTGTGAAATAAATTATTTTCTACTTCTAACTGTCCTTATTACAATTTTTTTGGTCTACGGAATTTAAATTTGTTTTTTATCGCTATCACAATTTTAATGACCAATTCAAATTCTGAGTGAGGTAGGAAAATTTTAACCTATTTTACGAATCAAAACAATAGTAAAGGCACAAAATGGAGATATTGCTACTGATATTTCACCGGTTCAAATTGGTAGTTTATTTCTATTCAACAAAAAAAATTCAAGGTCAAACAAAATAAGTGATACTAGAATGTCAAATTTTGAAATAGGATTTGTCGAACTAGTTTTTTGTAATTTGGTGACGACTATGATCACGTGAGTATAACGACGTACTAATTACTATGGCTCGGATTATTTTCGGCATACGGATAGATGAAATATTACAAAAATGTGATAAAAGAAATATCACAACACGAAAAGGTAATATTGGCGTTATCATACAAACACTTACAGATGTTTAACATGATCAAAACATACAATGGTAGCGGACTGAATCCTACGTCAATATTTACATTATTTTTTCGTTACAATACTTGATACTAACGAATACATTAATTAATCAGTAATTAAACTTATGAACTATTTACTCACCCTGCATTCCGGAGAATATAACTGCGTCCCCTGAAATCATTTACACTTTCAAACTCTACACAAACATTTTTGTCGAAACATGATCAATGTCGTCTAACGATTTCGTTTCAATTGTTTTTTTTTTTTTAAATTGCAAATTTTAATTTTAAAAAAATGTACGTCATTATTTCAAAACATAATTAATATGAAAAAACAACTGAAACAAGGCGACGATATTACAGAAAAATAAAAACGAGCAATGACACGGGAAACAAATAAAGAAACTTCAAACGTCACAAATTGCTCAAACGTCAAACAAGTAGGGTTGCCATAGTAACCACATGTTATTAATAGTAGAAAAATAGTGACGCTCAACTAAAACAGTAATAATACTAAAAAAAGTTTGCAAAATGTTTATCGAATCACCAGTTTTGAACTACATTAAACGTCATTCGTTTTAGTAAACCTGTACGTACTTATTATAACAATAACTTATTATAATAATACATAGTCGGAAATGTAACATAATATTCTCTGTACATAATTCAAAATTCCAGAAATTTCTGTCATCATACATATAAGATAATGACATTCGAATATTTATTAAGTTAAATGAAAACTAATGTTTCGCTGACGACTCATAGATATTATCTAAAATATGACAGCAAAGAAAAAATCATAGCTGCTTAGCAATTACGTATTAACAAATTAATATAATATCATTTAGTAAAATCTCATCACTTTGTTTCTAATTATATGAGTATTGAAGGTCTTTTAATCTGTTAGGAGAGATAGAGACATATTCTACTAAAATTAGAAATAGTCAATAGAGGGTTTAGGAAAGACATGAGTTATTTATTTTAGGTACACACGTACAGTGTTAAAATGTATTTGTATGTATAAACATAGGTTTAGCATATAAAATAAAAAAAATCTACGATTAATATCAATCTATACATGCATTACTTCTGAATGAAGGAGATTTGATGACAATTTTAGGACAAAGTTGAAATCCACAATTTGCGAACAAAAGTGTATTAAACAATCACGTTCTTCAAAACTATCCGATTAATAAATCTTTGTTAAGCGCGTGACACTTTTTTTGCTGATTAAGTCGACTGCGATATAGAAAACTATTTTTGTATATTATTTAATGGAGATAACTATATATTTTTTAAAGTCGTTGTAAGCCCAAAAAATGTAAACGTGATTACATTATTTCGCTTGTGACATAACAATATGATTTTTTTTTAAATTACAACTACCGTACATTATTTTTAAATAGACTCAATTTTAAAATTAGCAAATACTGCTTGTGAAATTGGTATTTTACCTACATGACCAACAAGAGGTGTGGAATCGGAAACATTATCAAGTGGCTCCCTGATATCGATATCATCAATATCACTAACTACTGACTCTCTTTCATCACTCTCAATGTCACCACCACTATTAACACTTTGAAAGTCCATAATAATACAAATCACAGTGTAAACACACTAAACACGTATGGCAATAACTTCTAGAACTGTTGGACTAAAAGTGTCACGTCAATAAAAAAATACACACTTTATCAATGGCATGTGTTGATAAATTTTGGTTATCGGTGATTGTTTGAAAATACTACGATATGAATGACAAATGTTGTCTGAAGATGTACCTAATTAATTTAAACTCATTCTTTAAATTTTTCATTTGGTGCAGGATTTTAATTTTGTGTACGGCATAATAAATGTAGTAGTTAATTGTTTGGTAGTAGTTATATCTTATTAATAAATAAACTTGCGACTGACTGAAACTTCGCGTGCGTAGAAACTTTCAGGTTTTCACTTTTTTTACATTTGGCTTAAATTTTAATCTAGATCCCTTCTCTTTAACTAAAAAAAATCTGCTGCAATGTGCGAACAGAGAAACACTGGGTGTAAGTTTCTTCGTGACACGAATGTAAATTTTTATGTTCCGATATCTGGTAAAAAAACTTCTCCAATTTCAGTGCTAGGAATAATTGTCGTTACTAATTTTTTTTTATAGTGGCTGTAGTAATGTATAGTGTTTTATTAATTTGAACTTATTACGTCTGACTGTTTTGTTGCCTTTCCAATATCACAACAAAAAAATGTGATTACCATTATAATGACTCACTTTTAAACCTATAACATCCGAAATTCAGCTAAAAGTACATACTGAATTAGTGTAACGATTAAAACGCAAATTAACAGTGCCTGAGAATGTAGGGAAATATATAATTAAGTAATCATTTATTTCAAATTTGCATGACCAAAACTTAAAAAAATAATTTGAAAATAAAACAATTTAATGTAAACACCACAATTCAATCAAATAAATGGTTTTGGGTATAGATTTGAAAATGACTGCTGCTATTTTTTAAGGGAACAAAAATATATATAAATTAAAAAACAAATAACAAAAATAATAAAAAACATTAAAAAAATAATTAAACATATTTACGAAACATATAATTCGAGTTAAATACCTGGGTGATTATTTGGAATTATGTGACTTTGATAAACAAATAACTACTTACATACAGGTAATTGACATTTTATAAAATAAATTACAAATGAAGCGAAAATAATTGGTAAGGTAAACAATGGATTGTCATTCTTACCAGTCGATGAACTGAAGTATTGAGCGATGTATGCTTGAAAAATAGAAAACAGAATATATTAAATATATAAAAGGTAGTTAAATATAATAAATAATTTAATTGTTTTTTTTATTCAATAAGTATCTTTATATGAAATAGTCATTTTTTAATATTTTAATGTAATAGGCAAGAGTCTTATAATTCAGTCGTGTTTAGAAAAATCGGAGACTAAAGTTGGAAACATACAATCGTATCGGAGGCAGCTGACGGACGGACTTATAAAGTATCTAGATTCTAGATAGTAAAAGTACACTGAGCCGCGCAAAACTATCGGACGTAAGTCGCGGACGTGACCTTGAGCGCGGACGTCCGAAGCGTAAGTGTCCGTGGACGGCATATGCACACTTATGTGCCTATAATATGTTTCCCACTTAAATCTCAATTTTAAATTATGTTAAATCTAATGGTGCAATAGGTACGTGCTAGTCACAAAAAATAGAACAGAAAGGCTCGGTACGATTTAGGAAATTAATTTTACAAACTTTTTGATTTATTATTAGTTTTTGTTAAGCCTTTATTGTATAAAAATGTGTTATGAATAAAGTGGAACTAATATCATAAGCTTACACGGAGTAAAGATGGCAAAAAAACGTTGTGGATACACAAAGTTAGACAAAAAATAGAGTCAATTTTACCACTATGCACTTGATTAATTTTAATTAAAAACTTTTAAAAATTTAATTATCATTTTTATTTAATGTTAAAAAACTTTTTATCAGCAACAGTTTATTACTATCATACGAGCTACTTGGCAATTAATGGATATTTTTTTAAGTCGTTTTCTCCATTCTTCAATAAAAAAATATAATCATAAACAAACTAAAAAAGTATCAAGTGCGAAATGTCAAAGAGCACGTCATACGTAGTAGGTAGTTAGTACGGGATACTCTTTGCCTACACCGTAAGGGACGTGGGGTGAAGATCGGAAGAAGGCGATATTTGTAGGTAGCGTTCATTGTTAAATAAATGGTAAGCAACAATTAAATAAACTTACAAGTAGCACTGGCGTTGCTGTTCCTTCCACTGTGCTCGTAAAGTTGAAAAGTCCCGTGACTTGTAGGTGTAGTGGTGACATCCGCCGCTCGCCGCGGCACGGGGGTGATGTCTACCATATCATCATCACTCGTTGGGTGACCTCCTCGGCCATTAGTGCCGTTGGTATCCTTAATAAAGCGAAAAACAAACGTAATGACACAGATAATATATGGCAGTATTTCAATCAAAACTAAAAACGAGATGAAGGGGAAAACTAAAAACGACATACCTACATAATGAGGTCTTATATCTTCTACTATTAACCTATCAGTGGGATGCCATAACGTGAGTGATAGATAAGATAAGGTGACATAAAAATATCAGGATACGAAAATACTCCAACGTCCCCAAACTCTATTTAACGTAATGGTCCGTATCCCCTTTGTAGTATAGAAAATCTGCCTCCCTGCCTGGAGGTCATTTCCGGAAGATCTTAAGAGGGGATTCATAGGTTAAACAGACCACTAACTCCTTTGAAATGGACTATTGCCATACCTAATCCTATATAAATGACGATCTTTAGTGCGGTCGTGTTCTTGTTCGGAGAGTAGTCAAACCAGTAGGGTTGTACATAAGGCGTACGAGGGCCAAACTGAAAGTTTTTAGAACTGGCAACTTAAAAGCATTATATTAAAAAAATAAGTTTAAATTTTGAAAATAGAACTCTTTACCAATAACACAGTATAAAGAATTTTACCTACCAGTAGTGCAACTCCTTTGTTATTGAATTCATGCCGACGTTTCAAATACCTACTCACGGCAAGTCAGTAAAGGGTCAGGGTTGTCAAATAATATCAAATATTTTATATAAAGTATAATGGAGCTTGTTTAATGTGTTGTGCTTGATTAATGCGTCCATAGTGGACGAAACGACAGATTTTATTTTATTATTTTTTTCACTGACGATTCGTCAGCTACCTATCCAATTATTGAAGTTGTTTAGTACAGTCAGATGAAAAAGGTTTATGATACCATAATATTGTATTATTATCAGATTTTCTAATTACAACTATCATATATATATATATGATGATATAGTTATAGTTGTATGGTATAGTTAGTTATAGTCATTATGATTGACTTGTATATCTTATACCTTTAAATGAGCAATTCTTGTATATATATATAATTGGAATCTCGGAATCGGCTTCAACGATTTTCATGAAATTTAGTACGTAGGGAGTTTCGGGGGCCACAAATCGATCTAGCTAGGAATCATTCAAAAAAAGAAATACCGAGCGAAGCTCGGACATCCAGATCTTATATATATATACAAGTCAATCATAATGGATATTTAGTATTAAAATCAACATCTTAAAATATTGATTTATAAAATATTAGAAATAATTTATTAAATAAATACCGCCTCGTTGGTCGAGAGGCTAGCTTTCACGCTTAACTACACCGACTAACTGCGAGGCTAGGGTTTGATATCTGACGTGGGTAGGCATTTGTGTGATGAACATTTAGATGTCTGCATTTCCGGGTCTGGGTGTTTATTAAATTTGTTCTGGTCTCTATTTAAATATTTCTGTGTATTAATATCGTTGACTAACACCCATAACACAAGCATATAATTTGCTTACTTTGAGGTTAGATTTAATTTGTGTGACTTGTCCAGGGATACTTATGCTAAAAAACAATGCAATAACTAAAAAAATATTAAATATGTAACAACAGTCATATTGATTTGGTATAACTTACTATTAAAAAAATGACAGATATAATCAATTCAAACAAAAATCATTCATAATGTATAATTCGCCGTATGTGTGATGTATTTATGAATCCATTATTTATAAGCTTTTTTGATTGCTACCGCACATAAGAGTGAAATAATTTTCACCATGCTAACAAGGTCACCATGCTATCCATAAAATATTTGGATTTGTAATACCAACTTTAGCTTTATAGTATTATGTGCTTAACTTCATCATACGTGTAAAATATTTTAATTAAATCTAGAGTAATTGGTTTTTTTTTATATATTAATTTATTTACTATGAAGTTAAAAATATTTTTAAAGTTAAAAATATATAAATGGATCGCATTATTTTGTTAAAGCTTTGTATCTGACTGTATAAAACAACTTCTTTGTAATGGTGGACGAATCGACAGCGCAAAAAAATAAAGAAAAAAGTGTCGTTTCATCCACTATGGATGAAATTTTTGTGGACAAAAACGTCAGGAAGCCGGACGGCTTATTTACAAATAAAAACGGAACACATCCTGTAAACCATTACAAATTTACAAGACAGCAAGTATGATATTTTAATAAAATACATCATAACATATTTTTAACAAATAACGAATGCAAACCCTTGTAGATAGAGAGCGCAAACTG
>NJDD01001306.1:104622-227926 GCA_002245505.1 Calephelis nemesis | reverse complement strand
AAAATAATCAGGATAATATGTAGTGCAAATATCTATTTGCACTACATATTAGAATCATATATAATATATTATTATATATTATTAGATAAGCAAATATCAAAACATATTTTAAGACTATCATTCATGAGTGCACTGGATACGTCAATAATTATCTTTTCATAAATAATTAAGTCAACATTATTATCCGTAAAAATTGTGAAAACATGTCTAACGGCTTCACTCAGCCACCAATTAACATTTAATCTATCATTATTTCACATTATTTATTTGAAAATGTCGACTTAATGGCTGATTAGAAGACAATTGACGTGTCTAGGTACGGCCATAAATGATAGATTAAATGTTTAGTGATGTCTCTGAGTCCTGTCTGAGTTACGTCCGTAACGTTACATGTTTCGGAATTAAAATATTCTATCATTTTAAGATGCGACATAAAATCTCTAATACTTTTCTTTTAATACAAGTATGTCTATGATCTGTACGAACTGAATAGTTTTAATAACATTCTCTTAAAGGGGTTTGAACTTTTTTGTATGTAACCTGGCTTAGTGCCTGGCCGCCATTTTGTGTTTTTTTTTTCAAAATGGCGGCGCACCATAATTCCTACAATAATTAATAATATGCTGAAGGGACACTTCTGAAAACAAAAAAGTATTTCCTAAAGTGTCACGTTACAGAGCTATTTCCAAAACAAAACGATGACGAGGATTTGGCCCAAATACAAAATTATATTTCAAGGTGGATTTTTGTAGCAATGATAGTCTAATAGTTCATTATCTTTTTGTCTTTTTCGATAAATATTCAGTGAATAAAGTTATTAATATAACAAGACCGCGACGTTATGAATATTGATTGTAAACATTTATTTTTCACTTACATAACAAAAATACGCGAATAATATCGTTAACAAGTATACCTATGAACACTATCTAACCTGATGGCTAGTGATGATGTAGTCTAAGATGGAGGCGGGCTAACTTGGAAATTACTCCTCCTGACTGTCTCTAAACGACCTCGTAACGAAACACTAAATTTCTTGACGGTAGGTTTTTGTCGTTACAGTGGTAACTAGTCACCGCCAACTATGTTGTGCTTAAAGGTGTCCAATTCAATACATTGTTTTTACAAGGTAATTGAATTACTCACCATCTATATTTTATTGTAAATAACTCTGTAACGTGACGCTTTAGGATATGTTGACCCTGTTCTTTTTTATTTGTATCCGCTATCCATATCTGTAGGAATTATCGTGCGCTGTCATTTAGAAAAAGAACACAAAATGGCGTCGGTTGACTAAGCCACAAAGGTTCAAACCCCTTTGTCCATTATAATTTAAACCACCCGAAAGGCGAACCTTCTTTAAAATCCTATTAAAAAGACAGAAGAATTGAATGAGCATGAAAAGATACACACTTGAATCCTTCATAATACCTTCAATTGGTATTTGTAATACAAAGGCTTTGTATGTCACATTTTCACGGTGTATTATTACATTTAAAAGAGCGAATCATGACTTCGAATAAAACTTTGAAGGTTGGAAATAAGTTATGAGAAATGTCTAGACAAATTTTATACGTAAACTTGAGTTTTGTTTGAGGAAAATCCATTTATAAGTAACACACGACACTCATGGGAAATATGATAATATTTAGTATATTTTTCTTATTACAAGATTTACGTATTATATAGCAGCGTTTTCCATTCGGAAGGTCGTGAACCGGTACTAGACCTTAAATACAAAATATCGGGTTGCGTCAAACCTACCTTTTTTTTTAAATATAGTCTACTATCGATCGACATATCGTAAGTTTTCGTAAATGGACAATAAATAAAAAGGCGTTATCGAAATAATATTATTAAAACATATATATATATATATAAAGAAAAAAGAAGGACGTGTTAGGTACTCTATTTATAACTCGAGAACGGCTTAACCTATCTGCCTTAAAATTGATGATAGGAAGGTAGCTTAGAACTAGGAGACGGGCATAGATAATTTTTATCCCGTTTGACTGGGAGGAAAATAGAAAAATAACATTGTAATTTTCCCATACAACTAAACTTAATAGTTTATTTTGAAAAAATGACTCTGTATATTCTGAGATATTTTTTTGCAACTTAGAGATGAGTGAAGTTTTTATTCATCAAATTAGGATTTGAGAACTATTTTTTTTAACGATGCAGACTACAAAAATTACACTACAAAAAGTTTAAATGTTACTTAAACTTTACAAAAAATTTAATTGGTTGTCTGTGTTTATTTGAGAAAGTAAACTAAACCGACCCACTTAGGACTCGTCCCAATTTAACATTACTGTGGGAATATAATAAACTCCTGAAAATTATACGAATTAATTGAACCCCTAAAGCGCTTAAATTAGCAGTTAATATGCTTGTTACACGGGTTATTCAACCCTACTAGAACTGTTTTGGCAACTTAACTGTTCCTTAAAAATGAACGGTAAGAAAAACGATAATTCGTTTTATTTCCATTGGGATCACTGATAATATGTAATATAACAGAATAGGGTTACACAATTATCTTATGACATGTACTACTCCTACTGGGCTAGATTATTTGACAGTAAAATTTTAATTAAATATAAAAATTGCTTTCCTAGCAAAATATGGGTTTTATTCTAATTTTAAATTATATTATTATTATAAGATACGGTGATAAACATTAGTATTTAGAACATATACGTTCAACACTAGTAAGACTTTATACAGGGATGTTTTGCGGTAATATTACACGTGTCAAATTGATGACCTTTTTAAGAAAAAGATGTGTGCACATAGCGCAATTACGAGCAAGACAAGAAAATAAATACACGTAAAAGACATTCTTTCACTAAAATAATTCGAAAAAAGAAACAAATAAACGCGAGCGTGTTTTAAATTTTCAAAATATCGAAAAATTAAAAACCATGGAATATCAATCGTACTTACATTTCTATCTGAGCGTCCAATATTCAATTGTTAAAAATATTTTTCCACCCAAAATAAAACTACCACGTAGATTTTACAAAAACGCAAAAACTGGATTTTGTTAGGTCGCTGAGAGCAAAACAGCTACAGTAGTCGACGATGAGGCGGAAAATCAATATCATCCCTCTTTCCGCCATAGACAAAGGCTCAACGAGGCGTGTGTATATGCCAGAAGCGATTTAATCAGAGAGTTGGGGGCTCGTTTAGTGCTACAATTTTACCATACTGGCAAATGTAATGTTTTTCATGGCCATCTATTTTTTAACCACAAATTCATAATTCATAATGAAATAAAGAGACGAATATTTTAGTTATACAGAGACGATTTTAAAAATTAAACGTCTACTTAAAGATTTTAAACTTTTCGATGTTTAGTTAGAATATAAAACATTCATAAAAAAATACGTAGGCTTCTTTCGTTCAGTTTTGGCCTTCACTGTAGTATTTTGCCATTCGTCAAGTAGAAATTTGCATCAAATTTTATATCAATTATAATTAGTCATCAGTCACAAGTCGTTAGTAAGTCATGTCAGGCTCTTGGGTAAAGCGGCGGCCTCATTACACAAGCTCATGTAAGGAGATTTGGCGGCAACGAGGAAATACACGATACGCTAATTTCTTCATGATTATTTCATTTGTGCACTTTTATTGAACAAAATTATACAAAATGCCGCCAAAATTGACTCAATATCAACACGAAATTCAATAATTATGAAAAATCTAAGACCATCTTTTCTCTCGATGGCGCCATAACTTATTACGTAGGCTTTCAAAATTTAAAGCGATCTTTTTTTACCAATTGTGCAAAGAGTTAATAAATATATTCTTAATTTTCTTTTAAGAAACATAAGAGTGTGTTTAACCAACTTTATGCTAGGATGGCATGATGACGGCAAAGTTTACACATTTTTTCCTACTATAAGCACTAGTTAAAGTTGTTCCTAGACTGTAGTAAAAAATCTTAAATCTTAGTACTTAAATTTGTATTTAATTATACAACCACTATGATACAGATAATGATGATGAGTGACCATTAAAAAACTTTTTATTGACAATATTTTAACACATCTTAATATATTTAAACTAGCTGACCCCGTAGACATTGTTCTGCTATTCTTTAAATGTTATTTTATTTAAAAAATTGGGGTGAGACACCCTTGTCACTTAGGGGTATGAAAAACAGATGTTGGCCGATTCTCAGACCTACTCAGTATGCTCACAAAACATTACGAAAATCGGTCGAGCTGTTTCGGAGGAGTTCAATCACGCACACCGTGACACGAGAATTTTATATATTAGATTGAGTGTCACGGTGTTTGTCCGCGATGGAATCCGAAACTACCTAAAAATTTCAATCAAATTTGCACACCGTGTGCAGTTTGATCCAACTTGAAAGATAGGATAGCTTACATCTTAATTTATGATAAAAAAAAATTACCATTCGAGTGAAACCGTAACAGGCAGCTAGACTATATTTTCCAATACGATAGGGAAGTGATCTCACAACTTTTAAAAGAGTATTGAAGCGACTCGGTATTACTTTGGATGCAAAGATTTATATTGAAAAATATATTCCTCAAAGGCATTCCAAATGCAGATATCTTCATATAACATTGAAAATCTTTATAATGATGTACAGCATTCAATATTCTCGTGATAAGAAATACCTAGTTTATCAGCAGTTTGACTCGTATTTCAATTTTTTTATGATAAAAAAAATTACAAAATCGTAAATTTTCACGTGGTTGTAGATTGATGGAAAGGACAAAATGGTTTTGTGTTTAATTGCGTTTTCCGTAATACATTCCAAGTAACCCATTTTTTGGCAATCCGTTTTAAATATATATTTTCATAGATTAAATTTATTTTAAAATATGTTTCATTTTTTTATAAGCTAGGTAAACATTGATTTAGGTTCGGATATTAAACCATTAGTTGTAATTTATTTTTAATTTTTATTTGGTCATATGCGATGAATTAGTCTATTTACAAATAAATATTTCAGTAATTCCCAAAACATAAAACACGACAATAACAAGCACTAAAGTTAAGGAGATATAAAAAGACAAGACAGTAATACAGATTGTGCGAATTGTTGTAAGATTTTAACACCATGTCTAGTCTAGTCTTAACATACATATATATCTTCGCACCATGTCCCTTACCGAGTTGGCAGAGAGCATAGAGTACCAAACTTCACGATCCTGACAAATATCGGGTTTTCTTTACATTCATTACACTTTTCTTTTAACACGCCGATTTCAAAGATTCTTGTCACCACCATAGGTGATCTGAGCGATCTGATCGTGGAATGTCAACATTGATCTCCCGGGGTACCTACATTCATCCACATTGGCATCGTATGTCTGCTTTGTCAATCTAGTATGTATTAGTAAAATAATCTACGAGTAGTAAACATATTCATCTGAACAACCAGATTACTTCACTTGAGGCTTGAGATTACCTCAAGCCGGCAGCACATCCATAACCAGTATGGTGTGGATGAAATGCAACATATATTTTTTGCCACACGAAATATTATCCTTTTCTAAAAAACTTCAAAAATATCACTTAAACACCAAGATAACGTCTATCACTATCACAATAGTGGCATAGCGTTTGTAAGGTCGCTGACCTATACAACGCCCTAAGTCCAGGGTTTCTAATTTATGTTTTCCTGTGAACTCAACTTGGGTAACCCGTGCTCTTATTATATGCTTTTCGTTGTTATTCTTTACTAGCCGACCCGGCGCACATCGTTCCTTTGGCACTTCCTACTATCGGCCTACCCTGACGCATGACACCTGCATGACGATATGTATATGTAAGGTAACCTTTACGTTCAAATGTTTGTTTACATTCCGAGTTTCTAGTTATTTAGGCTCGTTGTAGTTTCTTCATATTGAGTGTTGTTTTAATATGTACCTAATTTGATTTAAAAAATACAGGACACTCAGTAACGATCGGTTAAGTTGATTCGGCGTGAATCGCCGGTCATGATGCAGACAGACAGACAAAAATTCTAAAAATATGTCCAGCTGCACCTAATTTTTTTGATTGATGTACAGAATGCACTCTTCTATAGTTTCATTGTAAGCATAGCTATTAAAACTTTTGAGGTATTTTGTCTATTAAATGTTCATACTCTAACGTTGTTGCATGGGAGTGAGAGTTGGGTATGTTAAAAAGCATGACAGTAGGTGAAAATGCGATCAAATTGAAAGCGCTACGAAAAATCTACTAGGTATCTAAAAATTTACTAGGTGGTAGAGTTTCGCAACAACCTGCCCGGGTTGGTACCACCGCATTACCTACTCCTGCCACCATAAACGTCCAATGCTTGCCGTTGACGACGACGTGTTCCGGTTCGGAGTGTAAGGTAGCCGGTAAAGTTACTTTTGCTCGAGACCTAATATCCCGGCCTCAGGTTGGCAACGCATCATTTCCACCTTTGGTGTCTGTAGGCGGCGTGAATTTCTTATCATCAGGAAATTTGTCTGCTTGTTTTCCTTCCATTACCATAAAAAACTGTGGTGCAACGTTCGATTACTGCATTCGTAACAGTAGGATCCGAGAAAGCCACTCTGGTTTGAAAAAAGTTTCTCTAAAACCGTATCGTAAGCGCTTGAACGGATGGACCAATATTGATAATTGCTTTTTGTTGTATTGGTTAAAGAGAAACCCCATTAAACTAGTGGGAAAAACGATACGAAATTCGCCGGATCGGCTAGTTTTTATATACAAAGAGATAAGATTGAATAGTAATGTTGATAGAATATAGTTTTCCCACTCCTTAAATCGCACTTGCCTAGTGTACCCGTACCAATTATATTGCCCTACTCTCCATCCAAGCCCAAATGAAGATCAACATAGCTTTAAAAAAACATACAAATGACGAACCAATATCAGCCTCTACTACAAGTGTCAAGTGTGTACCAAGTCGTTAGGATTGGTAGCACCAGCTTGACTATTGTTGCCGCTAAAGCGGCCAATGTCCGTGTTCCGATTTGCAGGTCAAAACAAAAAAGAACTAAATTAACTTAAAATATCGACAGTGTTAGTGGTGCATTGCAATACGAAATAAATAAAGTTGATGACCTGACCACCACATCTTCCAACCGGAATGTAATAACGACGAGCATTGATGTTATGGAAAGCATAACAAACAACCTTTGATTTGATACCCACCAATCCGAGCGAGACATCAAAGTTCTCAATTACATCATTACTAGCATAATAAAGCAATTGTTCGCTCTTTACGGGCAGCGCGGTAGGCTCGCAATTGGACTAGGTTCTAGGACTCCTTTAAAGGAGCCGAACCAATAGCGGATAAACGTTTGAGTCAGTCATAAACATGAGACTATCTTAAAAGATATAGAGATTATGATTCCCCAAAAACCATAACCTAGAATACATTTTCTTAACAAAGCACCACTACCATCTTTTGTGTTTATAATCGACGTGTATTTTTACAAACAGGACATCATTTTTTTTCAATACTATAAAAAATAAAAAAAATAAAATTATCTTGATTATAATAGTTAATCATATTTTTTTAGTGACATTACATTTTTAGATATGTAGCACATTTGCCTCTTAAAATCAACAAATGAATACCAGTATTGCTATGTTACTTGACTGACACAATATAATTGGGATGCAGATAAAAAATAAACATGTTTTGTTTAAAATCCAGTTTATGTATTATTGAATTAATTAGTGGAATCGTTTCACTAAACAATAAGTTCTCCTTAACTTTATACATTTTATTATTATTCAAAACTGGCACTTTTAGTATTCAACACTAATGTTGGAAGTTCAAGACTATACACGCCACGTATTTTAATTTTTTGGCGTCGGCTACGACTTCTTTGTAATTGGAGATACATACCGTTAACATATAACCTCTTTCCATTCAGCGATGTTGATAATGTGTATAGTAAGATGTCAACTGCGAATATAAGAATAAAGAAAACAGGTGCTCCGTGCTCAGAAGAATTTTAAATTATACTTTTTTATGTTCAATTAAAATACGATGTCACTGGATATATTGTGATTTAGAAAATGTTGAATTCTTTATTTGCAAAGTGGGAATATTATATGTTGAAATATATTTGTTGTAGTGCATGAACAATTTTACTTTACAAAAATGTAAGATTTTTTTACAACTAGCAACAAAACTCATATGTATTTTTGTAAACATCTAAACATATTTTTCCTTAAACAACAGCATAAAAATGACTACACATACTCATAGACTTTATTAAAATGGCACATAATCAGCTTAGAAACTATGAAGTAGCAAGTCGGCTTTGATTTATGAATCACAATGGGCTCTTAAAGACTGACGGAATACAGTTACTTTTTGTACTTTATAAGCTTTTCTGCTATGCAATATTATGTTTATTGTGATTTGAAAGATGTTTTGTAATTAATGTTTTTTTAATTGTCTATCTTTTCTAATCAAATAACAATAAAAAGACACAAAACATTCAGTACAGACAAAGTGATCTACTAGAAGTACTTGAACTATAACAATTAACAGCCATCCAAGTTACTACATATCTGCTTCCTAATCTAATCAAATCAACGTTTTGTGTCACTTTTGTTTTTATTTAAAAAGATAGAATAATAGATTTCATGAGTAAATTGGCGAAAGTGAACAAGCACTATTTAAAAGTTAATGAAATAACATTTTCATGTTAAAACTATTGAAAACTAGTCGACCCGGCAAACTTGGTATCGTTTTACATGAATACATACCCACTAACAGTAAGAAAAGAAAAATTTTTAGTAGGTATTATTTTTCAGACTTTCCCTACAATTTCCCAATTCATTCCTAAGAACCTTTTCCTGACCAATAACTAACACAACAAAAACAAAATCAGCAAATTGGTCCATCCGTTAAGGTGTGATGTGATGACTACTTAAATGAGGATTCATTATATCATTATATAAAAAATAATCCTCATTTACGGTAGTCATGAAGTTTATGAAGTTTAGTTTTTTCCCTATGTGGGCACGGGTTATCTGTGTAGAAAAGGCCCTCTGCTTCTCTCCCTGACAGCTTATAAGAGGCAAATGTACATTTAGTAAGTCATTAAATTAGTATAAACAAAGCAACTGACTGTCAAGTGCTGAACAGCAATTTGTATAGGTAGTTGACTAGTAGTAGTCTGGAGAGTAGGGAGCTTGTAGGTTTATGTATATTTAACCTGCCACCCTGCCACAGGACTGCAATGCACCTATAACATCTATGTTGCCTATAAACCATGGTTGTTTTTTACCATCAGATCTGTGTGCTTGTTCTCTGTTTTAACATCTAAAATAAGTATGAGGTTATTATTGCTGATACAGATATACTCAATAGCAATTCTATTTTAAGAGTGAGTGAAGTTAAAATATTAATAATAAAATAATTTTGCATATAAAACTCTCCCCCTCACTCTCACTTTAAATTTATGTAAATTACCTGACACCAGAGAGAAAAGTATCGCAATATGTAGTTAAGACATTCAGACACCTATTGACTGACTGATTAAGGATAAGGTCACACAACAACAACACATACCAAAGGATGATCATATTTTGACAACTAATTTAATTTTAAGTATGTATTATTGTGTTTTCAGTCTGGGGCATTTAAATAATTGTAAATAAATATATACCGTACCTGCAAAAAAGCCAATATTACAAAAAATAATAGTCTCATACATACCTTCTTATAGACAGATTGATATGTAGCAGCCATTTTTGGAACGGAGGACTTTAAAGGGAATCGCTCCATTATCTAAAATAAAATTTAAAAGTTATATATATATATAATCAGCTTAAAGTACTGTATTCATACCCTCATCAACTTATAATATTGTTTGGATGACAAAAAACTTGTCAAACTAGATTTCTGACAATTTAGATAAAAAAATTATACCCACAGTCACTATATATTATCTGCTTAATGAAATCATATGATCCCTAACATTTATTAGGTTTAAACATATGCTTATAAGATGTAGACCTGCACGTCGACGTAATTACCAAAAACACACAAACAAAATAATATACGCCCCCTCGTTTATTTCGTAGGATATATTTAAAAAATCGGTTAGTTCATGTTAAAAGTAATAACGTATAATACATTACATACATAATCACGAATATACAGATTAAGAAATACAAAAAAATAAAACAAAATTGTTTTTTGTTAGCAAAACATTGTACTTACATACTAACCTAATTATGGAAAAACATCATTATTTTAAAAACAGATATTGTTATTTGTTAGAAAAATGTTAAACTTTTAAGCGCGAGTTAGAATATGTTATTAATTTATTAATATTTACATTAAAACCATGAATACGTTGTATAATAAAAAAAACTTCATGAAATACGAGAAAGTAAAATCATTTTTGATGACCATTCACCAATCATAGTAAATGTCAAAATCGCTGGTATTGTCTAGTGACATTTCACGCTTGTCAAAATAAAACTTATCAACTGAAGTTTAAAAACTGATTTTATTCTTTAAAATAGCAACACTGTTTCTATGTAAGAAAAAATAATTTTTAATTCATTCCTATCTTATGTAAAGCAGGATATTTCGATTAAATAAGGGACACATGGCGAGATTATTTAATGATTTCTTACAATAAATGCAATAAGCACTTTTTACTATTACTACGACTTCTACACATACACCCTATCTAAATTGTGTTTTATAAAGATTTTGAAAAAACGTCTGAAGTAAGCTGTAGCATTAACTAATTGAGACGTTTTCTTAGGAACTTCATAATTTTTACTTTCACTTTGGTTTTACTCTATTTAAAGATTTTAAATTTAAGGGCGTGTTTATTAAAGTTAACAAAGTTTTAGTTAGAAGAAATCTGTGAAGCAGAATGTAAATAAAACAAGAAACTTTCATATTCGAAAGTACTCTTGTCTAACATAATATTGTCTAAGTAAACTTATCCCACGTGTAAATTTTGAACAAGGATTATAAATACTCTTTAGAAAGGGATTTGGAATGTCTCTAGCGTCCTTTCTAATTTTTTAAACATTAATTCCATAATAAGCTGCTTCCGTTATAAATAAATACTTTCGGAAATCATAACATCATGATTTTTGTTCTAACATGAAAGAACACATTTTCAAGAAGCTTTTATGAACTCCGTTGGTATCTTCTTAACGGAATCTTAAAATGTGTTTATCATTTACTTTTTAAACTCAGTAGTTTTTTAATTTATCGCCGACAAACAAACAAATGCAGCTTTTGTTTCTTAATACGTTCTGATGATGTACCCACTATTCATAACCTAAATATTCGTTACTGTGTACGTCTTGCTAATGCTAAAGTCTAAAAAAGCAAAAATAAGTAGGTAATCTACACTATATTAATCTTATACCTTTAAATGAGCAATTCTTGTATATAAACATATAAGCTAAGCTTAGTCATCCAAGTACTATTTTGTAAAATAATCCCAATTTTGCGAGGTAATCGCATCTCGCTTGAACGGATGTTGGTTCCAAATCAGGCAATTATTTTTTTGTTGTTTTGTGTTAAGGTTCTTATGAAAATAAAAACCAGGGAAATTGTAGGGAAAATGAGAAAAGTACGTGTACAATGCGTATAAATTGTATAAAAAGGTCTACAAAATAGTCCGCGATAACATACATATATCTATCTCCTAAGGTTGCCTCACAGTAACTATTTTCATCTCTAAAAATTCTATTTAAAAACCGCATTATTTTCAAAAGCTAATGTCTCTTAATCAGTAAACAATCCTTATCCTCAAACCTACCTTATTCACCTTGGCCATTTAATGTGGATTAAAATTAATTTGCCCTTGCAGCGAAACGGCTGGCATAACATCGCCCCGTGTACCCCTTGTGGCGCTTCTTTCTAAATTAATGCCCCAGAGACGGGGCTTCAAATTATTCTTAGCTCCGATCAATGTCAGAGTTGCTTAAGTGGGGTTTGAACAAAGTAGAGGTGCCCACCGGGAACCTGCTTCGTATAACTGCACTTGGCATAAAAAGAAAGAATTATACAAATAAAATAAAAAGGTTAAAAGTAATAAGTTCAAAATTAGATATTTCAAAGATACCAAGAAATCATAATGATATAAGAAAATGGAAATTATTTTACTCCGAATTTAAAGCGAGCAAAAGCCAGTGGTCTATAAGTCCAAAAAAATAAGTGATCAAGAAAAATACGTTCTTTTAATGCCTAATTAAAGAAAAATACATACTATAATGTTACTATAAATAACAAATAATATTAGGAACAGTAAATTTAATAAATAATACATGTTATCACCCACCCCGGTGTCAAGAGTCTCTGAAACAGGCGTGTTTGTATAATAAAAAGTCTAATGAAAGTAAAGGATTCCAGGCAGGTTTATATGCGATAAATAATAAAAAAATGTTTAATTTTTGTATCTTCATTTTCTTAGTCACTCAATTTTCTATATTGAACGTAAAAATGTGATTGTCTAATTTTTAATTCACATAGATATGCGACTTCGTAAGTTTTTTTTTCAAATTTTGAAGTCAAAAAGTCTGATACTGATTATTACTAATGTTTTCATTACTTTACATTATAACTCTAAATAAAAACTCGCGCTTCGCTGTAAGTATGGTACTTTACTCTTTGGAGTCTTTGGTAGTATCTAGCAAAGAGTATGTAAATACTACGTAAGTATCTAGTTAAACGAAAATATTGCCAATGTAATGACGTTAAAAAATTAACAAAAATAGCTGAAAATAGTTTAATTTTTTTGTTGTCAGTTGTAATTATTAACAAATGATTAAACATGATTTTAAATTTGTTTTTTTTAAACATGATATAACTGTTGTGTTTGTACAGAAAATTAATCGTCTTTTTAAAAATTCTAACATTCCTCAAAAATTTCCGAACGTAACTGACTATATCCGCTGATTGCTGTTAAAATGGCGTCAGCCGAGTTTTTAGAGCAAGCTTTGTCTACAGACGTTGACGAGAACGCGGTGAACGCAATTGTGGGCTCTCTTGAGAATCAATTAGTGACGTCCGTTACGTCAATAGCGTCTCAAAACAATTTAGTAAATGCTATTTCTAGTCATCATAACACTACATCTAGTGCAAGTTCTATTATTGGACAAAAATACAACAAGGACCAAAGTGATGGTGAAATAAGTAGTGCAAATTTTCAGTCAACCTCTTCCTCTAATTCAAGTTTTTGTGTACCCTCATCATTCGTAACACAGACAAACTCTTCTCAAATCGTTTCTAGTAACAGTGAATCCGTAAAATTATTAAATAATCAGTCGATAGCGGATTCTGCAAGTCGTGTGACTTTTCCTACTCACTCGTTAGCAAACGGGTGCATTGGTTTGACGTCTCCCCAAACACAGATATTACATACTGTTCAAGGAAGTGGTGTGTTAACACAACCAGGCAATAAAACGATTACTATGCAACCACCTTTAGTTATCAAACAAGGAACAACTGCAGGTCAAGTAGGCATGCAGCCTGGCATGGTGACAGTCCCAATGACAGTAAATTCGAGTATGGCTGGTTCAATACCAAATGTAATGACTATAAACAAACCTGGAGGTCAAAATGTGGTAGTTACAACACAAAATTTAGGATCCGGGCAGCCTGCAATCTTACCTAATGTGCAGATTTTAAATATGAGACCAGGAGCCCCAGCAGTTGCTGCACAGAAGTCAGTAGCAACAGTTTCACCAAGGGTGGTCATTGGAACACCACAGGTGGTTGGAACCAGAGCAGCAGCCCCTGGTGTAAGTTTGCTGTCTATGATACAAACAATACATTACTAATACATGTGTCATTAATAGTCATTAAATTAATAACCTGTACACAAAGTATGCTTGTTTGTAATAAGTACTATATTTTTTTTTACTAAGAACTATAAATTAATTTTGAACTAGTATCCTGGACTAGTCAAATCTTGTAAAAATCATTTATTATTAATGATTTTTATAAGATTTGACTAGTTCAGGATACAATAGGAATAAAAAAATATATACATTTTGCTTATTTAATGTAATTTTAATTTTGGCATTTTCCATGCATTTTATTAAGAAAGTATCACAATACTGGTGATTTTGAGGTTATATCATCACAATTTAGTAACTTAAAAATAAACCATTCTTAGTGGCAAACAAATTGTTAGTAATCTCAAAGAATATCTAGATCTAAATTTCTATAACTTTCATTCTTATTCCCAAACGCTTATTTATTTCAAAGTCAAGTAGGCTTATAAAATATATTTGCCTAAAAGTAGTGGGAACCATAGCATTACTATGCTATTATAACTTTTTGATAAATATGATCTAATAGGGGTTTCAATAAGGCTGGAATCATCTTTAAACGGTTATAAAAGAATTGTACATTTCTAATCATTGGCAAAGCCATGACCTGCAGTTTGGCAGTCCAAATTGTAAATGATGATAAATTTTGGTTATTCCACAACCCATACATTTGCAGTAAAATCATTAATGTGTATAAATTGAATTTAAGATTTTTTATTTTGTAAGAGATGCATGTGCGTGCTATTATAATTTTTGTTAAGAAGTTTTTAAAAATATAATTAAGTAAACCAATAAGTGCTGCAAATATTTTATTAATAACATCAGTTTGGATTGTGGATGTCTGCGGACTGTGATGACTATTTTCCATCAAGTAAAAGACTAATTTGTATGCAAGTCTTTTTAAAAAAAAATAAACAGTTTAATTATTTATTTATTACATAGTATTTTAAATATTTTATAATGTATAATATTATATTATAAGTATTATGAATGTTTGTACAAAGTACTTATTACTTTTAATTGCTTTATTTTTGTTTGAAACAATTTTGTTTTGTATTACTGTCAAAATTAATACTATTTAAAACTAAGCAATTCAGAAAAATAAGTCAACAGTAACCTTTATCATGAAAACTTCTTGACAACTTGTATTTGTATGCCAATGCGAATGTTGTAAATTGTAAAAATGCTGTATCAATAGGTCAATTTATTCTGGTATCTATCTAAGTAAATCTATGTATTAGTATTGTTGACTAACACCCGTAAAGCAAGCGTATAATTTGCTTACTTTGGGGTTAGATTTAATTTGTGTAACTTGTTCAGGGACATTTATTTATTTATATACAGTTATCAAAGTAATAAGCATTTTAAAGAACAAGTACTGTATCCTTTAAAGAGCTGACTATCGAAACATGGCAAAGGTATTTAAAGTCTATCATAACACATTAAATTTGTCTCTAGTGCTCTGGCTACTATGGCCTAAATTTGCCTCATACAAATACATGGCCTTATTTAAAAAAGCATACCTTATAAAAATATAAATATGTGTATAATATGCACAAATAAATAAATAATATTTTGTGTACAGGTGTATAATGTGACACTCATCTTTATTTTAACATGTAATATCAGTGGTGGCACCTCCATACCAAACACTTCTGCTTGTATTTAGAATAGTACAGCACTACACTAGAAACGGAACTTTAATTATAACTGTGTAATACTATTTATAATTTTAAACCTTTTTTAAATAAAACTTCATGTTAAAGTATCCATCAGTTCCAGAAAGTTTTAGGTCGATTTTGATCTAACAACACCCAACAGGTGAAATTTTCATGGTGACCTATAAATGCAAATAAAGCACGTATAAAAAGAGAAAAGGATGTTCTAAAACCAATTACCCATTTGTTAAAAAAAAATGATATTCTTAGTAGTCTAACAATTCTGTTATAACTGCTTTCACTAAAAGGGATTTCACGAGCAGGCCTTGTTCAATAAACAATCAAGAGCCCCTTTCTATCCCGTGACCTGGCTGGAAGCCCAACTGTGGCCTACCCTAATACCACTGCAGCTCACCATCATAGACCATTAAATGTTTTAAAAGACAGTCAAAAATTATTTCTATGTATATGAGTCCTCATATTGTCTATGGGTTTGTAGATTAATTGGAATTAAGACATTGTTATGAGTAGCACTAGTTATGACATTTCAAAGAAATCAGTATGGTTACAAAATGACTTCTTCATTCACATTTGTTTTATTTATTTGTCATAAGCAATCTTTTTATGAATTAGGTAAGTCATTTCGTTTTTAAATTATACTGGTGTTGTAAAAGAATGTAATTCAAATCAATTTATCTACATTTTCTTAATCAATTGAACATCCCTAGGAACAAATATTTCTGTAATACAATGATTTATTTTTCAAGTTACTTGTGAATCATCCTCAGTGATGTTCCATGTTCATTGTTTCTTCTGACATTTCCATAATTTTTATTTACCAATTCCTTTTCCTGTAAAATTAGAATTAGTTGTTTACTTGCTATTTAAAACATAAAATTTCAGAAAAGCAGAATGTCCATGTTGGTCTCAGGCTACTCAGAAGAATATAGGCACATTGCTTTTATGTATGAAGAGTGTCAGTTTCTTTATCAGTAACTCTACTGAGCAGTCTCTCTAAGTCTTTTTGTGCATTTCATTTCAAATCCAAGCCATTGTGCATTTTGAAGTCTTGCAATGACTCTCATGTTTGACACCACCTTACAAAACCAGCCATCTCAATGTCAGTGCTTGCCACTTGCATGTTCTAATTTATATAATAGTTTAGTCAGTGAACTTAAGAAGGTACCTGTCCCAGCCTAAGGTACAATAGGCAGTGTATATTTTTTATCATCGGAACATATAATATTTCTTCGCCTTCCATTTTTTGTTTGTATTCAGGCAGTCAATTATAATTCAGTCAGTCAATAATCATAAGATTTTGTTTTCAATGTTTATAATCTCTATATAGTTTTAACTGATGTTTCTATAAACCAGTTTTGCCAGAATTATTTTTTATAGAGCTATTATGTGTCACTAATTGATAATACTATTTTCTACATTTCTTCAATGTGTTTTAAAGGAAATTATATTGGTCAACTCTTGTTTGTTAGAAGGTACTACCACTTTACTATTTTCTATATTTCTTCAATGTGTTTTAAAGGAAATATATTGGTCAACTCTTGTTTGTTAGAAGGTACTACCACTTTAACCTCTACCATCTTATTATAACTACTGCATTGTGTACATTTAATAGAGTATTTAAAAAAACTTGATCTAATATTAGATTGACAGGTTTTGGCCGATTAATGTAATTATGTTTATTAGTGAGACAGTTCTACTATATTCTGTTCCAGTATACACTGTCTTATTAATAAACATGGACTGACATAAGAGTAAAATTCAGTTGATTTTATAATCTGTATCACATTGTAATAAAGATTATGATACCGGGTTAAACCTTTGAGTACTTTATTCCGTGTTTATTAATAAGATGGTTAGTGTTAATAATAATTCCTTGCTGCTTATTCATATTGCTTGTTAAATATAAGTAAGTATTGTCATGTTCCCATATGAATTTAAATAATGATCAATGTCAGTCATCTACAATGTATCCTAATACATACCGTTGCATGATTGGTGAAATTAATCTCTGTTGCATACATCATTGTTGTATCATTACATGTGTTAAGCTATCATTTTTATCATGGTGGGTCTCATCCTTCTACTGGAGTGGAGATGATAGTGGTACAGCTGTTGTCAAATTTGTTGTGTCTTAAATTTGCATTATTGAGAAATTCAGGTGATCTGGGGAAAGTAAGGATTACATTGCTCATCTTTTCTCTGCACTAAAGAAATTCAAATAATCAATATTGAAAATTGTGGCATAGTATCATTTGTTGCCCAAATGTTTTATTAAAATTATTTGATCCCTTGTTTGTTCTCTTGTGTTAATTAGAATAATAAATTTAAAAAAATCAGAAGATATGTATCTAGTTCTTAAATGTAAAAATACCAAATATTGAAATATACTCATAATTTAATTGTTAATATAATAATAATGTTAGAAGGTAAAATTACATTATCGTATTATAAACTATAAACTTTTTATTATAAAATTTGTTTTCCGTTGCCAAACCTTATTTGAATAATTTCTAAACTATTCAGCCACCTTGTCAGTCTCGTAATATGTCACTAACACATTACATAATAGTAGAATACTTTACTTTGTCTCATAAACAAAATGTTATTTTTCTAAGATGGTAAGTTAATTAAATACGTTTTTATATTATATTGTATAAGTGTATAGAATTCCGGCTATGGCAAAAACTTATAATGTAAGGTAGAAATATATTTTACATTTATTTAAATCCTAGTTTAATAAAATCGCAATGAGTGATTTATGAATGAAATGGCTGAATTATTTGGAAGCTAATGTACAATTGACTTTTATTTTGTCATTGTTATAACTTAATGGTAAATTCTTTTTACAATGTAAAAGTATAGTCTGACACTGCTGGTAAAACACAGCATATAAGTAGCTATAAAAGAATGCAAAACAAGAACTTTTAATATTCTCATAAAACATGAGATGTCAAGTAATTTCCACTATGGTTTTTCATTGGAAATATAAAATTTTGTAAAATAATTTCACAACTAATCCTTAAATGAATCATTTCATACTAATGCACCACAATGGTTCACAGAGTATTTTATGGAGATGATCAGAGAATAAACACCACAACTTTTGTAACTAGGCTGAAATATCGACAAATAAAGTAAAAATGTATCGTGACAATACCATATAAAAATTTTAATACACTCAAACTCAGAGTAGGACATATATATGATCTTTTTGTTGTCAGAAGGTATTGGAATGTCAATGGTACATTTTAGTTATTGATCTGGATATGCTGATTACAACAATATTATTACAGATTAATTGTAGGAACTTTGCTGTTACATATCTAAATTTATCAATCAATCAATCAGTTGTTTATTTATTTTATTATAAAAAGTAGCTATTATGGTTTACAAAGCACCAAAAGCAATGAGAAATTTGATTGAAAAATCAATGCACACCTCTGTATCTAATCAACTTTCCAAGCTGACTTCATTTTGCAGCTATAACTCTGTTCTGTTTTGTTGTTTTATAAGAAACTAGCGGCCCGCCCCGACTTCTTTCATGGTATAAAATATATATGTAAATCTTCCGCTTCAATCACTATCAACTAAAAAAACCGCATAAAAATCCGTTGGGTAGTTTTAAAGATTTAAGCATATAAAGGTATGTAGGGACAGAGGAAGCAGCTTTGTTTTATACTATGTAGTGATTTCAAAATTGCTTTTTCATTCCAAAAAAACAATTATTTTTTATTTAGTCTCAACTTCCCACTTAAAGGCATGGTAAATAATTTTATTCACACTTATTTTACAATTACTCGGTTACATTTTAATCTATTGAATCAGGTTAGTTTTGATAAGAGGAAAAAAAACAGTTTGGTTAATTTTGTTGTGATAAATGTTTGTCAAGATTTTCAATAAAGTTCATGAACCTTTTCTACAAAGTTCAGTTGATAATTTAAAATGAACTTGAGTCCCAACTGCTAAGAATGAGATTCTATTGAGATTACATAAAGTTTAGTGTGGTGTATTGAATATTATTTTCCAGTAGCAACATCTTACCCACTTTTGGATATTATCTCCATAAAATACTCTGTAAATATTGATCATGTAACAGACAAATTAATTCCTCATTTACACTTTCATCATAGCATATCCATTCTAATATAATAAGTAGCTGTGTCTAACAAATGACCTGCTTAAAATCATACAAAATCGGAATTGGCAAATCACTTATTCCGAAGAGATACATAAACGGAAAATTGAAACAAGCGTTCATTTTTAGATAACGCTGCAAACTCTGCAAAGTCTACAACAGGGGCAGCAGGGTCATTTGTTGTTAAAGACTGAGAATGGTCAATACCAGCTGTTGAGAGTGGGTCCAGCGCCGGCCGCCAGCACGCTAACGGCGCCGCAACCTCAGACCCTCCGGCTGTCGACAGTGCCGGCAGTAAGTAGGACACGCCACTCTACTCTCCGGCTAATGAAATTGGACAAGTCTTACAATGTTACTTCGATTGTCCAATTTCATATCAATCGTGCATGTTAATACGGTGGCGGTGCATGTATTGAGGTAAACTAACAAGGTAAGAAATATTATTGGTATACTCGTTCGAGATCCATTTTGTACAATAATACATTCTCAATGTTGGCGTATATATTGGATAAGTGTGTATAGTACTTATATTAAAATGACATAATATACTTTTAAGATTTCTAAGAGAAAACAATAAAAAATAACTCAAAATGATCAATATCAAAAAAGTATATCAATGACACTAATTTTTTTTTTTTGTAATGTTCAAAACTAGGGGATTAAAATACTTACTTAAAACATATTAGTTATGGATAAGTACATCATTCTTATCTGACTAATGATGTACATGATTTTGAGATTAATATTGTTGGGTTGGTCTGTTCATGGATAAGATGTTACATGTGTTGATACTTGTTGCTATCAATAAAAGAACTAAGTGCAGTTAATTTAAAAGTAATAATACTCACAGACTATACTAAAACTAAAAAAAAACAATTATTTATCTTTGATAAAACCCATGTAATGTAGCATAGAATCATCTCGATCGTGTCAGCATTTCTTCAGCAACAGAAATTGGTCTGTCTGTCTGTCTGTAAAAGTTATGACACAGATACACAAAAACACTAACTGACAAACACACCCACACACATACAACAACCTTATATTATTCCTCTTTTCTTGGGTAGCTAAAATTACTCAATTATGAATTATTGTCTGCAGCTTTACTTGTGATCATTCTTTATCTATTGAAATTCGAAAGATTCCAACGAAACAAAGAAAAAAATGGGAACTTTATTGATTAGGAGTGGTTTACTTGTAAATAGTGTGTTTTAAAGTTTCTCTTTTTTAATTTCAATATAAAGAAAAATGGTCTGTTCAGGTGATCAGAGTGGCAGTCGTGTTTGGCTCATATTTTTATAGCAATTACAAATATTAATACTGAAATTACCTACCCAATTACATTATTCTTGGAATAGTGACTGTGACCAGAATTCCCATGATGCAAAGGCAATTAGTATTGATGGAGCATAACAGATACATATGCTAAATAAATATTTTTTTGTAATAACAAAATTACGTTATTAGTTGCAGATGTCGAGTTTTACATTTAATAGTAAAATTCTTGTGAAAAGTTGCTAGCAATATAAAATGTTGCAGCCTTTAGGTGTTGTCACCATGATGCAGCCAATAGGTCTGTAAATACTAGCCAATAATTAATGTCAGCAGCTATGATAGAATTTTCCATGTAGCTGTTTTCATTATATGCATTCAACTATCTCATTTGATAATTATGATATTTGGCATTCCAAAAGCAAAATTTATCAAACATAATTTTTATTAAAATTCCGGCCTGATTTATTTTTTACTACAAGCATCAATATTAAAATAATAAAATTTGTAGATTTTGTGTTTTCTCTTTTGTATATATATAAACCTATTTAGAGGTTACTAAAATTAATAGTGCCCTAAAAGCACAATTTTATGTGAAAACATTTGGTATAACACTTGTATCTAAAAAAAATAAGAGGGTTATTATTACACTATTGTCTCAGTAAGTGAAAACTAAATAAGTTTATTTGCTGATAAGAACAAGAAAGAGGAAATTATAATATGCAATAGGACAATAAAAAAAATGTATGTTGTGCAAATTGTTTGTAAAATTATTCATAAAGTTTTACAACTAGTACAAGTACATTGCAATTATTAAAAGTGTTTAATATTATTATATGACATATAACTGTTGATTTCGTTACTTTTTAAATCAGAAATCAGTGTTTAGAATATAGTTAGCTTTTTGGTCGCTGTATGTAATTACGTGCATTATACCTACTTTGATTTGTGAATACAAAAATATAACAAATTGTTGTGACCTACAAAAAAAAAACTTTATATTTTGAGTCTTTATTGTTATAATAAATGTTATAGGTATTATATTATACTAGCTTAGCAGACTGACCTTGCCCTGCCATAACTTTTGATCGGCGATTATTTTCATATGAAACTTCTGACAATGCCTTACAACACAAAAAATAATTAGCAATATCGATCCACCTGTTCACGAGTGATGACTAATGGGAATGGAAATTAATTGTTATATTTAATATATACGTCAAAATATTGCAAAACGTGAAGCACTCTTTCAAAATAACCGATTCACGGCAGAAGCTTGAGTACCGCTTAAAATAACATTCAAAGCACATGCACGTACAAGATTGTACATTGTAGATAATGCGAAAGTATAACCAAAGTTTTGTCTTTGATGAGTTAGAATTTCAAGACATTGTTGCTCAGGTATTGAGGTGTGTAATTACTAATGTTTGCCCAAGGACGATGCGCTTACCTGATGTAATCGGATAGGTGTGCAATTACATAAATGTCGGGTTGTATACAATAATTTTCGATGTATTTATTCGTATGTAGGTCACCTAACATTCTCATTCGGACTCATTTTTTTAGTTCTTGGATTAAAAATGTATAGATTTTGGAAAGACGTCAACGTTCTACTGATAAATGGCCACCAATTACTGATAAATATGGTAGTATTTTGCTAATATCTGTTTACCTACAATGTTGAATATCACTCCGCTATATGTGCTACTTGCCCTTAAACATGCTAGATTGTATGAAGCTGTAACATATATATTTATATATAGTACATTACATAAAGGAAAACTTTTAGGTATTGCAACAGGAAAATTTGGTAAGGAAAATTACTTTCCTATTTAGCTTTGTGTGTATGTTGAGCCTACGATTATAGTGATGATAAAGAATTGAGTATGTGTGTTATGTATATATTGGATTGACATGTTTGATGTGTCGCAAGTTGCATGAAATTTCGTTAACAGCATGAATTAACTACATTCAAAGTGTCAAATATATGTTTTTCGATCAAAAGACACTTTATTACCATTATTGTACCTATTGTTACAACTTAAGATAGCGTTTAAATTTAAGCATATTAAATAAACTTACGTAATACTAAAATATGTACGTTTCCAGTCACTTAAAACGCATGCAATATTGTGCAAGAAAATAATTTTTTATATCGTTGTTAATAGAAAAAAAAACAGCAAATGTATTAGTAGTATATGAATCTTATAAAATAGTATGGTAATGTATTCATTTCATATTGAAGCATTAAGTTACTGTGATATTTAAGTTTTCTTTATAAAATAAATGTCAATACTTGAATATTAGAATTATACTCGGACATTGACAATAGACTTGCTTAGTTCCTGTACTAAGAACTCATAAGAATTAAATCAGTTCACAGAACTAGAACGAACTATTCCGTAACCGTATGCTTAATCGTTCATTTAGTACATCTCGTTCGCAATGTTTCATTTAAATTTACAATTCGGTGACAATAACAAGTTGTGTAAGAAACGGAATCATAGACAAAGAACAATGGATACGAAGAATGTCTTGTTTGTCGTGCCCTGTTATTAGACACGGTGTTTAAGATGTGATCGAACGAGAATAACAAATTATGTTATTTTGACCTTTACTGTCACTGAAATAGAGATCAGACTAAAATAGTTTGATAAATATTTCAAACAAATTTTACGTAATGTAAATATTTTTTATAAATATATATAATATAAAATAAATAAATAAAAAAATGGAAAAATGCCAATCGTTGTAAATATTTTGATTTTTAAATACGCCATTCTAAAAATTACACTACAATTAATGGAGACAAAACTTCTCATAAACATTTTAGAATGAAATTCCTAAGCCTGCAAAATATGAAGGAAAATCAAAACATAATAATTTATTCCGCGACCCACGTGAAAATCGTAAGACGTAACTTTTTATGTACTACTGAACTAAGTACTAGAAGTCCGAACTAGTACATTCGAATAATTGAACTAGTACGGAGCAATTCTTATTGTGAAAGAGCAATAACAAGCGTGACAAACACAATTTAAGAAAATCGGTTGTATTATATTTTATCAGATACTGTATAATATTGCGATCGGCTTTTTATGTGACAGTTAATATGATTGCTCCCCTTCTATTATTCCTTGTCTCTATCACATTAATAATACTGATTTTAAAAATGTTCTTTGTGAATTATTAAAAACAATTGCTGTAATTTAATTCTTAATTATTTTTTACCTTTTCGTCGAAATAGCAAGGAACGAATAGGAGCTATAACAAAGTCGGGAAGAATGCTTGAATAATGAATTTGACGATAATATCACATTAGCTTACTATGTTATTTGAATCGAAATCTAAAAAAATATACACTGATGATTAGTGTGGTTTAATATATTATGTATATTGTTCTATTAGCACCCAGGTGTGGCGACGGTATCGACGAGCGTCGCCGCGCCTGGGCCAATGCCAGGCCAAATGCCTGCTGGTCCCGTGGCGACGCCTGTCCCAGCGGCATCTGTGGCTACAGTACCCACTGTTGCTCCACCAACTCAACAACCAACTGTTACCACACAGGTAAGCTGTAACTCTGAAACGTAGAGATACACAAGATAGAACTCTGTATTCTATGTATGTGCATAGAGATAAATGCTGGAGTCTATTGCAGGAAAAAATGAAATACAAAAGCTCTTGTTGCTTTTTAATAATAACTTAAATTAATTTCTACGTCTTCTACATATACTTGTTAAAAGAAGGCTACTAAAAATTAAATTTACATACTTTCACGCCAAGTCCCTTTAGAGGTAGACAAATAATATCAAGTGACAACGTCCCGATCCCTGCAATCTTGTCTAATTTCATTCATCGCTCTTTTCATACAAATACGCCAGATTCGGAGACACTTGATACCACTCTCAGATAAAACCCGATTTCATCATAGTTTCTGTTGACAGACCCATCAAAAGACGAAAAGTAGTTGTTACTAACGCTGCCTTTGCTTTCAATAGATGCTTGTGACCAACGAAGTAGCCGGCTAGTATGGAGACTGTACGGTTGAAATTTTTTCATCCAGATCGAAATCCTCACTCAGAAGCTGGTTTGAATTGTCACAATATGTATAAAATACCTACTCCTATTGTTTTTT
This sequence comes from Calephelis nemesis, assembly GCA_002245505.1. Taxonomy (NCBI): domain Eukaryota; kingdom Metazoa; phylum Arthropoda; class Insecta; order Lepidoptera; family Riodinidae; genus Calephelis; species Calephelis nemesis. The sequence continues at coordinate 202,902 of NJDD01001306.1, read as the reverse complement.
GACTTTTGAATAAAAAATACCTACAAAAAAAAAACCTTTAAAAACTAAACATACCTATGTTGTCAAAATCATAACATCACTCCAAAGAATAGGTTTCTCAGCACGCGGACTATTCAACTAGACTTAACGAAAGTTACCGCATCACTATGTTACAAATAGATAAATACATTGTACCCCTAATTTTTATTGTCAGGGTTAAGTCTAATAGGTACGAAAAAAAAAACAGTACCCAAGATAAGTAATCCTGCAGTCCAAATCATTCGATGGACATCTGTTATGAATTGAAAGAAATTGGATTGTATAACTTGATGCGTTTGGATAGATAATTGTGTACACAACTTCCACAATACCTAGATTGAAATTCCGCGATCTAATCACTTGGGTTTTATCCGAGGGTAGTATCAAATGTCTCCGAAACCGACATGTTTGTATAAAAAGGGTAATGAATGTGGAGGAAGACAGACAGGTCTCCCAGAGTCGTGACTTTTGACATTCGATACTCAATGCCTTCCTGTAAGGGACTTAGCTTAAAGGTATGTATGTAACTTCCAAAGTAATACATATACATTCTAACCTTGATTTGTGTGTACAACTCTAAATTTTCTTACAGAAACCACTCGACAATACGAAAGAGAAGTGCAGAAACTTCCTTGCCAATCTACTGGATCTGTCAAGTAAAGAACCAAAATCCGTGGAGCGCAACGTCAGGAACCTGATCCAAGAGCTAATCGATGCTCAGGTTGAGCCAGAGGAGTTTTGTAATCGTCTTGAGCGACTGCTGAACGCGAGTCCACAACCTTGCCTCATTGGGTTTCTGAAAGTAAGTACGATTAAAAACATAGTTTTTGTGGTATGTCTATTCTACTTTCTAAGCATCCAAACAAACTGGATAATTAATGATAACACTAACTAATGATAACAAACATAATTAGTCTCGTCGATGCCTGGGGTATTGACGGTGCTATGCCAACCTGAGAAAAAAACTAGTTTATGTGGTCAACGAGTGTTATTTTTTTTTAGTTAGACAGAGTAATCTTAGTAGCTAACTTGACCTTAAAATACTCATACTCACACTAGTGGTAGAGTGCGACAACTTATCCGGGTAGGTATCCACTACCTTGCTCATTGTTTGCCCACAAGTTGCGGTCCGGAGGGCAGGGTAGCCAGTAGACTTCCGCAATAGGCTTAACATCGCGCTTACAGGATTGCGCCACACCCATAACATTTATAGTGTTTATAGGTCAAAGTTGTCTCTTACCATCAGTAGAGAAAAAAAAGACAGCTGTCGCAAAAAGACAGCTTTGCGTTTATGGGGGCAAGAATACCTAGGTGGCCGTGCCGATCAGGCTAGGACGTCGCAAAATCATATCACCTAGCCGTTGTCACAGTGTTAGCAATAAGTCAGCTCATCTCTTTTGAGCTGCATATCATATAGGTAGTTTATCCGTATTGAAAAAATAAGCAGTCGAATTTCGGATAGTCATATACGCTTGAGTTCTTTAAGTTCTATAACTTGGTATGATATTATTTTTTATTTAAAATATACATGCATTGATTTGGAATCATTTTTAATGTATTATTGCTTATTATGTATATTATTATGTATTATTGCTTTTAAAATGAATGCTGTATAGGTCAATATAGCGATAAAAATAACATGTTTGTTTTGTAAATTATCAAATTATTAATTTATTTGTTCTCTTGAAATATTTTTTTAAAGTCTTTGTTTATGTCTTGATAAATTGTTATCATTTTAATTTTGATTCTCGATTGTTTTTTTAAACGGTGCATGCTGTGGCCGATTTATAAGTAGTTGCTACATTTAACTTTTACAATAAAATCTCTTGTGTTTATGTGATGTATAGATGTGAAACTGTAATCGACCCTTAATAATAAATAAATAAATAAATGTAAATTTATTTTATGTTACCCGATTTTAGAGGAATAATTTTTATACTTTTTATAGAAAAGTTTGCCGTTGCTGCGGCAATCGTTGGTGATAAAAGAACTGGTGATAGAAGGTATAAACCCTCCGTCAGCGCAAGTTGCGTTCTCAACAATACCAGCGCCGACCCAGCAAGTCATCGCCACCACCAACGTACCTATGGTAATTAATAGCCCTCATGTTTTTAATAAAGTAGTTTGTAGGCAATTATTAAATATATCCTCTCTGGAGTTAGCGATAGTATCTTAATAGGTTTTATTAGATTAAATCTGATATTTAAGGGATGACCAATGTTTTGAAGCATATAACCATCTTAGCCATTTAAGTATTTTATATATATAAACATATGTTCACTCACTCAAAATCATAATTAATTAACACATTTATATGAAGTATAAAATCATCAAGTCACTGTTGTTTCAAAGAAGGACTGTTGAATTAAATCTCATGCAATGTCAATATAATTTGCTTTGGGGGCGACCATTTAATAACGTGAGATATGGAGAGAAGGGGTCGAAAGGAAGAGAAGCGGCCGAATGTTATGAAATTTGTCTAGTCTCGGCAAATATAAAATAATAAGATTTTGCCAGAAATTGTGAAATTGTAAGAAAATTGTGTCAAACTGCGTGTAACATGTTTCTTTAATCAAATATCACGAAATCTTACACAGTATTTTTTTTATCGAGATTTTAAAAACACCGCAAAGTTCTACAGTAGGCAGTTCTATAGTCTCGCTTAAAACGTTTTTCGTAATTAATGGACGTCTCCTTTTAAACTATTTATTATTTGATAAGCTTTCTAACAATATGAAAAAAACAAATTATGTAAAATCTTTAACGTCAAGATACATTACTGAGTAGCATACTGAGTTTATTGCGATATGTGAAGTATATGAGCATATAACATTAGATTGTAAGTATGTTCATTAAAATTTATATGTTTTTAAATAATAACATAATTTACATATATTGTTATATCTTAATTGATTAACGTATTATTTTTAAATGTGTTAAAAACAGTACCTACTATACCAGTCGTTTATAATATATTTATTATTTGGCCGACCCTATATTTATTTTACAGCTCAGACAGAGCTAATGTTAGGGCCTCATTAACCAGTAGGCAGTCTAGGACTAAGGAATCACATTTGTTATGGCCAAAAACCCAAAAATAAATTTATCGAGAGAAGATTTTTTTAGCAAATCTCAATTATTTATGGAAGACTGATAATAAAAGAAATATTCCACACAAGAACGAGTTTATAAAAATTAACATAAACATCTTTTAAGGCAAAAATTTAAAAAATCGTTAATTGATAATGACAACACAAGGTTTGGTTAGTTAGAGATGGATGAAAACAAAAAAATTACATTGCCTAGATTCTCTGGCGGAGTTACATACACGAATTCGTTATACATAATATAACGAATGTGATTCGTGAAACAATTTTTATTTCAAGGTAGATACCAATATGTGGAATTTTTTGCAATTGCTTACGATGTCAAATATGTGATTTTATTCATGAAGTCTACGTAAACAAGAGGGATGGATTATGGAATATTTTTGTATTAAACGTCCTTGGAATGTTAAGTTTATCGTTTATGTTGAGGAAAAGAATGTATCTTGTAATGACTTCTATTATTTGGTCGGTAAGACCGTTATACGCGGCATTTGATCTATAAAAAGTACTTTAATTTACCAAATATATAAAAATATTCAAGACTAGCGGTTACCTGCTACACGTATTTCATGTGACGTCATTATTTGATTGATCATGACATGTGACGTCATTATTTTTCACTAAAATGTCAAGAAGTTTTGCGGTACACTATAATATGGTAATAGTAAGCTAATGTGCAATTTTTAGGTAAAAAATGATTTGATGTTACCCCCCTATTCATTGCGAAATAATGTGCTTTCCAGTTGTAGGGTAAACATGATTTGTGCTCAATAAAATTGCAAAAATCATCCCTGATGTCATTACTATGCCGTCTAGGTCAACAAAAATATGCGTTAGTGATAAAATCTCAAAAGCTACGTGTCGGATCTTGATCAAATTTATATGGGGCTAACTTAATAGTCATCAAAATCTATTTACAAATGGCGGAGTAATTGCGTAACAAACATGAAAAAACACTCGATTTGAGAACCTTCTTTAAATGTATGCTGAAATATTTGGGTAAGTATATATAGATATTCACAGACTGTGGTCGTGTAAAAATATTTTGTACAATAATTAAACTTTTATTAAATTTACAAAATATTGACAAATTAGTTATGATATTTTGGATATCATTAAGTTATTTTGTTTTGCCTCGTAAATAGATTAAATTTAAAAATTATTGCTTTTCGCGCAATTTTAATTTATTTCTGTATTGCATCATCAACTAATTTTCATTTCATTGTAATAATTGTACATAGTTGTTTTTGAAGCAATCATGAAACACCGTGGGAACGTTGAAGGGCTTGTCTATTCAAAGGTTGCAGATGTCTTGAGGAGTAACCACTTATTTACTCAGTCTATTTACTAGCGTTATATATGATCCATACATATAAATTAAAGTGGTGTTAGTTACACTATTTATAACTCAAGAACGGCTGAACCGATTAGGCTGAAAATTGGTGGGGTGGTAGTTTACAACTGGGAGAAGGACATACGATTTTTATCCTGTTCGATTGTGAGGAAACTGGGAAAAACAACATTTTAATTTTTCCCATTAAAAATGAACGGGCGGAACGAAGTTGACGGGAACAGCTAGTATGAAAATAAATGTATCGATTGTTTATATTCATGACGTTGGCGAAGAAACTTTTAAGAGATAATGAATTCAACTTATTAACATTCTTATTTATTACTGTAAATGAAACTCGGCCAATGACGCATCGTAATGTAAAACAAAGTGCTTAAAATTGTAAATTGTTATATAAGGGGACCTTCATTATTTAGGTTAGGCAGTTTTAGTGATTTTTAACCTCTGGTGACATTGGCTCGACCCACTTCCCACATTTAAAGCGAATACTCCTAACTCGCGCATGATTTTTTAAAAAATATGTTTTATAGTAAGTGCATTGAATGTTTCTAAAAAAAGCTTCCTCTTTAAACCTAGTAGGTAATCAACATTGAGAAAGTAGGAGTAGAAAATTACGTTAGTCGAATTTTTGTGGATTTAGTTAGGACGAAAAAAGACAAAAGAACATTGCGTCTGACTTTTAAAAATGCAGAAATAATTTCAAATAGTTTCGTACAAAACAAGTGCTTATATTGAACACTAAAGATAATATGTAATGCGTCACCGTGAAAATAAATATTTGATGAGCTGATCTGACGCACTGTCTCGAATTACAGATCCGCATTATACTTTATATGACTTTTAAAAAGTGTTGTCCACTTATACGCTAGTGGAGCACGTGTCCTCCGTGATCCGAGCCTCAGCAATGCATTTTGTCATGTTTTGGTAGTTATAAACTGAAGCGGTTATTTTTAAAACCCCACATGTTCCATTTAACTATTCAACTTGTCTCTTTTCAATTTGTTATAAAGAAATAAGGCCGTCTTTGCGTCTAATATTTAGGTACATGTAATCGTTTAAGGAGCAAACAATTTGTCTAATAAAATAAAAATAGCCTAATGAGAGATGGTTCAGTGAAACTGAGACAAGTAATGAAGCAGAACAGAGTAGACAATGTAGTTTGAAAGAACTAACCCTAGAATCTTATGTCAAAGAAGTTCACCGAGTCTTAGGATTCAGGTTCAAGTGTTATATTTTTGTACAATGTGAAATATTTGTTTAGGATCGAATGTTGTTAAAAATGCAGTATCAATAGACCGTTTTGTTAGATCATTCCAGATAATCTCTAATTTCTCTTACAAACGGACCAGACAGCACGATTTTAGGTTCTGCGGAGTCTCTACTTAAAAGTTTCTCAATTTCAGCTCCTACAAGTCAACACAATTTTTAATTTATCTGCCAGTGAATGTTTCATATGTTTAAAGAATAAGACCATTTTTTAATATAAAAGCAAGTCAGTTCATTTTTTTCAGAAGAAAACTCAAAACACAGCTAAACTAAAATATATAGGTTGTTATGGACCCACTACCAAAAAAGTAATGGCAAATTGAAGGTTGTTTTTATCAGGATACGGTTTAGGTTCTAGTTTAAAAATACGTACAGATACCAGCACGGATTGCGAGCGCTGGGCTATAGTTTATGCATATTTTAACACAGAATTCTCAAAAGTACAGAACAGAATGCGTAAGGATACTTTAGCCCAGTGTTCCCAAGTTCCAACCGCTAAGGCGCAATGCCGGCATCTGTAAGAAATATAAAAATGGTTGTGGCAGCTTTCGGACGAAGACAGTTCGAGTCCAACCCTTACAACACTTCTGCCTCCCGTGATGCCGCTCAGCTTGCAGTCTCAACCGTCGAATACTATTAACGTTGTCCAAGTACAACCCAATGCCGCGCAGGTTTGTCAGTAATGGCTCATTCGCATTTGTAGATTTTATTTTAAAACTCCGACGGCCTTATTGAACTTCGATTTTGAGACTTCTTTTGGTTGGGTTAAGATTAATTCAAGTTTAATTAAATATATGTTTAATTTCTCTTTCAATATAGATATGCTATAATTGTTAATAGATAAAAGAGTGTTGATAAGGACTGCTTTTCGCTCATCACTAAAAAAGTATTTTTTTCCTTATTATTATTTAAGGCATTTTTGTACTTTGAGATGTGTTTTATTTTAGATTTAGAATAAATTTAAAAAAATTCGTATAATACATACCACAGTAAATTTTATGTCAATAATTTCCAAAATTGTATCATTTAAGTATGCCTTAAATCTAATATCTAAATATATAAATCTTTACTAAATTTTTTCTTATTCGAAAATTATATTTTGGAAGGAAGGTAGTCCTTGTCAATGCTTATTGTTTTATTTCTTAGTTTAATGTTTAGTAAATGTTGACGGTCGAAGGTTTAGTTAAACTTTTTGGACAAATGTGGATAAGTCTTATTGGAGTCCTCGTGTGCTTAAAATTATATTTACATGTGGCCAAAGCATGTAATAGACATGTTATTTAAATTCATAGCTAATTAATGACAATAATTTGGAGCAATCGTGTTTGACTGTAGACAAAGTAAGTTAAAAGTTTGGCTTCATGTAAATGGTCCTTTCTTACTTATCTGGACGAAAGCTTATTTCGATTTATTATGATTTATGGCAATCGATAGTAGATGTCTGGTATGTGTATTACGAGTCACTGGTATGCAATTATTTTTGCACTTTATAATTTAAAATTTATTAAAATTTCATTTGGTCGCCCGTTTGTCTGGATCTGCTTTGTCTAGCTTTTATGAATAGAAAATTGACATCTGAGGAGACTGGCGAATTTAGCCATTTTTCCTTGAAAAATGTTAGCGGTAATATGAAAAACTACCAAGTACATGGAACTGCATTGAAGGGAGGGTATATAAAACAATCTAAAATTAATTAAATTACAATTTTAATTTATTAGTGTCGCAAACTTGAAAACTAAACAAAGCTCTTCAAATTAAACTAAAGATCCAAAAAGCCGGTTTAAAATAGAAATGTACATTTTGTGAAAACAAAAGAAAACGACACAAATAGAAAATGTTGACACTACACCAGTATGTCTTATTATTTAAATATTATTGAATAACAAAGATATGTCTTTCAACATCACATATTATTATAAAGATACCTTGCGAAATACAAAATGAATTCTTTGCGATCATTATCATGACAGACATAACAGAAGGATAACTATCCATACTTATATTACAAATGCCAAAGTGTGTATTGTCCTTCGTTCACGACACAATGGAGCGAAGTTATTATATATTTTTGTATGTGCGAGGTAGTTCGTAGGTTAGAATAGGGCATTGAGTATTTTTTAACCCCATATCTAAATGGGATCCCGCAGTAATATCGATAATAAGCGGGCGTTGCCGGGGGCAATATGTAGTTGATATTAATATTGTAATTAAATGATAAATACTCCCTGGAGAAATTACACAAATGAAATCTGACTCAAAATTAAGCGAATTCTTGTGTTTTGGGTGTTAGTCAACGATACCGATACATATAAATACTATAATATCATTTTAAAAAAATAATAAACACACTCGGACCCAGAAATATAGAAACTACACAAATATTTGCATCCGTCGGGGTCGGTGGTCGGTGCAAAGCGTATATGGTAACCCATCGACCAACGAGCCGGTAATTCATTTTTAATATGTAATCATTTTCAAAGTAAGAGACACAAGCTTTGTACGAAGGATTTTGTAGTTGTTGCTTTCAAGATCATTAGCGCACTTAAAATATGAAAATGAATGTTACATAAACATTATTTGCTAATTAATTATGAATCCTAAAGTACAGAAAGTGCACAACGGCAACCACAATTAATAGTAGTACAATAAACAGTTATTATACAATCGTTTCGCAGATATTTGAATTTCAAATTTATAACAAAACAAATATTTTAGAAGTTTCAACGATTTGCATTTATATTTTCCACTTATTTAGGTTATTTAAATTACAATTTGTTATTCTATAATTTTTACCGTAGCTAGTGTCATATTATGTTAATAGAGAATATAGGTGTTGTCAATGCTTCTTACAGTTCAATGAGCATGCATTTTTGATAACTCGGCATGATAAGAAAACTATTGGTGTCATTCATTTTGTAGGATTTGTTGTAAAATTATGGAACTTGCAATTCATTGCCTAAAATCGTTTTAAATTATTAATGAGTAAAATAATTGGAGAAACTTTTCTCTTAAATATTTTATAAATCCATGGAAAATGTTTGCTTACAAATTAATCTTTAATAATAAGAGCTTATGAATTGCACACACTGTAATTTAATACATATGTTTATCTTTATATCTTAGTCTCATTTACTCGATAATATAATAAAACTATATCATACTTACAGCAAAAACCACCACCGAAAGCTGGCAACACCATCGCTGTTCTTCAAAACATCCCTGTCCACACAAAAATAAATGTCAGCAAAGTAGGAAAAACCATGACGGTGAATAGTAAAGCTGGTTTTACGAGACCGACAGCGCCGTCCTCTGACTTAAACACCGTCCTGACTGCTGGCAAGTCTCTGCTGAAAGAAAAAGAGAAAAAATCAAGTATGCAATTCTCCCAACCATCTTTTACTGATGACAAAATGGCCGGCGATGACGATATCAATGATGTAGCTGCGATGGGTGGTGTCAACTTGGCTGAGGAATCCCAAAGAATCTTGGGCTCAACCGAACTCATCGGTACTCAAATTAGGTTGGTATGTCATAAAATTGTCAACAAAAAGTAATAATTAAACGATATAAACCTACTATTGTTATAACCACAGAGTAAAAAAAAAACAGGACGGTCAAAGTAACAATATGTTTTTGTTTTTTTATGTTAATACTTGCACTGTTTGATATTTTATTCATATTATGACTAGATGTTGTAGCTTAATATATATGATTTCTTGTAACATTATTTTTAGATAGATTATTTCGTGACGATTTTTTTTATGTTTCGTTCTTTTGTTTGAATGTTTGTATAATTTTATTTTATCCGCAACAGATCGTGCAAAGATGAATACCTAGTGCCCATGAGTTTGATGCAAGCTCGATTAAAAGCAGCAGCAGCTAAGCATGGGTTAGAAGAGCCGTCGGCAGACGTGGCTGGCCTGATCAGCCATGCGGTCCATGAGCGGTTGAAGAATCTCGTAGAAAAGCTCGCTGTTATTGCACAGCATAGGATCGATTTATTGATTAAGGTAAGATTAATCATTAGACTGTTGAAACATACTTTATGAACTTGATAAAAATATTTTTATCATGAATTTGATAAAATTAGGTCAACTTTAGTTAAGAAATAGAATAAACCCTCGACAATACCTATCCGTAATAAAGCCAATCTCGATCAATTAAAAAAATCTCCTCGAAATAGATCTATTCGTTTAGGAGTTATAAACCGACAGACGACACACACAGACACTTCAAACTTATAATATTCCTCTTTTTCCGTCGGGTGTCAATTATGATAATAGATTTACCGCCCCTCAACCTAGAGACTTCCCAAAATGATTCTGCTCTGTGATATAAAATTGATAAAATCTTAATAATTTTTGTTTTAGTAATTTGTAGTCGTGAGTACAGATCTTTCTCTCTGGTCGCTTATTGCTGTTATAGGTCTATAAAACTTAGAAGACATTATTCGACCCCCATTTTGGAGTCTTTAATACGTTCTCCCTGCGTGTGTATGTTGTAACAGTACGCTTATTATGTTATTAGTTAAAGAACTATGCTACTTACTAACAAGCTCAAGAAGGAGATAGGGTGTTACGGCTTTGTTTTGTTAATTTTTTTTTATGATGTTGGAAGGCAAACAACCTGACGGATTTTCTGATATTAAGAAATTCTCGCTGCCTAGAGACACCAAAAGTTGTAATGGTGCGTTGCCAACCTGAGGCCGGGATGTCAGGCCTCGAGCAAAAGTAAGTTTACCGGCTACCTCACCCTCCGAACCGGAACACGTCATGACGTTATAGTGGCAGGAATAGGTAAGGCGGTGGTACCAATCTGGGTAAGTCGCTGCGAAACTCTACCACCTAGTCAGATGTCACGATGTTAGTGACGGTGAGCCTATGCTCGCCTTTTACGAGCTGCCTGGCAAAGAAGGCTGATGGCCTATTCTACAAATGGACTACACGGGGAAATTGTTTTATGTACTATGAAAACGGTTAATGCTGTGGAGAAACAGCCTAGGTTTAGATATTTAAACCTTTTAGATATCAATCAAGCGACGAGTATCTTACATTCGTTTTTTTCGGTCCTCCTCTGACATATGTATCTATTTTATAATTGAACTTCTCGTTGGTCTTGTGTTTTATACATGTCATGTCATCATAAGGTTCAAATTCGATCCTGGACATAGACAAGTAAGTGTGCGTGTGCGATGAATATTTAAATATTATGCATAATTTCTGGCTGTCTATCTATCTATACATATATTAAAGCTGTGCGAATTAAAGTGTTTTAGAGAGTGTTTTTTTTCTATGTGTTTTTTATATTTTTAGCTAAGCGATCTAATTGCTTGAGCAACTATACAAGAGTTTATATATTAATAAATGTTTGCGTATCATTTGTATTTTAAGTATTTAAATAAAGCGCTTGCGACATAGATTGCCTGTTTTTTGACACATTAGCACTATGTTGTAGCTTAAAATTAATAACATGTTATATTATCTATCTTTTCTATACATTTTAAAGAAACATTTTTTTTGGCTCTGACAGGATTTAAACTTGTAACCTTTTGTCTCAAGCCGATGAATGCCATAACCATTTGAGCTATTGAGATATCTAACCTTTATTTGATCATGTAGGTGACGAAGTATACATTTTCATCTATCAATCACAAATAAAATTATCAATATGTTTGTAAGTAAAATAACTAAAAAAAATATGTTATGTGCTCCCTGTATTAGTTCACAAGCTTTTTCATAGTGTTCAAGGCTTGGTTGACTATTGAACAAAATTTCCACTGCTTCATTGGTAAGGTGGTAAACCTCTGTGATTTGCCCTGCTTGTAAAGTATCACAGGAAGTCCTCTGCCGTCATGATCTTTTTGTGTAAACGTTATTTTTGAGCAACTTATAATAGATATTATTTGTTCTTCAAATGAGCCCGGATTCAACACTTGCTTTATATTTAATGTATTATTAAAATATGGGCACATGTGTGACAATGAATTTCTGCTTTAAGCGAATGTGTTTCCTTTTTAAATTATAAAACAATTAATTTTAATATTGCAATAAAATTGTTTGTTTAAATTATTTTTTTTGATTATTCCTTTTGTATGACAGAACAGAGCGAACAAGCAATCACACGGCTGCCCTGGTGGTAAGAGATAATTGTGGTATATAGACACCACAGTCCACAGATGTTATAGGAGCGTCGCTATCCTGTGGCCAAGGTGTTAGGACTAATATGCAAAATTTACCGGATCCGGAGCGGAACACTGTCGAGTTGCTGCACAGCACTCTACCACCAGTGATCTTGTTGGTAAAGAGTCATTTAGCCTTTGCTCACCTCTTACGAGTTGCCAGTCAGGACAGTAGATGGCTTGTTCCAAGCAGAGGACCTAGACTCCAACTAGGCCTTCTTTTGTGATTAGACTTGTTTAAATGGTAAAACATTGCTAAAAATGTGTTAGAGAGATCTTCGTTTTCTAAATTTTCAATTGATTTGTCAGTACGATGACTAAAATGAGAAATATTAAGACACAAAAGGTAATAGCTAAAATGAAGTGCAGTAAATAATACAGTTGGTTAATTATACTCATTGGCGAATGTCTGTGGATATTTTTGCGTCTGTTGTTTGTATTTAAGCTGCCTATTGCGATTCTTTTAGATTTTATAAGCAGTTATTTTATTTATTTCGTTATGTCTGCATCGTTTGCACCGAGAATTATTTTATTGTATTTTATCCTACCATCCAAGAAATAAAAATTTTAAATTGAAAACAAACTGAACGGATAAGAAAATACTCTATTTCATAGTTTCATAGCTCAAGTGACCCTTTATTTCTCAGACTGATTCCCGGTATGAAATCACGCAAGACGTGAAGGGCCAGCTGAAGTTCCTGGAGGAACTAGATAAGGCGGACAAGAAACGGCGAGAGGATTCCGAGCGTGAGATGTTGCTCCGCGCTGCTAAATCACGCTCGAAGAACGAAGACCCAGAACAGGCGAAATTAAAGGCTAAGGTAATTTATTATCTTCTTGTTGACACTTTTATGGTCATACACCCCATAATCAGCATATAAAATTTCTATTGGCGGGCTAGATTTGGAAACGGTGCCAGTAAACGGTGCTAAAAGGCATATAGGCCTGGTTGTTAGGATAGATAGGACTAAAATTACTCAATCTTTAAAGAAATGCTAAGATTTAAATATTAAAATAACTAAATATAAACATTTCTTTAAATATTATATAATGCTTGCACAACACAAAGTAGTACAATATGTTGATTTGCTTAAATGTTTAAGTTACTAACTTTTTAACACAAATATTCTGCTAAGTAAATTTCATTTAATTAAATTTTTCTATATATTGATTCGAACCAAGTCACAATTAATATCTACATTTTATCAAAATAGTTTCGTAATTTATCCTGAAGCGCATCGATAAATTAAAAAATCGATTTTTGTATGTATTCAGCCATCGTCATTTACGCGTTTGAGTGAGCAATCAATTTTAAATGGTACAACCTGATGCGGCTGCATCATTAGTGCTCAACATTGTTTTATTTGAATAAAAGGCTACCATAACACTTAACATTCCAGATCGATCTTTGATAACGCACCAATTACATCATTTACGTCTGCAGATGTTCGTCACCATCAAGAGATCAATCTGCTTGTGTTTGTTTTAATTTAATGCTATAAAAGTAAAAAAAAAGTAATGAACACATTTTATTGAATAGGCGAAGGAAATGCAGCGGGCTGAGCTAGAAGAGTTACGGCAGAGAGAGGCTAACCTGACAGCCTTACAAGCTATCGGGCCGCGTAAGAAGCCGCGTATGGAAGGGCCCGGCGGCGCGGGGGACTCTGTGGGGGGAGGGAACAACCACGGAAATGGAGGATTTGTAAGTATACATCATCACTAATCTATCTCACATCGTTGACGGTAAAATTTCATAACACAGTCACACCATTTTAAAGAAAGATAGAAAACATTTGTTAACACACACATAATAAGGGAGAGAGAGAGAGAAAAAATACATTAAAATACTATACAATTAACATATCAAACAACAATTACACGTATTATATAACTTATATACAAACATAGTGTGCAGTGCTGTGTTGCTAATGGGAGAAACACTCAGCATATACTGTTAAAGCATTTTGCTTGTAACACTAATTTTCAGGTTCCTTCAGCCTTGACAGATATCAGATTTTTTTCAATAACATGAAAGAAACAATTTCTGTACAAACATAGTTTAAAAACAATGTAATTTTAATGTTTTTGGCTTACCAGTATCGCTAACGAATGGTTTGTCTAAAAATTACAATTTTTCAATATATTGCTGTTTATTGTTTAGGTTAATAATTATCATATGTAGTATAGAAATTTGTCAATCGTATAATTCTAGTTTTTAAACGACCAACAAAAAGATTGTCATTTTGTCGTTTTAACGTGACTGACAAACCGTAATTGATCTACATCTACCTATATAAATAAAAGAAAGTTGTGTTAGTAACACTGTTTATAACAAGAATAGCTGAACCGATTTGGCTGAAAATTGACGGGGTGTAGCATAAAACCAGGAGAGGGACATATAATACTTTGTTCCATTGTTTGCAAGAAAACTAGAAAAAACGTTTTAATCTTTCCTTTACAAACTGAACAGGTGGAACGAAGTTCGCCGGAATAGCTAGTATGATTACAAAGACTTATCTTTCATTGTCCTCGTAAAAGTATGGGAATAGTGTAGAAATAGTTCTTGTACATTTTGTATTTTTTTTTAAAGATAAAATCAGTTGTAACTTAAGTAGATTATAATAAATAATAGTGCTCGTAATAATAGGAAACGTAACACAGCAATTATGTTCTTTTAACAAACCGTTATCACTTTTAACTATAGTATAATATAAATATAAATACAACAGTGATTAAACTAAATGTGTAACATGAAATATTTTTCAAAAAATATATATGTGAAGTGTATACGGGATACAGAACAGAACACAGACTCAGAACGAGGATTATTACATTTTTTTTCGGCTCACACCCCTGTGGTCTAGCGGTCCAGCGTCGGACTCGACTTCTTGAGATCCTGTGAGAAACTAAAAAATAAATATTATCAATTATTCTAATAAAATAACGTTACCTGGGATTGGCCCCTGTGCCGGGTTGGTAATGGCTTGCCACCTATCACATTGTAGGACTTAGTGTCTTCGGCTAGTTGGGCCTCTGCCTTCCTCTTCGGGGATATAAATAAATAATGAAAAGCATTTATTGTAATAATTAATTTTAAATATTGACAATGTAATCCTATCATTTGAGTTAGCGTCAGCTGTGTATTCAAATGATAGATCCTTCCCAATTATTGATACACATCTTATTAATAGTTACAATCATTGAACATAAATTAGGCCAAAAAATATTGAACGGATTCTTACGAAATTCTTTGTAGTAGTAGCTTATGGCCCGAATCAACATTTAGGATAAATTTTATTCTCGGAAAAAAAATCATTCCTTTCACCAGTCATGGTAACTCACTTCAACGCGTGTACGTAGTCAGCTATTCGAAAGTTAATAATAAGTTTATAATTCTATAATTTTACAGACAGGGTTCAAAATTTTGGCGTAGAAAATGTCAGTCTATCTATAAAAACATAAAAAAACCTGAGTTCAAGAAGTCCTAGGTTTTATCTGTTACTGTTGTTAAATTGTCGAACGATGAGAATTTAACATGTCGTATTTCAATAACGGAGTCACGAAAAGGCCACTTTTTATTACTATATGTTCTGCATGAGAAAACAACCAGTTAGTTACCTGCATTTTGGCCGTTATGTCTCAAAGTTATATGCTTGACACTAAATATAATTATCAACTGAACGCTTGTATGTGTTTTTATATAGGTCACTGGGAAGGTCCCACAAAAACAATAAACCACTTAATACCTAGATGTCTGTTTAATTAAATATAATTAATTTTACATAACTTTGTTGTATATCAATGTTACTATAAATGCATACAGGAACATATCCGCAAAAGAAGGGATATAACAGAATCTTCGGTAGTTAAATTTGTATCTTCACGCCCGTATCCGTGAAGAGGTATACAGAGGCGCAACCAGGGCACCCACGACTAGACCGCCGCCACCACTAGACCACAGAGGCGATAGTTGATTTTGTCTCCGCATTTTGGGCTTTTGATGTGGATGGCCTCAAACGTGATCCGCTATCTCTAGTCTTGTGAGATTCCTTTATGATGAATTATCAGCAAAGGGTTAGAATACATCTGACAGCACCGTATTCCTTTTTTCCATTGTCCAATATTTTGCTGGATCCAGAAAGATAGAATTTTTAGACGATATTTTAGGGCAAAATGTGATGACTTGCAGAGTAGGGCTGGAATGCTGAAACTGACTAAAGCGCATCGGCATGCTATAGTGCAATTTGAGTGCTTTTGAGCTGAAAAATACAATTTGATGTTGACATATGTGTCCAACCTTTAAGCTCTTAGGTCAGATGTACACTTCTTCCTTGAAAAGTGGTAGTTACAGATATATAATTAAGTGTTAATGATGTTTTTTCGTTTTTCAGTCGGGACGAAGCCAGCTTGCCCTGCGCACGCGGCTGAAAAGGATCAATCATAGAGATATGATATATTTACTTGAACAAGAACGGGAAACGGCTCATTCTACGATGCTTTTTCGTAGCTATTTAAAATAAAATGTATATAACTATATACACTAATATTGATTTTGTTAGAACTTTGTCTTACCGAACCTTAAGAAACTATAGAAACGTACAAAAGGCTAATGTTAAATAGTAAGAACAATTTTCAAGCTATGGAACTATCAAGTTCAAAATGTTTGTCTCAACCTCGATTAGTAGTTTCAGAGATAACAGTTCTTAAATAAATAAAAACAAGGACAAAGTTCAAAATTATCAAAGTGCATATTTAGAAGTTGTGAAAAAGACATTTTAATTGTTATATAGCTATGTGAAATAATTCCCAAGGAAAGCGTAGATAATATTTTTAAGGTATGTAAAATTAGCCTAAATAACTGTGATGTGGTGTGTATTTGAAAAAGTGCAAAACGTTGATGTCTGTTATTTTTGTTTTTAAGAGTTTTCTTAATATTGCGTATGTTATTCGTTTACATCAGAAAAAAAAATGTTTTAGACTAATAGTTTCTTAATTTAATCAGTTTTACATTTTGAGTATGTTTTTGCGTTGAATACCAACAAGTAAAATCACTATATAGTATAAAACAAAGTCGCTTCCTCTGTCCCTATGTCCCTTTGTATGCTTAAATTTTTCAAACTACGCAACAGATTTCGATGCGGTTTTTTTCAATTCATAAAGTGATTGAAGAGGAAGGTTTATATGTATATTTCATAACCGTGAGAAACCGGGGCGGGCTGCAAGTAACATATAATAGAACATAATATACATAGACCGTAAATACGAGCAAAGGTTAAATGAGTTATTACCATCAATACCACTGCTGATAGAGTGCTTGCAGCACCTTGCTCGGGTCCGCCGCTTTACCCATTCCTGCTGCCTTCATGAAAGTCTTGTTCTGGGAGTAGGGTCCCTCTGGGGGCAGGGTAGCCGGAAGACGTGCATAATCTATACCGTTGGCTACATGAAAGCGATAAAACATTTAATTCTAGGGTGTTTATATGCCAGGGAGTCGCGAGCTTATTTGCTGTCTTTTACTGTATTTTTTTTTAGATTCATCTATACAGAACATACTCTTTATGTGAACCGTTAGATAATTTTGTTTAATAAATTTTCAGCCGGACATTTTTTTATAAATATCAATTAACAAAACAATTTATTGGGTCTTTTACATTATTAAAATATAAAGTAGAACTATTTTTTAAATTACCCACAAGAAGCATGAGGCTTTGTAAAAAAATATCTGATTTTACTAGTTCTGTTGTTTTATCAGAAAGGAACTTAATTTGAAAAAACATCTTTATATCTATACACAATGATATAAAACAGAAATACAAAAAATTGAAACAGAGATATAAAATAGATGCATGCTCTATTGGCGAAAACTTTCAGTAATTCGGACTTAAATGGAATGAAAAATAATGTGACCTGAACATCGATATCGAA
This sequence comes from Calephelis nemesis, assembly GCA_002245505.1. Taxonomy (NCBI): domain Eukaryota; kingdom Metazoa; phylum Arthropoda; class Insecta; order Lepidoptera; family Riodinidae; genus Calephelis; species Calephelis nemesis. The sequence goes on along the minus strand of NJDD01001306.1, from coordinate 185,057 downwards.
AACATGTGTGCAACAAGATGTGTATATTCCATAATATCAGTGTTTGCCATGTTTGTATTCCAGGCATTTAGAGGATATTAAGGTGTTTTTTAATTAATCTGTCCACTGCATGTATTATGTTTGTAGGTAAACCTAAATTGATTGTGTGCAACCGGCGTCGTAGCTATACTTTTGTTTATTTTAGACAATAATTTGTACATAGTCTAGTTTTAATTCATAATTACTATATGAACATTTGAAAATCTTAAATTATTGCTACTAACTTAGCATTATAATAAAATTATTTACCAAAGTTTTTTTTTATATAATACATTCCAGTAATGTATGATCGATTCAAAACCTGCAAAAAACTTCACCTTAACTGCCAATTTTGTTTTGTTTTTACTGTTAAAAATCTATTGTTTTAATAAAATGAAATAAACAATATATAAAAACTAGACACAATGAAAAAACTATAGGCTAATTAATACGATTCTAATAGTTATACAAAGTTTTCAAATCTATATCTAATTCACAACCTTTATTAATTATACATACGTTTGAATATGATAGAATGAAGCTTTTGCTTAAGTTAAATTTAGTTTCGTAAAATTTTATGATCGCCTCGTTCGTCGAAGGACTAGCGTACACGCCTAATTTACTACACTGACCAACTAAGGCTCAGGTTCGATTCCCAACGGGGGCAGGCATTTGTATGATGAACATCTAGAGGTCTGCATTTCCGGGTCTGGGTGTTATTAAATTATACAAGCATATAATTTGCTTACTTTGGGGTTAGATTCAATTTGTGTAACTTGTCCAGGAATGTTTATTTATTTTTTAACAAAAACATTTCAGAACTAATTATTCAGAGGCCCGAGAGCTTAGCACCGATGAATGCTTTCATTGGATATTGGACATAAACATGGTGTCGGTTGATGAACTTACATGACACGTAAGCCAAATTTTTCTAGATGAACTGACTAAAATGTCAGTTTCAAAGTCTGCAAAGAACAATTGAATGAAAGCGCAAATGATTTTTCTTGCTTAGTGTACTCCTTTAATTAAATGTTTTGCTATTTGTAACTTAACGTTATACTCTCAACTGTTCTAAATAAAAAAAATAAAATGTTTTGTATACTTGAACAAAAATATTGATTATCCGCTAAGGTCTTCAAAGGACTTGTTATTATATTTTAACTATCCCGTAATCAATGAATTGTGAATATGTACATTTATTTAAGATGCTTCTAATTGTAAAGCGATTGTGACTGATCTTAACTCTAAGGCGTTGACTGTGCATTATCTTTAATAATGAAATAAAATAATATATAAAACTTACACATAAAAAGAATCATATATATAAGATAGTAAAAAGAATGCAGGTAGTAATTTACTATTTTCGCAAACATTACATAGGGCTAGTACCGTGTGTTTTCTTGTTTGTAGCCCAAGTAGCATTGTCGCATTGTAAATACTGACTATATACCATCTAAGTATCTGGGTGTGGGTGTTTATTATATTTATTACAATATCTATTTAAGTATTTCTATGTATTGTTATTATCGTTGTCTAACACCTAAATAACAAACACATAATATGTTTACTTTGAGGTTCGATCAAGTTGTGTTATTTGTCCAGAAAGTATGATTTTAAAACTTGAATCGTTGCGTATTATGATTTATTTCACGATTTATTTTTATTTTATTTGTTGTTATTTCGGCCTAGTTGCATAGGCCGTAGTCACGACGGGCCGAAATATTGAAGAATAAAATAAAAATAGATCGTGAGTAGCCTGTATAAATAATTAAAAATGTCTAGGGAATATTTGTTATTGTTATTTATTTAAAGTTCGGAAATTAAATCGTAGCTATCTACCATTGTATACGCATCATGCATTTTGACGTGAATGTGTGCTTAGTATTAGGTTTTGTATAGCGACACATCAGTATACAACCGAAACTTCGATTTAGTTTAGTAGTAAAATGTAAGATAGTGTTGAAAGATATATCTTAATTTGGTAACCTAAGCCCTCACCCAATACGATAAGTATATTAGGAGGCAAATTGCAATCGTACTAACAGAATGCGTTGTAACGTGTTGTAAATTGTGGCAATTTTGTTGTGCACTCACTAAACTGATTTTAAGTTTTCGCTATCTTCGTATAATATACTAATAGAAAGAGACAAAACACGTTTAGACCTGTCAAATTAGTTTGTACATGACATTTCTACAGACTTGATCTATTTCACGAAAAATATTGATTAGAAACGCCACAAGTTGAGACGTCCGGACTAATCTTACAAAATCTTTTCTTTTTATTTAATTAAAAAAAGATAGCAAAAAAGTTTTTTCACTTTGTGCTCAGCAGAATTACCGCCAATGTATTGCAACATTATTGTAGCATTCATGAAGTGTTTACAGGGGTAAGATTTAAGGAACTTACTGCATGGAAAAGAGAGTTTTATTGTTAAGCTAAGAAATCTAGATATTTATAATATTATCCTCTCTTAATCTTAGCGGTATACTTATTACTGAAACAACACCTTTGTAATATAAACGAACAATGTAAAGTTTAATTCTGTAAATAGAGATAAATAACTATATAACGTTTAATTATGAATAACGATGTATCTATAGGTAATGTAAGTGTTTAATATAGTTTTTTATTAATGAATACTGCATTTTTTTCAATGAATGTTAAACATGTATGCCTTTTTTTTATTTACAACTTTACAGTACACAAACGGGTGTCATACCTAATCTCAATCTTTGCATAAAACAATATTTCAACAAACCCAGTGTGAATGCTTAAAAGATATGTAGAATTAGCAGTTTCAAACACTAAAACTCTCGTCTGTCAGCTAGAAAATATATGTTTGTTTAAATGAAATTACAATTTGAAACAGCAAAACCAAACAAAAAGTTTAATCAGAGATATGTGGTGTTTTTTAAGTTGATTGTTCCTCAACTTTAGAACTAGGTCTTTGAGGTATGAGAGGTATGAATATTGCTTGTTTTTTTCAAGTTCATGTTTTTTTTCATATTTTTTTAAAAAAAAGTATCGATAATTATTTGTCTAGTATGCGCTCATTTATGTTGATCAAAATTCGAAAAATCACATTGTACAAAAGTAAATCACCAAAATCTTTGTAAGTGCATAACTTCCAAACGACTGAAACGGTTTGGCTAATCTTTGGTTTAGAATTATTTGTAGAAGTTTTCAAATATGGGATAGGAAAGTAAGACAAAAAATATTTAAATTCATCCCTATATTGAACGGTTGGAACAAAGTTCGCTGTGACAGAGTTTAAAAAATATGAATAATTGACAAAATATAAAATTTATACCATATCAGATTCCTTGAAGGCTTTTTTGTATAGTAAATCTAGTCAAGTTAAAATATATCTCCTAACGGCACTAACCTCCAGGCTAAATTTCGTTGCGATTGGTTAAGATCGTAATTGAATAAGAAACAAACACTTCTTCACAAACTTTCAAATAATCAATATATTGCCTAAATGATAATCGGATTAATGTTAAACTCATTATGAAACTTGCTTGTAAAGGTGGGCAGTATTTAGCCTACTATTGTAATATAATCTACGGTAATATCGTTCTGCTTACGTTATTCGGGGATCCGGGCGTGAAGATACATTTTAAAGGGGATTGAACTTTTTTGTAGAAGCCTGGCTTAGTGCCAGGCTGTATTTTGTGTTTTTTTCAAAATGATAATTCTTACAAATATGGACACTTGCACAAACAAAAAATTATTAGGATCAACATATCCTAAATCGTCACGTTACAAAATTATTTCCAAAACAAAACGATGATGAGAATTTGGCCCAAATAAATAAAATATATTTAAAGTTGTATTTTTGTAACCGTGACAGTCTTAGTTCATTACATTTTTGCCATTTTAGAGAAATTTTCGGTGAATAAAGTTGGTAAATGTTTTTGAATTACGAGATTGCTACGAAATTGTGAACATTTATTGTATACATTTATATAATGAAAGTACTAAATTATATATATACCTAGTCTTGCCATAAATATTGTAATAAAGAAAAAAAATATTTTTTTAACTGCAAATAACATATATTACTTTTACAGTGTGTTAGTTTAATACATAAATATACAACAATTAAAAATATAAAAAGCTTATTCGAAGTGGTCTCCATTGGCTGCAATACAGTCCTTTAAACGTTGAGGCCAGTTATCAATAGAAGCACGCACTCTTTCCATGGGAAAATTCTTCACTGCCAATCGTATAGATTGTTTTAGGGACTCCAAATTATCATGGCGTTTAGAGCAAGCTGTACTCTCTAAAACTGACCATAAATCATAATCCAGCGGATTAAGATCGGGACTAGACGACGGCCAGTCTTCAGCTCTGATGAAGTCCGAAACGTTCGCTTCCAACCAAGACTGCGTGGACCGAGCTTTATGACCCGGCGCCGAGTCTTGCTGGAAGGACCATACTTGGTTATTGAACATGGTGATGTTAAGGGGCTTAACTACCTTCTCAAGAATGGTATCTTGATACACTTGTGCCGATGTTTTGATACCTTTTTCACAAAAATATGGCTCAGTCACTCCTTCATAGCTAACACCCCACCAAACCATCACTGAAGTTGGATAATGTCCACGTTGCACTCTGTCGACTAATTGGGAAGCTTCCTTAGAGCTTTGAGCATAAATACGGTCATTTTGTTTGTTAAAATGTTGCTCAATTGTAAAAATTTTCTCATCCGTAAACAAAATTTTTCTGTGACCTCCCTTTGCGTACCGCTTCAGTAATTTCGCTTCATTATTCTTCTTTAAATTATCAGTTAAGAAATGACCAGAGCGTCTCTTATAGGCTGCAAGTCCTAAGTCATCTTTTAAAATACGCGACATGGTTCTAGGTGCTATCTTCATTTCCCGAGATAAAATCTTTTGCTTTCGGACAGGATTTCTTCGAATTCTTTCCCTTACTGCTTTGACCACCTTTTTCGTACGAACACTACGTGGACGGCCAGATCTTTTTCTGTCACAAACAGAGGAAGTCTCATTGTACCTATTAATAGCCCGGTACACAAACATTTTACTAAAACCAAGTGTATGGAGAGTTTTAAAAATTGCATTTGGCTCCATACCTACTTTGTGTAATGCAATCACAGCGATTCGGTTCTCTTTATCACCCCACTCCATTTTAATATCGCAAAATATTGTACAATGTATTGGCGCCAAAATGAGAAAAGACAATGAACAATCGTATAAAAATGACAGATTCGAAATTCAAATGTAATATTTTTTTATTTTTAAGTGTAACAGTATTTATGGCCAGACTAAGTATATATATTTATTCGTTAACAAGTTTACCTTTGACCACTGTCTCACCTGATGGTTGGTGATGATGTAGTCTAAGATATAGGCGAGCTAACTTGGAAGTGGATAGTTATTACGCCCCCTGACTGTTCTACACGACCTCGTAACGAAACACTAAATCGCTTGACCGCAGTTCTTTGTCGTTAGAGTGGTAACTAGCCACGGCCAACTGTGTTGTTCATTGTTTCTATAAGGTAATTGAAGTTCTCGCCATCGATCTTTTATTGTAAATAACTCTGTGACGTGACGCTTTCGGATATGTTGACCCTTATACTTTTTTGTTTGTACAACTGTCCTCTATCCATATTTACAGGAATTATCGTTCGCCGCCATTTTGAAAAAACAAAATAGCAACGGTTGACTAAGCCACAAAGGTTCAAATCCCTTTCCTTCATTAGGCTGAGCGCACATCGTAATGGCGCGCGACAGCGTTAACTTGACAGACACAGACAGACAGAAATTGACGCCTCCGTCAAATTTCGACTGACGTATGAGTAGATAGAAAAATAAATATCCCTGGACAAATCTCACAAATTGAATCTAACCCCAAAGTAATTAAATTATATGCTTGTCTTATGGGTGTGAGTCAACGATTCTAATACATATAAATACTTAAATAGATACCAGAACAAATTTAATAAATAACCAGACCCGGAAAAGCAGACATCTAAATGTTCATCACACAAATGCCTGCCCCCGTCGAGAATCGAACCCGAAGCTCGCGGTTGTTAGGCGTGTATGCTAACTACTCGACCAAGGCGAAATGTCAGCCAGCCCAGAAACACCTATATATATCTCGTTTACCCTTATGGACAGTTACTTCACTCTGGTTTACCCCGAGACCGAAGACAATCACGATAAGGTTTTTTTCATCACTATCTTCATATTAAAGGTCAAGGCTTAACACGATGACTTCAAAAATTTTAGCCTTTCAATTACATTAAAAAACCTAAAAATATTGTATTTCAACAGCCGTTTTTAAATGATAAGAAACAAAGTAATAACTCCTTTTTAATGGTCTTCTTAATCCATAAATGTTACACATGGTCATAAGTTAGATAAGTAACAGGGTTAATATAGATATTAATTATGGGTGTGAAAATACTTGTTTTTTTAAAAGGTAATAGAACCATTTCAAAAAACAAGTATTTTCACGCCCATATCCCCAAAGAAGTAGTCAAACGCACAACGAGGGCACCCACAACTAGCTGAAGACACTAAGTCCCACAATGTGATAGGTGGCAATCCTATCGCCAACTGGCCACATATCCAATTCAAAGCAACGTTTTTTTATTAAATAATTGGAAAAACCAAATTTTCTTTTTATGCCCGACCCGGGAATCGAATCCGGAACCTCGTGCAATCAAGTCTAGACCATAGAAGCGCTAGACCTTATAGACCTTTTGAATAGTCTTCTTAATCCATAATTACCATCTTTTCAAGTAATACCATCTTTTCAAGTCTTTATAATCCGTCAATATTTACATACCCTTTCCAAAATTTGGTTTTATGGTTGTAAACTGAAGCGAGAAGAGTAAAAAAAGCGAGGCAAGCTCATCAGTGAAGTGTGAGTTTCTTCTGTTTTTCATAAAGTAAGTAGTACACACAGCAGTTCCCTTCTTAGGTGGGCAGAGAATATCGAGTTTTAAGTGTCACGACCCTTGCAATCCTACTTAGCTACCTCCTCATTAATTAATCTTTTGGTTATGAAATGTCAACCGAGATCTCTCCGGGTACCACAGCCTTACACATTCTTTCATTTGCAATTCTTTCCATATAAGCAAAATGTACTCGTAGGTGTATGCCTTAGCTCATTTTTACACCAACACTTTTTCCAATCCCACTTTCTTTTCCTATCTCAATGTCGCGAAAGTGATCGGCTAACGTTACATCGCAGATTTTCAGAGCAGTGCTCACAATTTCTTATCCTTTTATGTTTTTTCTCTCCTACCCAACTCTCGCTTCCGTAAAATAGAATTCTGAAGTTACAATGTTAGTTACCGTATTCATTTTCACCAAATTTTATATGCTTAATCACTAGGTCTGAGAATCGGTTAAAAATAGCAGAATAACGTCTGCTAGGTCAGCGAGTAACAATATATATTTACCAATCTTTAACTTATAGTAACGTTGGAATAAGCACAAAATTATGCAAAACGACTAGCGCTCTGACTCAAAAACTAAGTATGAAATTGCGTTCTATTCACTCTGTTCCCTGCACACAATCTCCTATAAGTAATTTCAGAGAGAAAGTCTCCCCGGTAAGTAATATCAGAGATTAATAAAAAATATTGATCTTTAATAGTGTGGTAGGACTTCACACAAACAGTTGTAGATCTGAGTCAATGAATTAACTGTGTAATTCAATAAAATTCCAAATTTATTCATATTTATTATTATTCATATTTATTATTATCCAGACACCAGATATTATAATACATCATTTGGCAATGTCTTAAGTATATAACTATTTTCCCTTGCGCTATTAATAATTGTGAAATAAATAATTATCTCTGGATAATTTAGACAAATTAACTCTAAAGTAAGAACCCCAAATTTCTAAGGCAAGGGTTACCTACATAGTCAATAAAATATAACGCGATATTTGGGAACTCGTCGGCTGTGCTGGTCGGCATTTATTGACACCTTCCCTACTCAAAAAGGTATTGAATAAGTTTTATTGCGATTTATCAATATTCGTTAATTTATTTTATCGATCGTTTGAATGTTTCGCAATTACGCTCATCCAAGGTTTCGTTATCTAGTCAGAAATCCTTATTTGATGACCACTGGAAAAAAAATATCTTACGCCCATATCCCTGAAGAGTTAGGCAAAGGCACAACCAGGGTACCCACGACTTGCCGAAGACACAATGTGATAGGTGGCAAACCTATCGCCAACCGGGCACATATCCAATCCCGAGCAATATTTTTTTATTAGAAAATTGGATAACCCAATTTTTCGTTTTTGTTGCCCGACCTGTTATTCGAATCCGGGACCTCATGTAGTCAAGTTCAACACCTGAACCGCTAGACCACTGAAAGGAGCTAAATTGGGTTAAATCATAGATTTAGGGCTAAATAGGTCATTACCCATAAAGTAAACACCTCCCCGTTTGTACCACAGAAATAGGTATACTTAGAGGTCAATGGTTTGGTCCGTTTTGGCTCCGTTTTGGTCCGAGTTCTCTGTGCAGAATAACATCTAAAGTCCTGCCTGGCAGCTCTTAAAAGTCTATCAAATACGAAACTCGTCTTTACAAACAAGGCCACTGATTGTAGAGTGCTCTGCAGCAATTTGCCCTGGTAGCCCACCCACCGCTTTGCCTTTTCCCGACGCCATAATGACAACGTCATGTTCCACTCCGGAGGGTAGGTATACCGGATAGTTGCACAATTGGTCTTGTGATTGGCCCAACACACCGTCTACAGGACAGCGACACTCGCTTACCATCTGTAGTGACTATATTTTGTGGTTATCTATTATTATCATGAGAGCCGCGTGCTTGCTCGCTATCTTTAAAAAAAAACCACGTCCGAGGGATTAGCGTACACGCCTAACTCTACCGATAGTTCGATTGCTGAGGGGGCAGGGATTTGTATGGTGAAATGTATATCAGAGTCTGGCAACCGCACTTAGAGACATCAACTATCTCTTAATCAGTCATTAAGTCGACATTTTCTAAATATACTAATATATCTAGTAATTTAAGTTCTAGCCCTGATGATGCTGTAAAAAGCGAAACCGGTAGGCTATTTATAAAATAATAAAATATAAGTGATACGTAAAATAGTACAAGTGTTTCTTCATTTAAAAATATGAATATTTGGAAGTTTTACCAAGCGCCGACGATGGAAAATATCAAATATATTCTAAATATACATCAATGAAATTTCTATACAAAATTGAGTCTTAATGATTAATAAAATAATTACTTAGTGAATTCTTTAAGTGCAGTCTTGGTGTTTATTATATTTGTAACTTTTTAAATATTTCTATGTCCCTCAGATAAATTTATTTGTTTATTTATTAGACTCCTAGTGCTCTTGCAACAATTTCAATGGGTACCGTCAGCCTGCCAAACATTGTCGTTTTCCAGCAGCAGCTTGCCGAGATAGTGATCTATCGCTCCGCATGTCTTTTCGGTGTCATATCCTTTAAAAAACAAACTATGGTAATGACGACATTAGGTTTGATTTTAGGGTGTGTGCACTTCTGCACGTCATCCTGCCCCAGAAATACATATTTACATATGTTCATCACAAAAAACGTTTTTTTTGTTAGAAATCGAACTCTAGCGACGTGGATAGTTGTTGTAAGAACAGTTACTTTACTCTTTGGTGGATAGTCGACTAATAATAAATTGCTACCAATTATCCCTTAACATTTGTTAGCTATTCTGCCACTAACTCGACTCTAATTAGCGTATTAATATAAAAATATTAAAATATGTTATATTGTACTGAACGCTGAACAAGATAAATATGTATATGATAAACTCAATAGATTTCCAGTATGTACCTAAACTAAAATCTCAAACCAATATTTTCTATAGGTCCGAGACTAAAACATAAAATTTATCACGATAATACTTCCATAAAGTTACCATATATCTATTCAGTATCTGTTATCTGCGTTAGAGATGATTCATACACGTTGCATCTTACTCAAAAGTAGGTAGGTACTTGAGCAGGTATTTACATAGAGCATTCCTAACAAAATGTGATCACATTAGTTTTTTAAAATACCTATTAATAAATTATCTAATAGCAATTTTATTAAGGTAATACTATACCGAAATTTATCATTGTTGTAGATAGCATTTATTAAATAGGTATAATATAATCGGTAGGTAAAATATACCACGACATAGCAATACTATTTTTACTTAAGTTGGTGTGATACTCAAGGGGAAAATACCAGTTTTGGTACCAATTGTGGTAGTTTAACGGGTTACAATGGCTGTGTTACAGGTTCATATAAAATCGAATTCTATCTGGGTCGTATATAAATTACTCATATTAGTATAAATACACATTTAAGTAAAAATAATGATTTGTGTAAAAGTAAAAAAATGCATCTGGCAACATTGATTTTAACCAAGCCTATTTTGACAATTGACACGTCCGTCGTCCACCTACCATTGTCACTTCTGTAATTTTTCGGTTTATGGATGACAATTTTTCTTGTTTCAACTAATAAAAATGGTAAGAATTAAAAAATTTCAAGTTCTTAGTTCGATCAAAAATGCAATAAGTTTATAGTTATGTATACAAAGTTTTAGCCACGTAGTTAGTGATTTGTATGTAGTATGTCATCATTCGTGTTTGTAGGTACATCAGGGTTGCTTGTCGTGGTTAAAGTTGTAATTTAGATAAAAAGTGGTGTTTTATCGTGTTAACTAACGTGTTACGTTGATATGTTTCCGAAGCCGCTGAGATTGGATATCAAGAGGAAGTTGACGGCGCGGTCAGACCGGGTCAAATGCGTAGACCAACATCCTACTGAACCCTGGCTTCTTTGCTCCCTCTACAGCGGCGATGTCAACATATGGAATCATGAAACTCATACACAAATCAAGAGATTTGAGGTAAAGCTAATTAAGTCCTTATTTATTTGTTTATAATGCTGATTTCGGCGAATTCTAGAAAACTATGTTTTTAATCTTCAGGCCGGCGAACAAGACCATTTTCCTTTTTTCAAGCTGCCATGTTCTTTCTATGATATCCATTTACAAATGGCAAAACATACTTTTAATTTTAGGTAACAATTTTGACTGTTTTGCAATGATTAAAAAAAACATTGTATGAAATTGAGTAGTACATCTTCTAACAATCAGGCAAGATTTAAATAATTTATATACTTCTAAATCTGTTTTTTTTTTTAAATAACTTGACTAATTTTTGTTTTAAATAAAGTATTTAAATCTATTGCTGAATATCACATAATACATAAAAAGTGTGTTTCTTAAACTTGTATAAATATTTTTTACCTAAGTATTCATTTTGTAACTATATTTTAATGTGAGTCTTTAACAAATGTTTGCAACATTTTATGTTTCAGGAAACTTATTAAACATGATTGTAGAAATATACTTAATATTTTTAAAAACATTGAGCTATTATATATTTTTATTAGTACCAAAAAAGTAGCTATGTATTTGGACTGTCTAATACATGGGCAACATTTTTAGTGAATTGAGAATTCTTGGAATGTAATGATTGCAAATGTGTTTGATTACTTTATTGTTTATTACAAACATTTTAAAGTCAGGAACATAATAGAAAAAGGATGTAACAGATCAGATTGTTAATTTAAAAATTATTTTGCTAATGTTTTAATTTACCTAGAAAATATTGTTATTTTATTTCTATGAACATGTGCTATATATAAAGAAAGTATGAAGAAAATCACCTTCTAGAAAGAAGTGAACAAGAATTTTTAATAGGTATGATAGGAATGACAATATTTTCTTTTATGTTTAAGAGTATGTTAGAAGGAGGTTATGTTGCATAATAAAATTATTAATTACGGGCTATTTAACATTTGTATATTTTTTTCAGTACTATAAAAACTGCACAAAAATCAAAGTTACTTTTAATGTAAAATATACTTTCTAAAAAGCTACATCATTTGGAAGTCAAAAGTTTGGAAGTTTGGATTAATATTTTATCAAAATTGCTTTAGTGTTAACGAAGCTAAAGATGAAAGTGAATTGCAATTTACTTTATTTAATTTATTACTATAGTCTTTTTGTCATGCATCTCTGTTTGGTATTGGCTATGCGATTTGTCAGATAAAAATAATTTGTGTCGGAGAATTTTGTTTTATAGATATATAACTTGATTTTTATTATTTTATTTTCTAAAATTGCCTGGTCTAGCAGTATGGAGTTGGACTTGACTTCTTGAGGTTCCTGGGTCTGGCAATAGAAAACCTAGAAAATGCTTATTTTTCAGATTGATGATGAGTTTACTATTGCTTAGCAATCATAGAGTGTAAAAACTAAATTTTGTTTGTCACAAAACAAAAATAATATTTAGTTATTTTATATTTGTGTTTAATTTCTATCTAAATTATATGAAACTTAAAGTAAAATGCACAAAAGTCACAGGAATGCAACTGTCTCACCCAAATAGCTTAAGTTAATGTAGATAATCTGATTGAATTTTGCATAAGTTGTAAATGAAGTATATGGTTTGTTAATAAATTTCGTTACTTTATAAATTTTAATGGCATTAGATAGGTCCATGTTTGGACCTGATTCCCCAGATGGTAAGAGATAAACACAGCCTATGGACACCATAGATGTCGTAGGTCTGTTGCTGTCCTGTGGCCGTGGTGTTAAGCTGATTGTGCACTTCTACCGGCTACCTTATCTTCTGACATGACAGACTCATTGTGGTGGCGATAATAGCTAAAGCAGTAGATCCCTACCTGGGGCAAGTTAGTAATGACCCATTCCACCTTTGCTTGCCTAGTATGAGCTGCCAAGAAGGACTGCAGGTGGTCTATTCTACACAGAGGATTTAGACCAATATAGGGGTCAATGTTAAAGAGAGCTTACTTTGTAAATAACTTGTTGAAAATTTAAGGTTTGGGTTACTGTTTTATGCATGTGATAAAACTGTAAATAGATTAAATGGTACATTCCTACTAATATTATAGATGGAAAATTGTATGTTCATATGTGTGTTGGATTTACACGCCAAAATGGCTGAACCAATTCAGTAAATTTTATCACAAAAGTAGATTAGATTTTGGACAACAAAAGATGATGAGAGGATAATATGTTCTATTAACACTTATGTGTGTCTACATATGTAAGATACTAAGTAAGCTATGTTTTGTGCAGGTGTGTGATTTGCCAGTGCGTGCAGCAAAATTTGTGCCAAGAAAAAATTGGGTGATCACAGGATCTGATGACATGCAAATTCGAGTATTTAATTATAACACTTTAGAAAGAGTGCACTCTTTTGAGGCCCACTCCGATTATGTCAGATCAATTGTCGTGCATCCTACTCAGCCATACATACTTACAAGCAGTGGTGAGTACCTATTTTTTACGAAATGTTGAGCAGTCATTGGTGGTGATTCTGCTGTTCACAAACTAAACCTATTTTTGATGCATGCTATCTTTTTTAGAAGAGATAGAACATTTAAGACATGTCAGATTAGTCCGGACATGTCAAATTGTGATGTTTTTATTTGACTTTCTCGGAATGATGGGTTAAACATATATAGAAATTTTGTGTACAGTTTAATTTGACAGCACTAAAAATGTTTTGTTGAAATTTCTATTATTTTCTATTATTGTTCTATTATTTTTGTTGAAAGAAGATAACAATAAAATAAAATTAGTTTAGAGAGTGTGCAAGAAAATTACCACCATTGTCTCCTCTTGATTTAGCCATGTCAAACTTAAATAAGCACATATTGACAAAAGTAATATTTGATAAATTCCTTTCCTTCCTTTACTCTTGTATTTTTAATCATGCATTCGTTTGATATAACTTTAAGTAATGTTTACTTCTTTAGATGACTTGCTGATCAAACTCTGGAATTGGGACCGCAACTGGGCATGCCAGCAAGTATTTGAGGGTCACACTCACTATGTAATGCAGATTGTGATCAATCCCAAGGACACCAACACATTTGCAAGTGCCAGTCTTGATACAACTGTGAAGGTAATTTTAAACATCATAAATCTGTGTTTATTACATAATAATTTTTTTATTGATAACTGGTACCAGTGGATTTATTTTCCAGTGTATGATATATGTAGTCTCATTATATGTTTAAGGCTCTTTGCAGCATATGCATGAACATCTCAAAAGTAAAGTCATGGATATTAGTATCAGATATTTTTTTTATTAATGTGAGAGTTGTAAATGTAAACTCTTATTATTATGCTATCTTTGTACAAGATTTCCATCAAATGTTGTTTAGTTTAAAGGTGTAAAAATGTTCATCTCTGTTATTTAGGATTTGTGTTTGTCATTGCATTATTTGTACAATTTTGTCAAATGGGACTTAGTGATTATATTGCATTTGTCTCAATAACTCAGCTTAAGATTTACCTTGTCTTTAATTTATTTTACTGTAAATGTTTCTAAAATATAAAACATTGTATTTAATTATAAAATTTATAATATTTATATAATTTCTTGTTGCTTACTTTTGTGCAGGTGTGGCAACTGGGGTCGTCTATTTCAAATTTCGCATTAGAAGGACACGAGAAGGGTGTAAACTGTGTAGACTACTATCACGGCGGTGATAAGCCATACCTCATCAGTGGTGCTGATGACCGTCTAGTTAAAATATGGGACTACCAGAACAAAACTTGTGTTCAGACTTTGGATAGTAAGTATTCTGTACTTTAAACTAAATTCTTAATTTGCTTTCAAAGGGCATATTTGGCATTTATGATAATAAAGCAGAACAGTTAGTGTTTTTTTGTTAAAATGTGCTAATTTACTACAAACAATATTTATACGCCTGTTGGTTTGACGCGGATGACGTGTCAACCATGTTATTGTTTGAGAATCCAATTTTAGACATAGTTTAGTAAAACGGTTCTTCAATGAGCTTTTTTTTGTAGCAAAATGGATAGTGTGAATTTGAGTAACAAACCTATGCTTTTAAAAAGCTTGTTTTTTAAAGAACTCATCTGATCTACTCGAAAATAATATTAAGATTATACGCTTGGAAGGGATTAACATTCTTGACCCATTTTTGCTAACAATAATTGGTTGTAAAATAACATTACTGAAGATGCAATGTATGTTGATCCTCAATTACAGAGGGACAGTGAAAAAGAAGTCGAAAATGGGAGCATATTAAGCTAGAAGGTGGCTATCTTAAGCTTCAAATATAATTCAGTTGTAATATCCTGGAAATACCTTTCTTAATAAATAAACAGATATCAAAATCCAGTAGTTTTGTTCAGATCTTGGACACTAAAAAAATATATGTGTCTCATATTAAAGTTGTTTATATGTTTTACATTTTGACACACTATGTTTTATTTTTCAAAAGGTCATGCCCAGAATGTGTCTGCTGTGTCTTTCCACCCTGAATTGCCAATTCTTCTCACTGGTTCTGAAGATGGTACAGTGCGAATTTGGCATGCGGGAACATATAGAATGGAATCCTCCCTAAATTATGGTTTTGAACGTGTGTGGACCATTTCTTCCATGCATGGCTCTAACAATGTTGCTATTGGGTAAGATGCAATAACTTTGCCGTTCTTTTGATTTTTTTAAATAGTTTATGCACCTGTATTATTATTAGAATTTGAAAGTATTCGAACATATTTGACTAAAAAAATCTATTGCCATTATTACTTATTTCTTTCCAGTAAAATAATATTAAAAGAACATAATTGAAGCTCAATTTATTTATTTTCTAAGAATTCAATCATGGTTAAAGTACTAAAAATAAAGTCCTCAAATGTTTTTTCTTACATTCTAATATTATTTTTATTTCAGTTATGATGAAGGTACAATAATGATCAAAGTCGGCAGAGAGGAACCTGCGATATCTATGGATGTCAATGGAGGAAAAATAATATGGGCCAAGCACTCGGAAATGCAGCAGGTTAATTTGAAGGCATTACCTGAAGGTTAGTGAACTATTAAAACATTTTGACTATTATTATTTTTAACGTCTTATAATACTGTGACATTGAACATATTTCTGAAATTGACATACATTAGAATGGATTTAACCACAACATAATTATTATTTAAAGTTTTGTGCATTTATATAAAATATTAGCTGGGTAAACTAAATGTCCAAGTTTGTATTATATTATATTTATAACATAGAATTGGTATAGTCTTCAGTTGAAATAAAAATGAATTCAAAGAAAGTTTTAAAGGTCTAGTGTAAAAATATTCAAATACTTCTTCAAAGTTTAGCAAGTAGTGGAATTAAAAATACATTTCTTTGCAGGTACAGAAATCAAAGACGGAGAAAGAGTCCCTGTAGCTGCCAAGGACATGGGTTCATGTGAAATATACCCTCAGACTATTGCACACAACCCGAATGGTCGCTTTGTAGTCGTGTGTGGTGATGGAGAATACATCATTTACACAGCCATGGCTCTTAGAAATAAAGCATTCGGCACAGCACAAGAATTTGTATGGGCATTCGATAGCTCAGAATATGCTACTTTAGAGAATTCTAGTACTGTGAAAGTGTTCAAGAATTTCAAAGAGAGAAAAAGTTTCAAGCCGGAATATGGAGCTGAAGGTATGTGTTATGATGCACAGTAAGCAAACAAAATCTCGGACCCCTTTACAGCACTTTGGAAGTATTGTACTGGGATCAGATATTTTGTTTGCTTACTGTACATTACAAGGTACTGTCAGTGGCACGACTCAGAAAGGGTTTATTAAAACATTATAATATATGTACATTTGTTATATGTTGTCATAAGATGAGATTAAATATTTATTATATTTTGTATGATAGTATCTCTATCTCTGGCGGGAATAGAAGCCGATTTTCATTAATGATTGGTGGTAAAGCGCGTAGGCTAACCTCTCGACTCTATGGCTTTTTCTTTACTTGTCTATTTCTGAAATTAGCCTTTTATATGAACTAACAATTTAAGACTGATGTAGTATTATGTAAATGACGAAAGTCAAACTATTGTATTAGAATTTTGGGGCTCATCAAAATTTTTAGGAAGTATGACTTACATAGAAATATACATTGATATGTTGTGTTCAGGTATATTTGGTGGCTTCATGTTGGGAGTGAAATCCATCAGTGGTATGGCGTTCTCGTTCTACGATTGGGAGCAGCTTGAATTGATTAGAAGGTAATTTTTTTTGTCAGATATATATGATGTACATTTATCCTGACTTGCTCATGCATATACATAGCTTATTTAAATGGACCCTTCATTACTCATACTATAATGTTCCTAAATATTGGCTAACTAACCATGTTTTGGGAACTGCTTGAATTATTGAGACGCAATGTGTTAATTTAATTTAAGAGTAACGAAAAGTATTAAATAAAGTGTATAGTGGATAAGTATGAGTGTTTACTTAAAAAAAGTGTGAAAGAAGTACCATAGGCTAGTCGTGGATGCTAATGGTGTACCTCCACCTACGCCTTTAGGAATACAGGCGTGAAAATACTTATTGCAGTGATTATTTGATAGGATTGAGATCCAGCCACGTCACGTGTTCTGGTCGGAGAGTGGTAACCTCGTGTGTTTGGCGGGAGAGGAGGTGTACTATGTGCTCAAGTACAACCCAGCAGTGGTCACGAAAGCGAGAGAGACCAACACCAACATCACTGAGGACGGGATCGAAGATGCTTTTGAGGTCAGTGTTTGATTTTTCGTTTATGGTATTTAATCTTTTTTTATAGTTTTGGAATTTGTTTTATAGTATTGGAACATGTTTCGTAGTACAAATTAGGATTTATTTTGAATTATTGTAATATTTTCTTTAACAAATTGATTATAGAGACAAAAATAGTTTCGGATAAGAGAAAGTCTGAATGAAAACTATTTTCAAGAAGAAATGTAATATTTTTATAAAATCCAACACCTTCTACTAAAACTAACAGTTAATCTTTACTGATTTCTTATTTACAGCGTTAGTAAAATTTTACATTATCTTTTATTATTATCAAAGTTTTTTTAATGTTCCAAATTTTGTATCAATAATATTCGTGCTTTGATAAATATTATTTGTAGATTAAATTAAATTTGTAATATCCTCCATCAGGTTGTGGGTGAAGTAAACGAGACAGTGAAAACGGGATTATGGATCGGAGATTGTTTTATTTACACAAATTCTCGGAACAGGATAAATTATTACGTCGGCGGAGAAATAGTCACTATATCCCATCTAGACCACACTATGTATATACTGGGATATGTCGCCAAAGAAAACAGGTAAATACTTAATTACTGCATTTTTACATTCAACTTCAGTGCTCGCCGATTGATGTTATTTCCTGGAGGATCAAAAACCCTGTAAATATATTTACCCACCATGCTTACATACTAGTCAAGGGTTGACAACCCTGCATTAAATTCTTTGGTGTCTTTCTTACTGTAAGGTAATTCATTTTCTTGATTTTCTGTACTATATAAACATGGCTAAGTGACTTAGTGACGACGCCCACTGAGTTCCTTTTAGCTAGATTTTTTGGGTGTTGCGATTCTGATTCTCATACAGAGTCATTTTAATCTTATTTTTTTCACATTCCCTATTACAACTTGCTACCTCCGTTGAGCAGAAAAATATAATACACACCTCGGACAGTAAGTGGTATTAAGAAAGCATCAGATTACATGTTTGTTCGGCCTCGCTTTTTCTAGGTCAACAATTACCTGGATCTGATATTTTTCTTATTTTTGTGTTTTTCTTAATAATATGCTTATTCCTTTCAGACTCTACTTGAATGACAAGGAGTTGAATATCGTGTCATACTCGTTACTGTTGTCAGTTCTGGAATATCAGACGGCAGTAATGCGCGGCGACTTCGAAACCGCCGACCGCGTGCTGGTCTCTGTGCCGCACGACCATCGCACAAGAGTCGCACATTTCTTGGAGAAACAGGTATTTATATCTTCATAAAATCTTATAAGTATAAAAAGTCTCATGTCACGGTGTACATGGTCGCACTTTCAGAAGGCTCGACCGATTTAAAGTAGGTGTAGGGTGGGTCAAAAATAATATGTAAGTCTAGCTAGGGTATAGTACAAGTGTTTTATTGATAATTGAAATTAAAAAGCATTGAACTTTTATTTAGTTTTGTTGTACGTAATTACGTTTGTAGGACACATACACTTGAGAATGACACAAAAAGAAGGAAAAGTTAAACATATAAAATAAATAATCTGGATACTTACCTATCAAAAAAACTTATTCAATATTTATCACAATGTAATAAGGAAAATGTGTTTACTTAAATATGGAATAATTAGCCTTAGAATGAAATCTAATAATAATACAGTTAAAAGTATTAATTAATGAAGAATATAATAAATCATATGTTTCATACAATGAATATTTGATATAATCGCATAATGACAGTTCCTTGTTCCGGCCCGGAGTGTAGGGAAGACTTGTACAATAGGCCTAACATCTGGTCATATATTAGCGACGCACCTACAACATCTATGGTGTCTATAGGTCACGATTGTCTCTTCCCATAAGGAGAGTCGTATGCTTGTTCGCTAACCACTCACAAAAAAATATCCACTCTGACATGCCACTTTCAAGATACATATATATTTAAAAAATACATTAATTATGATAAAGCGGTTAAGTTATGTTGCTAAACAAATCTCTTCTCTTCTTCGTCGCATTCTTCATTTCTGAAGGTCGTGACTACTCTGGAATTATTCTGTCGCCATTTTGGTAATCATTTCCATCATTCTCTGTTCTCGGCTGTTCTTAGGTCCTGCGGTACTGGCAATACAGTATGCTCCTTATAAACAAATCTAGAAATAAGAAAAGTAACTAAAGTAAATATATTTTAGGGTTTCAAACAACAAGCTCTCGCAGTATCCACTGAGCCTGAACACCAATTTGAGCTGGCTCTCTCTTTGGGTGAGTTGAAACGAGCCAAGCAGTTGGCTGAAGAAGCGGCGATAGCTGAGGGAGTTCCGTCCAGAAGTGCTTCTGCCAGGTGGTCCCGACTAGGGGCAGCAGCCTCTGCGGCTGCAGACACTGAACTCACCAAAATATGTTACCAGAATGCTAAAGACTACAGTGCCTTGTTACTCTTCGCTGTCAGTACTGGTAAGTGTGAGCTGCGTTAGAGTACTTTTTTTTATCTTCTACTCAAAAAATCGGTTGGTATTCTTTAACTGTAAGAAATATTCGTAGAAGCATTGCAAATCCAGTTTTAGACAGTGTTTAGTAAAACGAGCGTAACAAGTATCTATCTTAGACTAGCTGTTTCCCGCGGCTTCGCCCGCGTAGTCTATTTATTTAATATTTAGTTTTCCAACACTACCTGTTGAAATTTTTAGATAAAAAGTAGCCTACGTCGTTATCCCGATTTTGAAATATTTTTCGTTGGTGCTCAGCTGCTATTGGTCTTAGCGTGACGATATATAGCCTATAGCCTTCCTCGATAAATGGCCTTTATCAGGACCAGTAGTTCCTGAGATTAGCGCTTGAACGCGCAACAAACAAACTCTTTAGCATTATAATATTAGTATAGATGAGTGCTATCGATTTCCAGTGGAATAAAAAATATGAAGCATTTAGCACTTGTTAAATTTTTCAGGACATAACTTGTAAATAATATAAAAAAATGTCCCTGGACAAGTTACATAAATTGAATATAACCTCAAAGTAAGCAAATTATATGCTTATTTTATAGTTCTTAGTAAAAAATTACATTACATAGAAATTAATACACAAATACCAGTATACATTTTATAAACACCCAGACCCAGAAATGCAGATACCTAAAATATGTTCATCACACAAATGTCTTCCCCTTCGGTAATAGAACCCGTGCCTTAAAGTCGGAGAAACTAGGCATATCCTCGACCAACGATCGGCGGACTAAAATACTCACTACTTATGTGGTTGTATTCAAAATATTTCATGTTATAGATTAATCGTCTAAAGAAATGTACAAAGTAATGTATAAAGCAATCGGATAGCAGTACACGTGCTTTTGTCTCTTTCTATTACATGCGTTGAAAGATGATAGCGATAACATGAAATTGTTAGTGCCTGGTAAAAGTGCTGCCAGTATATGTGATTCGCGTACGCAATCATATAGTTATTTATTTTTAGGTGAAATAAATTTATTTTCTTTAATGCTTCGTAGGTGACCAAGCTCTACTACGAGACGTCGCGCGGATGGCGGCCGAGGAGGGAGACGACAATATTGCGTTCGCTTCGTACTTCACGCTCAACGATTTGGACGCCTGTCTAAATCTGCTCATCAAACGCGACAAACTATCAGAAGCCGCTTTCTTTGCCAGGTATTATTTGCTTTAGTATTTTTCTTTTTCAAGCATAAAATAGCAAAGAACTTAAAATGTTACCTGACAACCAGACTATACGCTACCGTTTACAGATCAGATCCTAGTCCTGGAGTTTTTGAATATATTCGGATTAAGGGCTTTTTCATGTAATATGTATAAAATGTTTTACATGTTTTTTACTAATATGTGTTACAATTTTTTTACGAAATACGATATTAAATTGATTAAACTCATATTGATTAAAAATAACACTATATATGTTTTTACATTTTATTTTTACTTTACTATGTTTGCATTGAATCAATTCTGTTAAAATAGTGCATATGTGGATAAATATCAAATGTATTTACCTGTTTAGATCATACATTCCATCTAAGATGAGCGAAGTGGTTAAACTGTGGCGAGAAGCGGTTGGTGCAGTCAATAAAAAGTCGGGACAGTCACTCGCAGACCCAGAACAATATGAAAATTTATTCCCAGAGTATTCAGTAAGTATTTTAGTGAGTCTAAAGAAAAATTGGAATTGTAATAGAAAGTTGGTGTATGAATAAGAAAGGCAGATTTTAAATTTTTGCGTTTAAAAGAAAATTCAAATTATTTTTTGTTTTCATAAGTACAGACAAATATGTTTTATTCCCAGGAATCATTAGAATTAGAAAAATTCCAACGTGAAGTCGGTTACGCATATCACTCACAATTATCCAACCTACCGAATGATTCCAAAATTTGTAATAAGCACAGAGACATTCGAGAAGAAAAGGAAAAATATGCCCCCTTGGCACCAACGCAAAAAGAACCCACCATAGAAAGGTAACTTTATTTCCTATTTCAAAAGTTTCACACTTTTCACTGGCTTAGGACAATATTTTTCAATTTAATAAAAAGAATTAAAATTTCACCTCATGATTTGACATTAATAAGTAGGTTTAATGGCAGAGTATTATCAGAGAATTAGGCGGGTTCAAATCCCGTCCGAGGTGAAACTTCTCCTTTAAAAAAGGTAGATTTGTATGACTCATTATTTAAAGAATTTTTATTTCCCGCTGGCATAACATGGAGTATATTAATATATTTTATAAAATTACAGCACAGAAGAGAAGGAGGTGCCTAGTTTAAAAACGCAACCAGACGGCAAGAAGAGAAGTTTCGATTCACTAGAATCATTGTCCGATATAGAATGTGAAGTAGATGAATTAGTTTTGAAGAACTACGTGGATAGTGTGGTAAGATTTTTTTTGAAGCTGGTTTATCGATATACCTATTTATTTAAATAATTTAATGAACGGCTTTAAGAATTTAGATTCACTTATACGTTTGCTGGGGTTTTTAACTTATTTCTCTACGCCGGGAATATCAATATCTGGATAAAAAGTAGCCCTCCATATCAGAAAGTAAATGCGCATCACATTTTGTGATAAACAATGACAAGGGCTGTAAACATCTTGAAAAACTTTCGGACTAAACCGGACGTTTCATATACTTATGAAGTTATGATGCTTTTTACAAATAGGTTGTTTCTTTTTCACTGTATATATGGAGGGATAATGCCATGTTTTCTTGCTAGGATTCAATTCCCTGCGAGGGCAGACATTTGTGTGATGAAATTTTAGATATCTGCAATTTCTGCATTTATTTTATTCTGGTAAATATCTATTTAAGTGTTAGTATCGTACAAATACCCTTAACACAAGCACATAATATGTTTTTTGTGATTAGATTCAATTGGTGTGACTTATCCAGATATATTATTTATTTACTCGAAAGCTAAACTCGGAAATACTCAATCGGTTTTTGATAATTCTTGGGGGATGTCAATTCTTTGACAATTGCCGCGTTGGGAGCAAAAATTCGAATCAATTACGCCAAAACCTCGTGTTATAAAGTTATTGAACTTTTTTGTTTTGTAGTGATAGTGAATTGTTAGTTTTAAAATTATATGTGACATTATTCTGACGTTTGTTTTTTTTTTTGTTTCAGGATCTATCAGACGAAGCAGATTTAATCGATTAATATCTAAGTATATCTAGATTTTTTTATTTTATATTACAGTTACGATTTATTAAAGTGTGTTTTTCCTAAAATGTTACTACAATTAAGATATTATAGTATTATATACTTTTCATTTAATATTTTGTATTTATTTTCTTCATCATATTGTAATTGTTACAATGACTGTTTCTTGAGGTTAACAGTAAATATATTTACATATTTATTTATCAATTAACAAGGGATTCATATTGTAAATTATATTATTTTCACTGAAAAAGTGTTAAGAGTCCTTGTTCAACTTGAATAAATACTTAAATCATATGAACACTATGTTGCATTATTAGACCACCTGTCCCAGTAACTAAACAAAGTTTTGTTTAATAAAATTCGTTTTGAATATTGTTTAAATTAGGCGTTCATCAGTATGGGCCTTTAATAAGACTTTGCTGTCTGTGCCAAATATGCTTCTGCTGTCAAGTTGTTTGATATAAAGAAAAGTGAAATATAATATTAGTAGAGGCATCTAACTCTTCGCCTAAGTACATAAATCAGCTGTTGTTCGGCACGTCATACGGCGGCGCGTATATTACTTATTTAGCTCTTTTGTGAAAACCCGTTGAGATAATACTGAGATTAAAAGTAGGTTATGTCCTTAAGTTAGGTCTATTTTTATGCTAAAAATCTTTAAAACCAGCTCAGCCGTTTTCAGATCTGCGAAGAACAAACAAAGAAGCAATAAATAGCATTTATAATATTGGTATAGTACTACGACCTCGCTTATGACGTTGTGCTATAGTTACAAAACAAAAAGTTTTTGATTTCAGTTGTGAAAAAATGTCACGCAACAAAAAGAGAACCTGTTTATTGCGTGAGTATATTGAGCAATCGCAAGGGACTTTGTGCGTGTGTGTACACAAAACTAAGTGTCAAAGAGTTTGTTTTATTTAGTTGCAATTCACGCCAAACTTATATGCGCCTCTAAAGTGGGTAACATATCGTTGCTGCAAACTAATTTATAGGTATCGGTTGAGATATGTTTGGGGAAGTAAGGGAGCGCCACACTCTCACTCGTGCACGTTTATACTCGTGCTTCTTCTCTTTTTCGTTGGTAGTGTTACGTAAAACTGTGTTATAAATGTTGGATTTTATACTACCCACGTTAAAATAGATATTGATATTTAGACAAACTCACAACCTTTTGGATATAAATATTAGTAGATTGTGACATGATTGTCTTACTTCCTTGCTCATGTATTGAATTTGAACATTCGCCGAAAGTCGCTATTCGTTTGTTATATTATATTATATACGCGAACATCCCTGCACCAGACTACAACAGAATGAACTTCACGCAAGGCGCACTTAAGTTTTGCTCGAACTATTGCTTTGAAAGTGTTCCATAAAAATACAGGACATTTCTTAAAAAAATCCCGACATTGCTAGTAATTTATTTTGATATTTTTTTTACATTTGATCTTAATAAAATTTAAGAGACGGAAGTCATTGTTCGTTTTTGTTTGTTGTCAGGACTTTACCCGGCGGTTAATATTTGCGTCAGAAGCTTATTTTAATCGGTTTTGAACAGACCTCGTTTCATCAGAGTCATATGCGGTAGTGACTATGTTTTCTAAAACGTAATATTTTGTAACACGACCCGGCTCCTTGGCAGAATAGACCATCTGTCTTCCTGCCAGGCAGCTCGTAAAAGGCGAACACTAACACCGTGACATCTTATTAGGTGCTAGAGTTTCGCAGGGACGCGCCCGGATTGGTACCACCGCCTTACATATTCCTGCCGCCATATCGTCAGCGCTTGCCGTTGATGTGTTCCGGTTGGAGGATAAGGTAGCCGATAAACTTACTTTAGCTCGAGGCCTAACATCCCGGTCTTCGGTTGAAAACGCACCATTACCACCTTTGGTGTCTCTAGGCGGCGTGAATATCTTACCTTCAAATCCATCCGTTTGTTGAAAAGAAAAGAAAAGAAAATATATTTATTTGCGGAATATGCGTTGCAGTTGCAGTTGTTACAAAATTTTTTAATCTTTCCAACATATTCTACCACATTGTGGTGTGCAAATAATTTAATATTTTTATAAGTGACTAATTATATACACAATGTGTTAATAATGTTTGGCTACCAATATCATAAAAAAGGTAACTGGTAATGTAAAATGTCGACTATTTGTTGAGGCGCTGACAATAATTCCATACATTTAGGTCTTTGACATAAACGCGATAGTAAAGTAAATAATTTCAAAAACTCTCACTTGGCACACAGAGCTCCTCATTGGAAATGCTCTGTGCAATATAAGTGCGGTAGAAAACACAGAGAATCAACAAGAGATGTTTGACGCAAAGCCAAAGGATCAAGCCCATTGTAATTATCCGGTCTATGACAACTAAAACGCCGTGCGTTGCATGCTGTTAAAAAAGAATTTTTTAAATTTCTTACCATCAGGAAATCCGTCTGCTTGTTTGCCTTCCTATAACATAAAAAAAACAAGCTGGCACTGAGGTACCTCTGCACTTTCTACAAGTTACAAAAAAATAGCTGACTTCTTTGGGATGTTGAATTAAATTTCTATGTTTTTTTAATTTGACCAAAAAAAGGAAAGCATCTTTACGCCCATATCTCCGAAGAGTTAGGCAGAGTCACAACCATGGCACCCACGTCTAGCCGAAGACACTAAGTGATAAGTGGCAAGTCTATCGCCAACCTGGCGCATATCCAATCCCGGGAAAATTAATAATATGAAATATAACATATTCATTTTCAATTTTTTTTGTTGCTCGACCCAGGGATCGAACCCGGGACCTCAAGAAGTCAATTACGACGCCGGACCACAATAACAAAGACGATAAAAGAAATACCAATTGGTTACTAAATATATTTACCTAACTAGGTGGAACATATATACATTACGCCAAATCCCCTAAGGCGTAGGCGGAGAGTGTAGAGTGGAAAGTGTGAATACCTGTAGACCTACGTAGCTTCCTCCACATTGATTATTCTATCTGCAAACACTGATTTCGAAGACTAATAACAAAACTCTCATAGAGCCCGACCGATTTAACCCTGGAATATCAATCTAGGTTATTAAATGTGTAGATAACCCCTCCATGGGTTACACCGAAGCGAATTTTACCTGCAAACTTAATCTCACTACTTAACCGTGACTTATAGACACCAAAGATGTTAAAGATGGGTCGTCCTGTGGTCGGGGCTTGAGGCGTAACTACTAGCACATAGTGTCTTACCCTAGTCGTGGGTGACCTGGTTATGCCTCTGCCTACCTCTTCGGGAATATCGGCGAGAAGATACTTTTTTTACTTTGTTGTGGCAGCAAAAATAGGAAAATAAGTAGACCCCTTTCTGAGTATGTTCCTGCACATCACTGTACTACCAATGTTTTAGTTAAAACCCATCCAAGGGCATTTCAAAATCTCAAGGCATCCAGAGGTTACATATTTTCAAATAAAATGTATGGGATAAGGTAGTTGTACCTGGTATTTGTAAATTGGCCATCGGTGTAAAAGTAGCACGAATACATACTGTCAAAATATGTAAGTACCTACTAAACCACTGCTTTATCCCTTACATTTTATTAGTGGGGAAAAAGTAGCGTCCAAGGTCTTTTGGATCTTTGAATGCTCGCCTCTATGCCGGTGGTCTATTCTACACTGGTAACTCCCAACTAATCCGGGAGAAAACGTGAGCAAATTTTATTTGTGGCCGAACTTATAGATAGTGAAAATAAAACGCAGGTACACAGGTTGTCTACACCGACGAAGTAATTAAGGTCTATATGGACGCTAAGATGTGTGCAGAAAATAAACTTATCTATTAGATTCTTAAAAACGAAATTTTATTTAATACTAGCCGTCCTGGCGAACTTTGTTCCACCCGTTCAGATTGTATAAGAAAAAACAAAGTATTGTTTTTCCCATTTTTCCCTGCAACTTTCACAGTTTTTCTCGTCATAAGAACCTACTTCTGACAAAAACTAACACAACAAAAAAATAATTACCCAAATCGGTTCAGTCGTTCGGAAGTTATGCGCTTACCAACACATTTATCAATTCATTTTTATATTATAGATTAACAACATTACGAACATTAGACCGTTTTTTTACCATAATTCTTTTGTTGGTCAAGACAACAAAGACGCCTATTTTTAATATAAGTACCTAGAACTGGCCTGTCAATTGACATTTTGTGTTTTTGATAAGACATTAGTACTTTTTATAAAGTTATTATTAAGTACTTATTCATAATTATAATAATCATTGTTATTCTGCTTTCCTACTTCTACGACGTATAGTTTAAATTTTTTGCTATTTTACATATTTTTTGTTTCTTTGAAACATTAGGTTGAATTGTCTAATTCTTCCGTTTGGTTTATAGGTACAATATAACGCTTACGGCTTACCTATTCGACGTCAGGGGGTGAGGCTAGCACGATATAAGAAACTTTGTCAGGGGGCCAAGTTTATTCAGAGATTCAAAAAAATATGAATTTTAGGCTAAGTCGGGAGCCCTCGACTTTTTGCCTTACCTTACATTTCCCGCTCAAATAGTAGCAAAGTAGTAGTAAAAGTACTAAAATAATCGATCAAGCAAATAAAGTTAAAAATATAAGACTGTTTGTTTTATATTTGTTCACTTTTGTAGAATCTCTAGGGGAGGGCAGGTGCCCCTCTTGTCCCCTTTGGTGGCGCTCCTGGATATTGATTATATATTTTTTAGTTTTTAGCTTTTTCCATTGCATACGTCTAATAATCGACCTTGAAGACAAATATAAAGTTTCTGGGTCACCTAGAAGTAGGTTAGGTTTTTTATCTATAGTTAGTCGATGAGTGAGTCAGTCATAAAAACGTTAATATAATATTATATCGATAACTTTGAGGTACATTTATAATAATTAAGTAGGTATTCTATATAAGCAAGGGAGATTTGTACCAATGTACTCCGTGATTTAATGTATGTGCAAAAAATTTTTATGATCTAAAGCAGCGTTTCGCAAAGTGGGGTACGCGAACCCCTAGGGGTTCGCCATTCGACAGCCAGGGGTACGCGACAAAATTTACGTAATGGTGCTATGATGATTGGCAAGTGACAGGCACGTGCGTTACATATGGTGGCGCTAAATGCAGAAATTGACTTGATGCCAAGTCAGAATTAAAGTTAAATTTATCCAAAATCACTCCTAAAATTGACAGAAAAGAAGCACACCCATCACATTAATGGCAGTAAAAAATGTTTCTTTTCGCACTTAATTGTTACCTTTTGATGAAATAAAAACATAATTTTTGTGAATATCTAATCAACTTCATTGTTTTTTTTGAGGGGGACTTAATTAGTTGCTTTCATTTTTTTGTAGAGGTTCGCTGTAACATGGAATCTTTAACAGGGGTACGCGGAGCTACAAGTTTGAGAAACCCTGATCTAAAGTTACCAAGTAAAATGTAGCTCGAAATGGTTCGTGTGTCGACTTTGTTTAACGCGTATCTAGATGAATAAATAAATATGTAAATAAATAAATATCCCT
The DNA here is from genome assembly GCA_002245505.1 of Calephelis nemesis. Lineage (NCBI taxonomy): Eukaryota > Metazoa > Arthropoda > Insecta > Lepidoptera > Riodinidae > Calephelis > Calephelis nemesis. Next base: position 156,178 of record NJDD01001306.1, on the reverse strand, counting down.
GGACGAATCACACAAATAGAATCGAACCCAAAATAAGAAAAAGTATATGCTTGTGTTATGGGTTATATGTTATTAAATAAAATTCAAAAAATTACTTGTGACTATTGTGCGATGTCTCCTTAGTCCACTTTTTATATAATCGTGAAAAAGATGTGTCTGTACATCAAATTCATAGCAAGAAACGAATTGCTAGGTACACTTCTGAGAAGCTATCAATATCTTAGTTTGTTTTTGTTATAGAAATGAATAATCCTCAGAAATAATAATCCCTGGACAAGTCACACAAAATTAATCTATCCCCAAAGTAAGCAAATTATATTATGCTTGTGTTATGAGAGTAAGTCAACGATTCTAATACATAGAAATACTTAAATAGATAACAGCATAAAATTTAATAAACACCCAGACCCGGAAATGAGACATGTAAATGTTCTGCAGACATCTTAATGTTCATCGCACAAATGCCTGCCCCGTCGGGTATCGAACCCGAGCCTCGCGGTTGGTCAAACGAGGCTGTCAAAGATAGATCCAAAATTATAAGAACAGACACCAAATTTGTGGATATATCACATTGTTTTTTTAGTTATGCTATTTGTAGTTGACACGTTTTAGTAAAATAAGTACGCATTACTTTAAATCGTTCGAAACCGCGGCCACTACTAGTGTAAAACATTTCAATATCTCAAGTTAGATATTCAGAGAAACGCCCTCGCGCTCATTATAAGTTTTTCCTTTTTGAAATACAGCTGACTTATCTTGTTTATAGTAACCTACTTTTTAATATAAAATCGTGTAATTTGAAGGCTATTTATCTTAAGTGGATAGTTGACATTGTAAAGTACTTCAGCTGGAACTGAAATGTAAGTGAATACGCACCGAGAATTTCGTTATCATGATGATACATAAACAATGTTGCTGATAAATCTTATAACTATGTCTCCTACAAACCAGAGACCCCGTGAGTCCTTACATATTGAAATCCTGTGGCGATTTTAGTCTGGAATTTGTTTTAGCTATTCGACGCGCTGTTTAGTGTGTTCATACAAAAAAAACGACGGGTTGCACTCCAGGACTGCCGGCAGAAGTGAAAACTTGAATATTAACGTTGTGCATTTTTGATATTTTGGAAAGGTTAAGGAATAATTTTGCACGAATTGCTTTAATTATCAGTATGAAAGTACTATCATTTATGTGGTAGAATACAATACTCATTTATTGTGCTATCGTACACAAACATGACAACACGAGCATTCGCGCAAGCGCCCTGCTCCCGCGCCGTCTTATCGAAACAGCAAGCGCAGGCATAAATTTTAGATGAAAGAGAAAGGGATACTTCCTCTCCTACGCCGCGCCGGCTGTTTATTCTCCATCCGTCTTACGAATTTTCGATCAGGTCACGTGTCCTGACGCGAGTTTAGAAGTTTTTATCCATTCCAAAAAAGTATGAATGTACTATCATTCATGTGGTAGAATACAATGTTCATTTATTGCGTTATCGTAAACAAACATGACAGCACGAACATTCGCGCAAGCGCCCTGCGCCGTCTTACGAATTTTCCTCTTACGAATCAGGTCACGTGTCGTGACACGAGTTTAGAAGTTTGTACCCATTCCAATAAAAGTGCGAATTCTGACAACGAAAGGCAGACAAGCACGCGGATTCAAGCCGCCTAGAGACACGGAATCTTGTAATGATGCATTGTGTGCCTGAGGTCGGGATGTTAGGCTACGAGCAAATGTAAGTTTACCGGCTACCTAACCCTGCGACCCGGAACAAGACAATAGCAAGCACTGAAGTTATGATAGCAAAAAATGTTAAGAAGGTGGTACCAATCGCTGCAAAGCGAGCGAGCGAGTCGCTGCAAAACTTTAGCACCTAGTCAGATGGCTAGGCTAGGATTATAGGCTTAACGTCGTCTTTAACAAGTGACAGTAAGTCTATGCTCGCCTTTTACGAACTGGCTGGCGGGAAGGCAGATGGTCTATTCAGCAAAGGAGCCCGAACTAACACGGGGACGGATACTTGCATAGATACTTGGAAAATCCCCGCTACTGGTAACTGATAGAACTAAATTCCTGATCAAAACGCGATAGATTTCTATAAGGAAATACAGAACGCATTCTAATACAACAATTAAAAAATAAAATCCACCTGAAGGCTCAGTGCAGTTAGAAGTTTTTGTATAAGACTGTCTCTACAGTATTAGGTGAGTAGTTTGAGAATCGAACCAAAGTAAAATAAAAGAAAAATGTAAAAAGTATAGATTTATTGAGCCTCAACACTTAAATTGAGGAGTGATGTGAAGACTAGTCCGGATTGATACGGTGGTGTCTGATCTATTTTGCTGCTACAACGTCAGTGCTGATTGTCGTCGTATACCGGAATGAAAATGGTAGTCAACCAGCTTACACAACCGGTTGAACTTGTATTAAGATTTGGCAACATCAACGTAAATTAATCGTTTGTCTGAACATTTAATAAAATGCCCGAAAAATACGGATAATCAGTTCTAAGACATGGCGCTTAGCGGTTCGACGATCGAAGGTATGGAGATATTCGCTCGATTTCCAATAGAGGCGCTGAAAATAACTCCTTGCATTTGAATCGTCGTAACCCTTTCACGGTATACAGGACAAAAAACTTGACAAAAACTAACATTCAGAGTCCTAACCACGAGTTTACGACTTGTCAAGTCTCACTATCGTCTCTGTTAATTATTATTTGTATTAAAACTATGTATAGCGCCTCTGTTGGTAACTAAGAGAAACACCACATAGATTTACTTATTATAAAGAAGAAAGAAAAAAGTATCTCTCTGTAGTATATCTAGTATATCTCTGAAGAGGTAGCCAGAGGCACAAACAGGGCACCCACGACTAGCCAAATACACTAAGTCCCACAATATGATAGGTGGCAAGCCCATCGTCAACCGGACATTCAAAAGACGGATTGATTCAAAAGTTATAATTAAGAAAAAAATATTATACGAATGATTTTGCATGTTTTAATTAAGCAAATATTTATTGTTATTTTTAATCAAATTTTTTTAACTTTATTATATAGTAAACTTATATTAATTTATCAATAATAATTATTAATTGTTAGTGCAAAAAATAGATACGTGCGAGTTTTATGTGTTTACCTGTAAGAAGTTGTGCAATTGGTTATTTGTTATTTTTTATATGTGTAAATTAGATTATTGTAACAACTGTTGGTAAGCCTGATTAATAAAATAAAATAAAAAAAAAGACGTTGGGGTAAAAAAGAACCCCTGTTTCATAATTTTTTTGTTGTGTACGGATATTACGAGGGTGGATTAAAAGGCCGTCGGCCTAACACAGATCTCATCAATTCTAAAAATCAAATCTACCCACATTATTTACTTCAGTTCAGACTTAGAGCAGTTAAATATGTGAAGTTCCAGCCGTTTTTATAAACTTTTCAACAAAGCAATCGAACATTGCGGGTTAAATCTAGCAGCGTGCCGTCATTAAGTACCTCTATAAGAAGGAGCTATCAACGAGAGCCATCCATGATGATATTGTTAGTACATTATGGGATTCTGCTCATTCTTATTCATGTTTCAAAAAATGGCACTGAATTCCAGCGTGGCTGAGAGGGTGTGAAGGATGAACTCCAATCTGGAAGGCCTTCGAGGTCCACTACTGTCGAAAATATTGCATAAGTACTTGATTTAATTATTGGACACCGCAGATTAAAAATTAGAGGGATAGCCAAGATTATAGGTATTACCTACTTATGAATTAACTCAAAATACAAAACATCAAAAAGTACAAAATTTCAACAAATTGGGTTCCCACTATGTGTCTGCTAGGTGGATTTCGCGACTGCTTTCAGTTTAACAAAAATGGACGCGGTTGACTATTTTAGGTGACTTATTGGAGTTATTTGAAGCTGATGCAGATGATTTTTTTAATCGTTTTTTTTACAATGGACGAAACATGATCCATAAGACCTGGTTCACTGCCCTCCAAAAGCTACTTAGCCTTAGGGCGATTTTGTTGGCAAATAAAGTGATGACTTCAATATTCTGGGATTCGATATGTGTGATTATGATTGATTATCTCGAAAGGGGTCAGACTATAAACTTTGATTAGTTACTACGTCGTTTGCGAGACGAAATAAATGAAAAACGTCCAGGAATGCTCAGAAGAGAAGTCCTGTTTCATAAAGATAACGCCCGTGTTCTTACGTCTGTGCAATTAATGGCTGAAATCCATAATTGTGGCTTTAAAGCAGTACCATATCAGCCTTATTTACCTGATATGGCACCATCAGATTTCATTCTGTTCCATAACCTAAAAAAGCACTTGGAAAGTCAAAAAATCTGGACAGACAACGATGTCAAAACATCAGTAGACGCATATTTTACATTAAAGAAGAAATCTTTTATTTTTACGGTCTGAAATCTTAATGCTTTGAATTTGAGGAACTTGATGGTGGTTATCTAGACAAATAAAAAAAATAGTATGTGTTTATTGTCTTGCTTAGGCTTCTTTCTTTCTTTTAAATTTTGCTGTCTAGGACTTTTTTAAAAGTAGCATATGAATTTTGACGATTACCAGTGAATGAGTCAATAAAGAAATCGGTTTGTGAATGATGAACAATAACAACCTAAAATATTGTTATGGGCTCAGAAGTGTACCTAGCAATTAGTTTTTTGCCATAAATTTGATGTACAGACACACATATTTTAGGATTTTATAATATGTGGACTGATGAGATAACGTACAATGGTCACATGTAATTTTGTGGAGAATAATGACATAACGATTATTTTTTCATCACCTCAACGATTTTGATTGTCCACTTTGTTACGTAGTTATATATAAATGACATGCAAAGTTATATATGTTTTTTACCCGGCTGTAAGCAAGGATTGTGTTGGATTTCTATCTATATATTAACACGTGATGCAAAAAAATTGTCTCAATTTTTTCGAAAATTGCGCGGACTCAGGAGCATAACATTTGGCACACTTTTAGTTTATGTGTAGAAGAAGTGCAGAACGCTAATATTTTTCAATAACAAATACATTAAATCAATAAGTAAAACACCACACCGATTATATTGATTGATTCTAGGAACAGGGCAATTGCCTCCTGCCGGGTGCGTAAAGCTGTGAAATTCAAAGAGAGTCTTCTGACTGCATGTCTGACTCTTCGCCCTCCTGTTCGCCTATCTGGGTTAGACTGGTGCGATCCCCTTTTGGGTTATTCCATTCCTGCTTCTATAGTTATTCCGCCTAAGAAAAAAAAGAACACTGCTGGCTTTGTTTCTCAACCCTCCCCAACGTCCTGAAGGGTACAGAGTAGCAGCAGCCTCGGCACAATTGAATTCCCTTGAAAGCCCGTAATAATATACAAGGCGAGAAAGGGCAGACATTGTTCAGTCTTAATCTAGAATATGAAAATGAACCCTCAATGTCTTGCTAAGCGCATTACTTCCGAATGACTAGACCGATTTCGCTATTTTTTTATTATGTTAGTTATGGTCAGAAGGTTCCTATCAAGAGTTTTGAAAATCTAAGCATACATAGGGACAGGAAGCGAAAAGCGAGTTTGTCTTATACTAGGTAGTGTTGTCATATATTCATTTGCGAAAATACCTTCTTAGCTTAGACATAAAGCTTATCTAATGTCGCTTTAACAATTATTAATAATGTTAAGCGTCATTCTGATTTTTATGACTGATAGGCTCACTAGCTGACATCGAAATTTAACTTGCTCCCAGATAACCTCTAAAGTTAATTTTTGTTCTCAAGATTCAAATTTTGTTAATAAACTTGAGACATTATGGCATTAGAGGTAATTCATAAGAATGGTTTGAGAGCTATTTGGAGAATAGAAAGCAATGTGTCGAGATATCAAATGTAAGTGGAAACCGCAGGAAAGTCTATACTTCAAGTTATGACTACGGTGTACCACAAGGTAGTGTTTTAAGGCCATTACATTTTTTAATTTTCAGTAGCAGTTTCACGCAGCTTCGCCTGCGTAGCTTGGCTTCTACTATACCGATTTGGATGAAACAAAGCCTATGTCACTCGTGGATAATGTAGCTTTCGAATAGTGAAAGAATTTTTAAAATCGGTCCAGTAGTTTTTGAGCCTATTCATTACAACCAAACAAACAAACAAAGTTTTCCTCTTTATAATATTAGTTTGATAAACGATTTGCCGGATACTATCAATCATGATTCAATTTTGTTTGCTGATGATACTACACTTCTCATCAAGAGCAAATATGAAAACGATTTATTCGAAAAAACAAGTAAAACTTTGACTAAAGTGACAAAATGGTTAAATGAAAATAATCTAAAAATAAATCTTACTAAGACAAAATTAGTTGAATTTCAAGCACTTTATAGAGATACTAAAAATTGTATATTATTTTGAAATAATACTACTATTGAGAATGTAGATTGTACTAAACTAATAGGAATAAAAATTGATTGATTTTGTAACTGGAAATTGCATATTAATTCACTTTTCAATAAAATCGATTTGTATCGAAGGTTTGTATACGTGTTGAGAAGAATTAGAGAAGTGTCAGTATTAAAAGCGTCTCTGTTAGATTATTATGGGTATGTTTCTTCAGTTTTGCAGTATAGTGTTCCTATTTGGGGAAATTCTGTAGAATTTAATAGAATCTTTAAAGTTCAGAAGAAGTATTGGTGCGTTATGTAGTGTCAATCAGTTACATTCATGCAAGCCACTTTTTAAGTCGCTTAAAATATTACCTTTACCTTGTTTATATGTATTAGCTGTATGTGTATTTGTAAAAAAACATCATCATTTATTTCGTACAAATGCTGAAGTCCTAGGTCTGTCACATTTTAGAAATAGTGAGAAACTAAATGTGCCTAACCAAAAACTCAACATTTACAAAAGTAATGTGTGTTGCATGTATATATAACCAAAATCCTGATAATCTTAAATCACTTCCATTAAACAGATTTCGAAAAAAGGTATTAGAACTTACTTTTAGAGAAAACATATTATAGTGACAAAGATTTTCTTGCAGACAAGAATAAAAAATAAAGTATTTTTAGTATAATAGGTTGCCGGGAAATTTGTTTTGCCGTTTCTTCTCTTGTCTGGTTAGGTTTGGAAACGGTGGTAGTTTACGGTAGATAGGGATACATTAATTTACATTTTAAAAATTGTTTGTATTAATAAATAAGCATATAATCAATACAAAAACGGTATGTAAATATTAAATAAATAATGAAAATTAGTAATTTGATTAAAAACTGTTAAAATATTTGCACACCATAAGTTGGTAGAATATGTTGGAACGCTTAAATAATTTTGTAACATCTTTGTAACACTCATATTCCGCAAATAAATGTTTTTTTTCTTTTCTTTTTCTTTCTTTTCAAAGGTATTATACGCATATAAAGGAAAATTATAGAAAATGCAAATGACTGATAATAATTACTGAATTTGAAAACATCAAAGTTAGGCAAGATAAGCATAAAAAATTTTCTTTACAAAAAATATAATAAAAGTAAAAATGTGAAGTGATAGCCAAGTATAATACGTGTTTTTGTCGACTCAACCATCAAAAGGGTTGAGTGTCTATTTACGTGCCAAGTTCTATGTAGAAAACTTATAAGAAGAACATGTAATTCAAACTTAAGATTTATCTTGATTTGGTTTTGCGTACAATCTATACTTATAATGTAATATCTCTTATAAATTATTTTCATCAAATCCTTCTTCTGTTAGAATAATCACAGTTTACAGTATTGTGTTTAGGCAAATGAAATAAAAAAAACCTGAATTACGTTTCCAAAATTTAGTTTGTGGGTTAAAATTGGCCAAGAAAAATCTAAAGCTTGAACTGTAACTGTAATTTTACATTTTATGACTTTCCATGGAAAATTTGGCACCTTAATATATCTTAATCCTTTTGTCGGTAGTAGATTAAAGCGCGTATTTTTAAATTGAACTTGGCTATCATTGCACACGTATGTTTTTGATGGTATATAAAGTACCTAGGTAACATTGATGAGAAATTTGAGTACTGTAGTACGTCGGCTGTCGATATTTCGTACGGTATATTGCGAGGGCGACCCCATGGTGGTGTCAAGTTACTGTGGCGGAAAAAACTTTTCATTAAATTACTGTTACACACAGTAAACGTGTGTGAGTTGTCGCTATGAAAATAACGATCACGGACCATTAGTGCTCCTACCTAGTGTTTTCATTATCAATATAACAACGAAAACTTATCAGGGTTCCCGAAATGTATGAATGTGGTAAGTGCTAAACGAATACTATATTGACTATTCATTTTTTAATACATTATTAGGAAATGAAGTAAGGTTTTTCAAGGGCAGCAATAATTTAGTCTAGCAAATAGAGGAACCTACCTCTGGTATACATACTAAATGACATGTGGTACAAGAGTTGGTTTGATCATGTGTAAATACATTTGTAATAGAACATGATGCCTGGTAGACTTTTCATAACTTATTACTACCGAGCTGATTTTTCGTGAGCAGCTTCCTTTTGACTAGACGCCCAAATTTTTTCCCTGCAGTAATGTTGGTAAATGGTAGCTTAATAGGAGTAGTAAGGATAAAATATGCTGATTAGACGAATTTCAAAAATTTATTCCTAACCGAATTTTTCTTTGTTAATTCAGCTTCAGCAGTCAGCTTGATAGTAATATGTGATGAAAAACCTACCAGGGATCCTGTACTATTAATTATAAGTTTGGGGCATCTTGAGACGTTATATGGTATTTAAATCAGTTACCAGGTAACAACTGATATTTTCCAGTAATTAACAAAAATGTCTTTGTAAGAAAACTATTAAGATCTATCTATATTCTATAGATAGATTATTAAAATCTGCCGTCAGTGGTTGAACCAAGTGAGTTGTTGCTAAAAGTTTACCACGTAGTAGTAATAATGGACACAAGTTGGAGACTAACAAAGCTAACACGAGTGCTTATTGGTAAGAAAATACTAGGCCTGTGACCTACAGTAGATCTATTAGAGATTTTTAGAGATCGCTGACTTGGCGATAAGGCCGCCTTTGTATATGTAAGTTTTTTTATGTAAGTATTTGTAATTTTTCTGTATTTGGTGCACAATAAAGAGTTATTGTATTGTATTAGTTAAAAAGTGGGATACCGTTGAGCTTATTCTGAAGATCTACTACAAAGATGTGTTGTTACATAGGAAGGCTCAAGCTGCAAACTAGGCAAAATACCTAGGAAAAACAGAACATTTGATGAGCCTTGTTAAGTCCAACTCCTTTAAGAGACCTCCACATGTATCTCCAACCCGTCAAAGCTTCCAGCAGAATACAACAGTCACAAATAGTGATTTTAGTAGAACAATTATTGTGATGTGTTTTACATATCGATGTAGTTTTTTGTTGTTAATACTTAAATACTGTTGTAATCGGTTTTTGGAAATTATTCAGAAGAGATTACACTCTTTTAAACTTCTGGGAACACAATATTTTCAGATGGTTTTGAACGTATAAAATGTTAATATAATATACAAATAGGTGACAGGCAGGTAGAGTTAAGCAATAGCTCTCCTGGGTTTGTACTATCGCTTTCTGTGTCTTTTATTTTACCTGCAGCTTCAACATGCATGCACACCATTGTCGTGTTCCGATTTAGAAGGTTTTAGGTTGATGAATAACTTTATGTTACATTAAAGCGTGGCCTATAAGCAACGTCTATTTCACTTCATCAGAATATTCGCCTGCTTATTTGAATATAAAAATTAAACTTAGAACGAATAAGGATATTAACGAGAAGAGTAAATATTAAAAGCAAACGCAAAATGCTTGCTTATTTTAAATTAAGCGTATTCTAGGAAAATGAATACTTTAAACAGATACGGAAAAACTGTTGCAGATTATATGACGGGATTTTTCTTTCACGGCTCTTAATCAAAACATTGAATGTTATGATGTTCGCAAGTACAGGCCAGTAAATCCACGCGAGCGAATGAAGGCGGACTCGACGCTTTGATACGCGAGTTTTACAATTTCCAATTGCTGGAACCTAAATGTGCATGAATTGTTGAGGTAAGTTACATTTCTGCAGTATATAAACTATTATTAATTTAATATGCTCTTTCATTTGCTGTGCGATTGTTAATGTTATGGAATTGATAAATTACTGCAAAATTTATATATTTATTAATTATGTTTTACAATTATTTTTATATAAACTTTTAAAAAAAGAATCACATTCGTTAATTCTTTTATCGTCGCTGCGCCTGCCAAATTCCACATGTGCATTTTTTAATTTTTTCGTTTTTTCACTAAACATAATCTTTGTCTCATTCTGTATGTGCTGGTAAATTCCTTTTTGTGATATTCCTTCTAGAAATAAGTATGACATATTCCATATGTATTTTGACCGTTTATAAAAAACCATATGTGCAGAAATGCACATGAAGGATTTGTGTTCCGTTTTCAATCGCGCGCAACTGTGCGAGCTGTTAGGGCGTTGTGATGAAAATAACATTAGAGAAAGGAGTTTAACTGTGTAAAAACTTAAGAAAATTGGTAAGTACAAACTGTATTTTTCGATATTTGTTGTATTTATAAAACACCGTAAATATTCTTTAATAACTTATTAATTTAAACCTTAATAATTTTATAACCTATAGTCTTGCGTACCTATCGTATGTTTGTTAGTTATGAGTTGAATTATAATTGCAATATTAATACAATAGTACAGTAGTAACGTGAGCAATAAAAACTATAAAAGTTTCTGAGTATTTAAGTAAGTGATTATGTTACAACTTTTGTTACTTTTTCGCATCATTTTTTAGCTAATTACGTACCTAACTATGTTAGTAGCTAAAAACCTAAATGTTTGCAAACAATTTACGTATTACCTACGTATCTTAAAATGAGGGTACCTAGTAAATGTGCATTTTGTGTTATTGTATGATTGATTACATGATGGGTAATCTATACTTAATATTTACACTAATAATAAAAATGCTAAAACAAAAACTTTGTTTATTTGAATGCGCTAATCTCAGGAACTACTGGTCAGAACTGATTTTTTTTGTGTTGCGCACCACATCGACCAAACGCGAGGCTCGGTCTCGATTCCCGACGGGGCAGACATTTGTGTCATAAACATTTAGATGTCTGTATTTCCGGATCTAGGTGTTTATTAAATTTATTCTGGTATCTATTTAAGTACTTCTACGTATTAGAATCGTTGAATAACACTCATAACACAAGCATGTAATTTGCTCACTTTGGGGCTAGATTCAATTTGTGTAACATATCCATGAATATATATTTATTTAATATTATTTGTGTTGAACAGTTCATTTATCGAGGAAGGCTTTTGACTAAATAATATAACGCTATGTCTAATACGACCGGAGCAGCGACGAAATATGTTGCAAAAAACGGGGTTAAAATACGAGCATGAACTGTCGCGTCGTGTAATTTTTGTCATATTCATGTTGTCACATAATTTTTTTCTGTAATTAACGCTGTTGAAGCCGTGAAGCATAGCTAGTTATAAATACGAAAGTAATAACAATTACTAGATAGAATTAAAAGTTAAGTGGTAATTACGTATGCAGATAATTTTTGTGTTTTTTTAGGCAATATGTCTTCGAACCCATAGGTATACTCGCAAACCAGCGTCAAGAGGACAAATACTAGTCTCTCTCTAACTTACCGTCATTTGAGGAACTGAAGGATGTAACATATGAAAATCTTCAGCTGGACCCTTTCATAGAAAAGTCAGGATTGGACACTTTTATAGATCAATCTGTAGTTGATTTTAGTATTCCTGAGATCTCGAACAATATTAAAAATATATATATATTCTTGATGATATTACAGGCCAGTTAAGAGAGGATAACACATTACTCGAGGAAAACTTTAATAAAGACAACTACTACTTGGATGAAAAGACAGGAGAAATGTTAGAAAAAAATAGTGATGCGGTTTGCAGAAATAAGAACTACTATAGTATATCTGAAAGTAATGTTTCGCTTAGTGATGAGGAAATAAATAAACACAGGAATTTGAATAAGTTAAAAAGGGTATGTGGCAAAAAATATACAGGAAGAAAAAGGAAATGTGACGAAACAGGTAAAACAAATATTTGTGTGTTTTTAAGTATCCTTTAGTTATATTCCATGACATAAGCCTAGAGCTTAGTTTCGGTCTAACAAACCGGATGTAAATTTGTCCACTAAATATTTATTTTATGTAAGTATTTATAGGTGAGAAAGCAAGTTATGAATTTATACAAAGACCTAGAAAATATCTCAAAGAAAAGCCATGTGTACCTACATTCTTGCATTTCAAAATCAGATAGTAGCTATTTATGTGGATTGATATTTGGACAAAAACGGAAAGCTGTATTTGATCATTTTTGGTCTTTATCTACGTGGGATACGAAAAAAGCTTATTTGAAAACACTTGTCCGACTACGGCCAGTATTAAGAAGACGAAAAACTACAAGTAGCTCAGAAAATTGTCTCAAAGACAATTGGCATATCACTACTACTTTTCTGATGATCAAAATGTAACTGTGAATGTATGTAAAAGCTTTTTGTCAGCTCTCTTAACATAAATAGCGATACACTGTCAGAATGGATTAAAAAGCTGCAGGCTAACATAGTAGAAGGGCATGACTTAAGAACGAAACATGAAAAACGGCAATCCAATAATAACTCTGTTCCAAAATTCATTAAATCGACTACTGTCAAAGAATGGCTAAATTTAATGAATAAAGTACCTAGTCACTATTGTCGTTCCAGCAGTAATAGAGTATACATAGATTACCCTTTTGAATCTAAGTCTCATGTATTTAGAGTTTACACAGACTGGTGTAGAGATAATAGAAAACCAAATATTGGTAGAAAAATGTTTAATAATATTTTGGAAGAAGAAAAGATTTCCACTTATAAGCCAAGAAAAGATCAGTGCGATGTATGCACGGCTAAAAAAACACGCAATATCTCATAAGAGCAGTTTGCTATGCACATCGAAAAGAAAAAAGAAGCTTACAACGCTCAAACCGATGCTCGCACTATGAGCTCATCCAACCTACTCGTCCTGACCGTCGATGTCCAATCTGTTCTCTCTCTCTCTCTCTGTGTCCGAAGATATAGTGTCAGTTCAATACTATAAGCAAAAACTTCAGGTTCATAATCAATCTATTTACATTAATAATAATAAAGATGTACACCTGTATGTATGGCATGAAGGAGATGGGGGTGTTTCAGCTAACGAATTTACAAGTTGCTTGATACATTTTATTAGGAATCAATTAAACTATAATAAAATTATAATTATCTCCGTTGGCTGTTCTTAGCAGAAAAAGAATAAGGTTCTGTCGTCAGCTTTACTAAAATTAACAAAGGAGACTGGATTGGAGATCGAACAAATTATTTTAGAGAAAGGTCATACCATGATGCAAGTAGATAGTGTCTACTCGAATTTGGAGAAAAAGTTTCGTCCCCCTATCTACACACCAACTGATTATATCAGTCGCATGAGGGAAGTACGACCTAAACAACCGTACCAGGTTCATCATATTGAATATAAATTCTTGAAGAATTATGAGAATGACATATGACGCCCAGGTAAAAAGGCTGGAGACCCTTTTATATAAGGATGGTAGTATCTTCTACAAGTTACGCCACCCTGACAAATGGAAAATCCTACCTCAGAGACTTTGTGCCTACAACCCATCATCTGTTGTTACTCAACTGTACAACGAGCCCCGTAAAATTTATAAAGCTAAATATGATAATCTCCAGTCTTTAAAACCTTTCATGCATCGCGACTACCATGCATTCTATGATAATCTTCATTACAAAGAGTAATTATTATATACCTCAAATAAGAATAAATATTTTTTTGTTAAATAATTTTCATACAAGTACTTGATTTGTTTTTTAAATATAATGCTAAGATAAAGATCTTAATAAAAGGAATGTCAAAATAATAACTATAAGTTAACACTGATCTCATAATTAATATAATATAGGTATGATTGTTAAATAATCTACATAAATATATTTAATTTATACAAGTGTCTAACAGTTCCTAATCATAATTATTTGTATCAAAGTATATTTTTACTTATAGAAACCTAATATTGACCATAAATTCGTCAAAACTGCTGTATTGCCAAAGCATTTATGTGTAATAATGCACAACTATAATTATTTTGCACTGTTCTAAACCAGTTTTGTGCACTTTTCTACTTAAAAAAATTGTAACTCCTTAAATTACCAATATTGCTAGCAATTTTTGTATTTTTATAATATATTAAATAAATATCCATGATATGGTATCATCGATCTTGCCGATTTTTTTATTTTTTATTAAATAACATGTTTTTTGTTGTTTCCCAAAACCTTACCAATATCACCTATGGAACTTGGCAGGCGCAACGACGTTATGTTTTTTCTATTTATATACTTGTACCGAGGTGTGAGGGATCCAAGAGTACGCAGCATCAGGTTTAAACTCCTGTTACCCAATGGATTTAGTTTAGAACTTTATTTAGTTTGTATGATACTATTTAGTTAATTTGATGCTTTTTCATCGATTCCCAGAAAAGAAAAGATTCTCAATACGACTATATTTTTTACGAGTATTTTATTTATAACATTTTTCACTATTGTTGACGATAGTTTTGTGGTTAGTCCCATTTAAATTTGATTATAATCCAACAAGTGGTTTTGAACTGAACCTACTTAACAAAACTTATTTTTGTTTACCCAGTTGATATTTAGATAAAGCAGCTGCTTTTTTGCAATTTTACGTCGACATCTAGAATCAGCTGTTGCATATTTGAATGTTTTAACGTATTTTTTTATGCGTTCCAATGTTAGAGTTATAACTCCTTTTTCTTACTTGCTGCATATTTTTATATATATTTACATATATTTGCTGCACTGGTATAACTTAAGTATGTGATATAATTTTTGCAATGCTACATTTTCTGTTGTAAACCAGCTGTTTACAAACTTAGAACATTTTTAACATTTGCTGACAATATGATGTATTCAAGACTATTAAAATGTCTTTGTTTTATAAATTTTTCGCTACGTTCGTCATCGTGTCGTTTTGTTAACAAACCGATATCTCTGTAATTACTTTTCTTTTTCCTGGTCTTGTGTTTATTTTTCACTTCATGTCTTAAGGTTTACTACCAGCGATTTTTCTCAAAGCCGCGAACAAACAGATAAACTGGTAAATAGAAAAGAATTCCTTAAAATTGTAATGGCATTAAGTAAATGATGAGTCAGGGCTTTTGGAATATAGAATTAATAAAAAACTCATCTATTTTACAACTTAGTACTGTTACGTCCAAAAACTATTAAATTGTGAGAACCCTCGAAACAAAAGATGTAAATAAATAACTCGGGATTGGTGTCAGTAATAGTCAAAAGATATTTGTAATGTATGATACTATTACTAAAAAAAAACTAAACTAAAAAAACTAGGTAGTATAATTTAATCTGAATGAATAAATACACTTTATTATTCATCAAAATTTACAAAACTAATACACACTCAGCACTCTTTCACTTATAATATTTAACTTAGGTGCATAAAGGCGGTCTTATCGTTTCAGAGCGATCTCTGCCAGACAACCACAGATTAATCTGTGGCTTTTGTTGTTTTTTAACCGTATCCGAAAAATGGATGAGCTTATATGTTCGACTCTTGTATATTTTTATGTATATTCATCGATTTTCCCATCATTTGTGATTTTAGAAATTATTTTTCTTACAAAAGAATGTTCTTTCAAGGACTACTACATTTTTTCGTGTACAATGTGTGAAATCAAAGACGATTTTAGTACCTAGTTTTATTGTAAAAAAGGGTAATCTACTACAGCTCTTGTATACTTAGTTCACGTACTCTCTCCCATTGTTAGGTGAAATTTCTAGGTATTAGAGCGTCAGCATTATTATTCTACTTAGTCTGGCCATAAATACTGTTACACTTAAAAATAAAAAAATATTACATTTGAATTTCGAATCTGTCATTTTTATACGATTGTTCATTGTGTTTTCTCATTTTGGCGCCAATACATTGTACAATATTTTGCGATATTAAAATGGAGTGGGGTGATAAAGAGAACCGAATCGCTGTGATTGCATTACACAAAGTAGGTATGGAGCCAAATGCAATTTTTAAAACTCTCCATACACTTGGTTTTAGTAAAATGTTTGTGTACCGGGCTATTAATAGGTACAATGAGACTTCCTCTGTTTGTGACAGAAAAAGATCTGGCCGTCCACGTAGTGTTCGTACGAAAAAGGTGGTCAAAGCAGTAAGGGAAAGAATTCGAAGAAATCCTGTCCGAAAGCAAAAGATTTTATCTCGGGAAATGAAGATAGCACCTAGAACCATGTCGCGTATTTTAAAAGATGACTTAGGACTTGCAGCCTATAAGAGACGCTCTGGTCATTTCTTAACTGATAATTTAAAGAAGAATAGGGTCGTAAAATCGAAACAATTACTGAAGCGGTACGCAAAGGGAGGTCACAGAAAAATTTTGTTTACGGATGAGAAAATTTTTACAATTGAGCAACATTTTAACAAACAAAATGACCGTATTTATGCTCAAAGCTCTAAGGAAGCTTCCCAATTAGTCGACAGAGTGCAACGTGGACATTATCCAACTTCAGTGATGGTTTGGTGGGGTGTTAGCTATGAAGGAGTGACTGAGCCATATTTTTGTGAAAAAGGTATCAAAACATCGGCACAAGTGTATCAAGATACCATTCTTGAGAAGGTAGTTAAGCCCCTTAACATCACCATGTTCAATAACCAAGTATGGTCCTTCCAGCAAGACTCGGCGCCGGGTCATAAAGCTCGGTCCACGCAGTCTTGGTTGGAAGCGAACGTTTCGGACTTCATCAGAGCTGAAGACTGGCCGTCGTCTAGTCCCGATCTTAATCCGCTGGATTATGATTTATGGTCAGTTTTAGAGAGTACAGCTTGCTCTAAACGCCATGATAATTTGGAGTCCCTAAAACAATCTATACGATTGGCAGTGAAGAATTTTCCCATGGAAAGAGTGCGTGCTTCTATTGATAACTGGCCTCAACGTTTAAAGGACTGTATTGCAGCCAATGGAGACCACTTCGAATAAGCTTTTTATATTTTTAATTGTTGTATATTTATGTATTAAACTAACACACTGTAAAAGTAATATATGTTATTTGCAGTTAAAAAAATATTTTTTTTTTCTTTATTACAATATTTATGGCAAGACTAGGTATAGTATTGAATATTGCACCAAGCTTTCAGTATTCTTCTGATAATTCATCACTTCGGCTGGATTTCAGTACATCTTCGTAGTCAGTAAGTAGTCCAAATAGCATAAATATCTTGTTTTTCTCGTTGTAGTTTTATCGCCTCGTTGGTCAAGTAGCTGGCGTACATGCTTAACTACAACGACAAACCGCGAGCCACGGGTTCGATCATGACGGGGCCAGGCATTTGTGTGATGAAGATATCGATGTCTTCATTTCCGGGTATCGGTATTTAAAAAATAATTTTGGTATCTATTTAAGTATTTCTATGTATTGGAATCGTTGAATAATACCCATAACCAAAGCATATAATTTGCTTAGTTTGGGGTTAGATTCAATTTGTGTGACTTGTCCAGGAACATTTATTTATTTATTATTTATCTTATTCTACTACATCTTGGCTGAACATACTTAGACCTCTTCTCAGATCACACGTTTAAGAATGTACTAAATAATGTATTTAGATTCTTCTCTTGGCCAGTTACATAGAATTCAAAAGAAGTTTTCGAATTTAAATTGAACTTCTTGAGATTGTCCATTCAAAAACCAACTAGAATCATAAAAAAATACAAGAACACCTGACGAAGCATATCTGTAATATAGCTAAGAGCCATCTCTGTTACGTTAACTTTCAGACATTCATCGTTTTTTTTATCTAAGTCGGTCCAATCACTTTGGAGCTATAATGCTACAGTCGCACATACATCTTCACACCCTTTTTCCGTCGCGGTTAAAAATGCAAAAAAAATAGTGTAAGTTTTCGGTAATTACTACTAAGTAGTAAAACTACTGGTTTAAATAATAATATTACTTAGTTATGGTATTAGTTAAGTATTTATTAATAAATTATACTTTAAAGATCCATGCCTTAGTTAGCTTCAACTATTCCTAAAATAAAAGTATTTTCACGTCCTTTAACATTTTGGCAGAGGCACAACCAAGGCACCCACGACTAGTCAAAGACACTAAGACCCACAATGTGATAGGTGGCAACCGAGCACATATTCAATCCCGAGGAACATTTTTTTTATTAGGAAATTGGAAAAAAATCCTTTTTGTTGCCTGACCCGGAAATAGAACACAGGACGTTATATAGTCTAGTCCAAGACCTGGACGAGGTGATTAATAATAAGGAGAGGTATAACTATTTCTACTTAGCCTTTACTATTTTATTATTCCTAGATGATCTGAAAAGTATAAATAATAGACGGAACCCGCATGTACTTAGAGTCTAGAACATAAATTTACTTTATGCCTCAACAGTTAAAATTTATTGTTATCCTAAAAGCAAAGTAGATAGATAAAATTTAATCTCCACTTCAACAAACAATATACCTATTTATTTTGTGATTTTCCACTGCGAATGCTAAAATATTGCCTTTATGACATTTTTATCAACTTCCATCTACGTAAATATTAAGTTGTTAAGAATAATAAACTATTATATAGACAATAAAAATATTATATAGACAACATACACGGTGTTAGTGGCGGTAAGCCTATGCTCGCCTTTTATGAGCAGCCTGGCAGGAAAGCAGATGGTCTATTCTTCATAAAGGAGCCCGGACCAACACGGGAAAACGTTGATTGCATAACTTAAAATCTAAGCAGTGCTAAAATCTCTAGAATTTGTTTTACGAGTACTTATTACGCGAATAGTAATTAATACATAGTAACAGAAGTAATATACTTGCCTACTTCTATTAGCGTATCGCATCAATTTAATATCAACTTTCATTTGGTATAACTCCGATAATAATTGTTTTAATAAATTGTATGCTCATTGTTTAATATTATGTGATGTACCTAATTAATTTCATGAAAAAAGCTAAACTAATGTTAAAGTTGTTTGTTTATTTGCCCGCTGTCATAAAAAGTAGCTTGTGTCCTGAAAAATGTAATCTATTTCTAAACGAACTTTCATAGAACGTTTTGATTTAAAAGCGGTATATACTTTCACATTTAAATAGGGATTGTACAATTCCTTGTTGCAAATAATTTTGAGTTTTTATTATTGCCTAAGGTATTGCCTCTACGTGTACGTAAGTACCTTGACGCCCATATCCCCGAGGGGGTAAGCAGAGGCACAACCAGGGCACCCACGACTAACCGAGGACACTAAGTCCCACCCAAGTAGGTCCCAACAAGTCTCGAGCAAAATTTTTTTATTAGAAAATTGAAAATATCACATTATCTTCTTGTTTACCGACCCGGAAATCGAACCCTGGACCTCATGAAGTCAAGTCCAATACTTGGAGCCCTAGAGCACAGAGGCGAACTACGTGTACTTTTTTGTTATTATTACACAAATGAAAATTACACCGAGTACAGAAAACGTTTAAGGGAAAAATATACAGTATACAAACTGCGGAAAAGAATTGTAGAGTTGTGAAGCTAGTAGCTTGCCCACGAGATCTAATGATCTAAAACCCGGGCATAAGTCAATGAGACAGAAGTAACACCTGTGAAGTTCTCTTACTATCAGAAGAGAAAATCCTTTTTGCTTCTCTTTGCTGAAAAATGCTTTTAACAATTAAGTAATTTGTAAGGTCGGTCATAATCACAATCTCACAAGCTACTTTGAAATTTTCATAAAAATCCGCGGTACTATCCCAAAAATTCAAACGTCAGAGAAGACGGTTAAATATGAGTTAATACCCGTCAGTAAAGCTATCGTTCAATCGTGTATTCCCATCAATTGACGAAAACAACTCCAATAAAAAAACACACAAATCAGTAAATTGAACGCGTGAATTATCAGAGGTTTCATTGAAGTTGATGGGACTACTGGGTTTTTTTTCCAGAGGTTTAATTTTCTGGACTACTGGGAGTTGATTTCCCAAATGTCCCGTGAAACAAACGGACCGTAAAACATAAATTACATAAAAAAAAAAACACATTAAGTGTACACAATTTTTAAAAACATTTTGAAGGAAACAAAAAAAGAAAAGAAAATTTAGGCAAATCCGGTTGTACAACGTCGTTAAAAATATCACTGAGCCTCTGGGAAAAAATACCAGTAGTCCCATCAACTTCAATGAAACCTCTGATAATTCACGCGTTCAATTTACTGATTTGTGTGTTTTTTTATTGGAGTTGTTTTCGTCAATTGAACGTGATGTCTTTTTAAATCCACCATGAAATAGTTTTTGATTAGATTCTCCAAAACCCACTTGTATTGTTTCATATTTTAATATATTTAGATTATTTCTATGCATACTATTTTATGTATGAAATAATTTTTATTTTTGCGTGGTAACGATTGTCAACATCACAAACTTAATTTCGAGGTATTTTTCTGCTAAAATTTTACAAATAACAAGACATTTTAATGAAATGCTATCTAAAAAAGTATTTTGAAGTAGTTCGTCCCTTTCCTTAGGCAAAATAGGACGGATTGCAAGTACAATACGGGAAAAACGCAAACGTCTGAATTGACTGTCTCGTTGGTCGAGTGGCTATCGTACACGCCCAACTACGCCGATCTACCGCGAGGCTTTGGTTCGATTTCCGACGGGGGCAGGTATTTGTATGATGAATATTTAGATGTCTGCATTTGCGGATCTGGGTTTTTATTAAATTTATTCTCGTAACTATTTAAGTATTTCTATGTATTACAGTCGTTGACTAACACCCATAACACAAGCATATAATTTGCTTACTCTGGGGTTAGATTCAATTTGTATAACTTGTCCAGGGGTTTTATTTATTTATTATTCATACACATAACTGCAAACGCTTGTACTGAAATTGATATTCATATTATACTCGTATACAAAAACGTATTATTGCACTTATTCATGAGTAGCAGTTTCACGTAACTTCGCCTGCGTAACTTGGCTTCTACTGCACCGATTTTGATGAAACAAAGCCTATGCATCTCAGAGATATTGTAGCATTCTAAAAGTGAAAGCATTTTTGAAATCGGCAAAGTAGTTTCGGAGTCTATTAATTTCAAGCAAACAAAAACTCAAATCTTTCCTCTTTATAATATTAGTACAGATATCTTAACCTATTAGTTTACATTATCCGTGTGGGTCCCGGTCCTCTGAGTAGAATGGACTATCCGCCTCTCTGCGAGCAGCTCACAAGAGGCGGGCGCAGGTTGATATGCAGGTCATTACAAACGTGATCGCTGATGGTAGTTCTGTGCAACAACTTGGCCGGGTAGGGAGCAACCGCCTTACCTATCCCTGCGTCCATAATGATAGTGTCATGTTCGGGTCTGGAGAGTAGCGTAGCTAGCAGACTTGCACACATCCTTACATCCCGTCTTTAGGGTAGCGACGCACCTATAACATCTATGATGTCTCTAGGCTACGGCTTTCTCTTACCATCAGGAGAGCCGTGTACATATTCGCTGTTCTTTCACATAAATAATCTTTAAATTAAAAATATTCAATGAAGCCCCGACAAAACCTATATGTACCGTCAACAAGAATCATCTTGATTACGACAGCTTCCTAACAAAAGTACCCAAATTGTACAGCATTCATTATTATTTTAACTGTAAGGTCTCACATAAATTTAAAAGTGATACAAATACCTATAACGTGTCTATTATCCGTTCCCAAGCTTCAAGGTCATCAGCTCATTTGCATCCTGAACAAATCTGCATAAATTATAGATAAGAACTATCTTAATCACGTCAGTTCTCAAATTTGTGCTTTAGACGAAATTTTACTTTGTCCATTAGCCAACTCCCAGTTCCATCATCAGGTTGTTGTCATCAGAAAATATATACAGATCTAGTTAGGGTGAATCGGATGAGTCCGAACACGATGCCAGCAGCTGCATTCCAGGGTTATGTCTCCTATTTTCGAGCTCCATCTTCAGACCAGCTCCGCTGTACCCGCACTCGTTATTGCCAGATCTGTTGGATCTCATATAAACTTGAAAGTGACAAAAATACCCATGGTGCATCCAATATATATTTCGATGCTTACAAAAATGCTACAATTGAGTTCATGACCTTCAACACCTGAACTGATCTCCATAAACTATAACTAACAACCATCTCAATCAATTTATAAAAAACGCATCAAATGGCATCCATTCACTGAAAAGCTACGATGCCACAGACAAACAGACAAACACAAACACAAACAAACAAACGCACACACACACACACACACATACGACCCACGTTTTGTGTCGAGGATTAAAAAGAAAACATTTATTGCATAACATAAAAAGGTTTTAAATTTAAAACAATAAAGGAATCTATATGTATAAAAGAAAGTCGTGTTACACTATTTTTAACTCAAGAACGGCTGAACGGATATGGCTGAAAGTTGTTGGCGGGGTAACTTAGAACCAGGAGACGGACATATTATGACACTTTTTATCCCATTTGCGTGAAAACAAAAAAATAAAATTCCCATACAAACTGTACGTGTGTATTGTATTCTCGTATTTTTTGATAAAAAAACATAGTCTCTGGTCGTTAGGATGAATATATGAGATTAACCTACACTTAAAAAATATTTAAATCTCTACTATAATTCGCATTTAAGTAAACATAACTTTTTTTAATAAAATATTAACATTGAAGTTTGTGTCCACATTAAAATACGAATTAACACATAATAATAATAATACAATGTTTATGTTAATGTGGCATATATTTACAAACCAAATGACTTAATTTAAAATTAAAATAATTTTAATCTCAAATTGTAAATAGGTTTGCAACTTTTTGTAGAAGCATCCCTATTCGGCAAAGCACTATTATAAGAATACAATGAAGTATTTTAATATTTTTGAATATCCATATGTCCAGTGCGTAACATAAATCTTTTGGATATATATTTATAATAAAACAGTAATAAAATCAAATCTATACATGATTATTTCTTCATACAATGATTGCTCATTGTTCATACAGGCAGTGACCGCCTCGTTGGTCGAGCGGCTAGCGTTCACGGCTACATTACTACATCGACCAACCGAGAAGCTCGGGTTCGATTCCCGACGGGGGCCGACATTTTCGTGATGAACATTTAGATGTCTGCTTTTTAAGGTCTGGATGTTATTTTTTTTTTATGACATTGGAAGGCAAACAAGCAGACGGATTTCCTGATGGTAAGAGATTCCCGCCGCCTAGAGACACCAAAGGTGGTAATGGTGCGTTGCCAACCACAAGCCGGGATGTTAGGCCTCGAGCAAAAGTAAGTATACCGGCTACCTTACCCTCCGAACCAGAACACGTCATGACGTTATGGCGGCAGGAATAGGTAAGGCGGTGGTACCAATCCGGGTGAGTCGCTGCGAAACTCTACCACCAATTAAATGTATTCTGATATCTATTTAAGTATTTCTATGTATTGGAATTGTTGACTAACACCCATAACACAAGCATATAGTTTGCTTACGATAGGGTTAGATTCAATTTGTGTATCTTGTCCAGGAATATTTATTTATTTAATACAATGGTTGCTACGTACTGAATTAATAAGGTTTTCAGCGATTTCTACTTTAACAGATTACGAAATCTCTGTCACCTAAACTAATGGTATTTGGCTGGGTAGAGTAAAAAATGTTCACAAGAGTGTAAAGCACTATGAAGGACTCCGCCACATACAACCTAGCTATAAAGAAAGTATCAAGATAGCGACATAAAATTCTCTACGTAGACACTCCTTCTCTGTGACTATAACCATGTTGAAGATTCTGCCAGCAGTCCCAGTTCGTTTGGTTACCAAATATTAGATATTTTAATATTACGCTAACTGTACCACTAGCAAGCTTTAGCGTGTCAATAATTCAAAAATCATTAAAAATAAAAAAATGAAATAGATAACTTATTTGTGGAATTAGTATTTTAAAAAGTAGTTACGAAATTATTTAAGCATTCCAACATATTCTTGTTGGTGTACAAATATTTTGATATTTAAAAAAATATGTTTTTAATTAAGTATGTGCTTTGAGTTGTTAATTAATCTAGAATGTTTACAGAACTGCATCAAATATTTGTCTCAGAACAAAACAAAGCATATTTGATGGCTTAAAATTAAACCCAAAATAGGCAATTTCGAATATACTACTCTACAAACGACGTGTCGTCCTTACTACAGAAAATTAATTGTTGTATGGTAATGCTCGTTCCAACTTCATTCTCAAAAAACAATAGTCAGAAATCTACTGTAACTAGAACAATGAAGCTCCCGAAATCAGCCATAAAATATTTCAATGTTGTTTCATGTAGCCAAAAAAAAGTGAAGATACTAATGCAGTAACTAGACAAAAAAGTACGAGAATTTCCAATTTAATTCCTTATGTTATTAATGTGTGCTTAGCAGAAAAGTCCATCAATCCTGGTATTCCACAGGAGTAACTCAATACTGTCACCTACGCTCTTTCTGTTGGTATGTTACCAATTGGTTCAAATGTGTTTAATGTTTTTGAGTAATGCCGGAACAAGCGTGTCTGTGGTTGAAGATACCCTAAACGGTGTCTCGGAGTAATAAGAACCTCGTTGAATTTAATCTATCCAAGGCACAAGTATGTATATTTGGCACTAATAAAAAAAACGATGGGTTGCACTTCAGGAGTGCGGGCAGAAGAGAAAACTTGAATATTAACTTTGTGCATTTTGATATTTTGGTATTTATGTGGTAGAATACAGTATTCATTTATTGAGCTATCGTACACAAACGTGACAACACGAACATTCGCGAAAGCGCCCTGCGCCATATAAACGAAACAGCAGGCGTAGGCATACATTTTCGCTGCGCCAAAGAAATAGAGGGGGATACTTCCTCTCCTACACCGCGCCGGCTGTTTACTCTTTATCCGTCTTACGAATTTTCGATCAGGTCAAGTGTCCTGACGCGAGTTTAGAAGTTTTTACCCATTCCAAAAGAAGTGTTTAGCCAGTTCACACATAGATTACTAAACCAAGCGCCAATGATTACAATGGGGGAAACAAATTTATGAATAGATATCAAATGTATGAAAAACACGGATCCGTATTACCAAGCTGAGGACTCACTACCTGATTCAGTGGTTACCACATGAGATCTTTTAAGAGGTGTATAAATCTCTTTTTAAAGAAATAAAAAAACGTGATCAATAGTATAAAGAGAAAAACAATAAAATGTTAAAGTTAAATGAAGTTATAAAATCCGCAAGCAACACATTAAGTCTTTTAAAATATAAATATTGGTCTTACATCTCGTAAATAAAGAAAAAAAAGAAAAATTGTGTTTATCAAATTGAGAACCTCCTTCGTTTTCTCCCCGGCTCATAATATAGTGATAATAATTTCTTTGGCCCGAATAATAAAAATCTACAAGTTGAAAGCTCGAAGTTAGAACTTGCACTTAATACTCGTACTGTCACCCAACAAAAGTGCTACAAGCGACAGGAAACGGAAGTCGTGTCTGCAGAACCCTTCACGATCTTAATTCCATTTATTTCAATTGAGATTAATAATTTATCGTACGTTTATACGGATCCAGACTCAAATCAGACTTGTTTATGAAAACTATAAACTTCCTGAGCACATTAAAGACCTACCTTTAAATAAATTAAGAAATCCTACTAATATTATAGATGCGATATACGGTTCGATACATAATCAGTCGATCGGATTACGTTTGTCTGCGATTTTTTAAAAATCTGCTGATAGAAGTTTGATGGCATGTTTCATACTATTTATTTGTTTAAATTCTTAATCAAATTCAAAAAAAGATTTTTAAGAAAGAAAGATTAAAGATTCAACTGCATTTCGAAGCGAGGATACGGTGCGTGGGTTGCATTCTCATATGCAACCATGACTAATTTACCAAAATACCATAGACTTTCGGAAGAGATCTTTGAAAAGAAAGTCCTTTTGAAGTCTAATTTAAGCTCCAAATAGCACACAAACAAGTATTTTTGATTACCTTATTTAATTTGCTACTTATTAAAATGTTATTCGTGAGACTGATCAAAAATAATGATTATGTAGTGATAAAATTATTAATTGTTTTATTTTTCGATTTTCTAAATGTTGTTAGTATGCTTTAATCAAAAGAGTAGTCAAAAAATAATCGAAGTAACTTTTGTAAACAAGTAATCATTCATCACCCATACGATTACTTTCTTGTTTAATTTCCGTAATCATGATTGAAGATTAACTATGTAATCGCAATCCTCAATCATTAATCTGATTACATTTTGTCCAACTTTGGTGACATCCCTACTAACATATAATTAACTAGCTGCCTGTTCCGGCTTCACTCGGACGGTATTTTTTTTTAACATTAAATTGAGATGTAACCTATCCTATATCTCAAGTTGGATCAAAATGCACACGGTGTGCATTGAAATCGGTTAAGTAGTTTAGGAGTCTATCGCGGACAAACATAGTGATAGGAGATTTATATACCTAGTCTTGCCATAAATATTGTAATAAAGAAAAAAAATATTTTTTTAACTGCAAATAACATATATTACTTTTACAGTGTGTTAGTTTAATACATAAATATACAACAATTAAAAATATAAAAAGCTTATTCGAAGTGGTCTCCATTGGCTGCAATACAGTCCTTTAAACGTTGAGGCCAGTTATCAATAGAAGCACGCACTCTTTCCATGGGAAAATTCTTCACTGCCAATCGTATAGATTGTTTTAGGGACTCCAAATTATCATGGCGTTTAGAGCAAGCTGTACTCTCTAAAACTGACCATAAATCATAATCCAGCGGATTAAGATCGGGACTAGACGACGGCCAGTCTTCAGCTCTGATGAAGTCCGAAACGTTCGCTTCCAACCAAGACTGCGTGGACCGAGCTTTATGACCCGGCGCCGAGTCTTGCTGGAAGGACCATACTTGGTTATTGAACATGGTGATGTTAAGGGGCTTAACTACCTTCTCAAGAATGGTATCTTGATACACTTGTGCCGATGTTTTGATACCTTTTTCACAAAAATATGGCTCAGTCACTCCTTCATAGCTAACACCCCACCAAACCATCACTGAAGTTGGATAATGTCCACGTTGCACTCTGTCGACTAATTGGGAAGCTTCCTTAGAGCTTTGAGCATAAATACGGTCATTTTGTTTGTTAAAATGTTGCTCAATTGTAAAAATTTTCTCATCCGTAAACAAAATTTTTCTGTGACCTCCCTTTGCGTACCGCTTCAGTAATTGTTTCGATTTTACGACCCTATTCTTCTTTAAATTATCAGTTAAGAAATGACCAGAGCGTCTCTTATAGGCTGCAAGTCCTAAGTCATCTTTTAAAATACGCGACATGGTTCTAGGTGCTATCTTCATTTCCCGAGATAAAATCTTTTGCTTTCGGACAGGATTTCTTCGAATTCTTTCCCTTACTGCTTTGACCACCTTTTTCGTACGAACACTACGTGGACGGCCAGATCTTTTTCTGTCACAAACAGAGGAAGTCTCATTGTACCTATTAATAGCCCGGTACACAAACATTTTACTAAAACCAAGTGTATGGAGAGTTTTAAAAATTGCATTTGGCTCCATACCTACTTTGTGTAATGCAATCACAGCGATTCGGTTCTCTTTATCACCCCACTCCATTTTAATATCGCAAAATATTGTACAATGTATTGGCGCCAAAATGAGAAAACACAATGAACAATCGTATAAAAATGACAGATTCGAAATTCAAATGTAATATTTTTTTATTTTTAAGTGTAACAGTATTTATGGCCAGACTAAGTATATTAAGATTAGTAAAAGAGTAAAATCTGTTTATTGACTATATTTAAAAGAAAAGGTGCAGGTTTTTAAAAATGGGCAGTAGCTCAGGTTTCTAGCGTTTATCGATTTTTATCTATCAGTTTGCCGACCGCGGTCACACAAAACCTATTGAACCGACTGTAATAAACAAATATAAATCTTATATCAAATTCTCGTGTCACAATGTTCATTCCTGTACTCCTCTTAAACGGCTTGACCGATTTTCATGAAATTTTGAGCATATTGAGTAGGTATGAGAATCGGCCGACATCTATTTTTTATAACCCTAAGTGATGAGGGTGAATCTTTTTCATACCCCTCAGTGATAAGGGTGACTCACCCCAATTTTTTTATAGCAGAACAACGTCTGCCGGGTCAGCTAGTAATAAATAAAGGAATTTGGGCAGGTAAGTACTTTGTGTTCTGAGGAAGATTATAAAATACTTTTTATCCTACTTGTTGTAGGGGTTATCGTGGGAGAGGTCTGAGGGTCAAAATGTAAATAGGAGTTTAATTAATGAATGCGTTGTATGATTCCAATTACTCTTTAGTGGTTTTTTTGTATGTTTATGTATGATGTGCTTTACAGATTGTTCCATATTCTTCAGCCATAACTTTTGTAGCTTAAAAATCATAGACATGTCAACACTCCTCACTCAGTGACCATATAACTTGACATCCGGATGTAGAGAATAATTTGAACGTAGAGGTTACCTTACACATACATATCTTCAAGCCAAATCCGCTGTACAGAGAGTATCGAGTGCTAAGCGAATGAAGTTCGCAGCGTAGTCTAGTATAATACAAATTATATTATAATATCCTGCTAATATTATAAATACGAAAGTATGTATGTTTGCTTGTTTGTTTGTTACTCCTTCACGCAGAAACGTGAGTCGTGTGGTTTGTAGGGTGAGTAGTGGGCCTAGTCGTGGGTGCCCTGGTTGTGTCTCTGCCTAGCACTTCGGCGATAGGGGCGTGAAGATACTTTTTTTAGAGCAAGTCAAATGTTCCCACGACAGACTTATTTAAATCTGTTACGAAAAAGGTAAAAGAAAATTGTTGGACGGGAATCGCCTGCTTCGCTATGTTTAAGGCTAGGTAAATAAATATTGGTTGGTCACAAAAATGGTCACATGGTCATATGGCGTCGCGAAAATACTCTGTAAAAAATATAAATGTGGTGTCGTGGGATAACAGGTAGGGACGAAGTTTCTTCGGCTAATGTAGAATCGACACAATTCATGAGTATATACTATGCATTGGCGGGGTGGAAGTAAGGGAGAAAGGTATTATACACTATTCGCTTGTGTATCGGTCGCGCAGCAAAAATCCCTGTCTCCTCCAAGCTGTCGTAAGGAACTTAGTTCCATTAAAAATTCTGAAAAAGGAGATCTATATACATGATGATGCGTTTCAACTGACAATGTGTTTCAACTGGATGGCTCATAAGTTAGCGGGAAAATAATCAGGGACAGGTGAGGGCTTCCGTATACCTATTACAGTACTATGTATAGTAGCGTTTCGCGCGATCGATTTACCACTTTGGCAAAGCCACGGGCAATTGTTACTTGGTGATAAAACAGGAAGTTGTTTATGCAACTGCGCTATTGACATTCATTACATTTATGTTGCAGTCAAGGTTAGTAGTAGTGAGGAAAATTAGTCAAACTGCCTACTTCATTATGAGGTCAACGTCCGTTGATTTATTTGTTTAAGTTACAGCAAACATTTGTTAATACGTTAGCAAACTGCAGGCGTTTTGAACTATAAGGGCGTATTTACATTACGACAAAAATCATGAAAAACATTTATATCTTTATTAATCACATTGTTAAACTTAGTTTATGATTAATATATGTTAATATCTTGTTGATAAGAAATTGATCTTCATTTCTTAAGACCAACTAATTTGTTGCCAAACTGTATCTTTGATCTTTTATCGTTATCATCAATATATTTGTTTGTGTGTGTCAAATGCATGGTAGTGTGGGTATTTTTTTTATTTTTTTGATTTAATGTACTTAATAAGCATTATTATTAAAAAATATTAGCGTTCTGCGCTTCTCCTACACATAAACTATAAGTGTGCCAAATTTTATGCTCCTTCGTCCGCGCAATTTTCGTAAAAAGGGGTCCAAAGTTTTGGCATCACGTATTAATATGTAGATACCAGGTCCTCACAATATACCTTTGGTCACATAATTCTATGCGAGCGAAGGTTTTCAATTTGTTCTTTTAGACATAGATGTCCTACACACGTGTTGCAATTTGTATTGTAGTCTACTATCTAATGCTAACTTTGACAGTATTTTGTGATTAAGGATATGAGTCGCAGTGTCGCGATAAGTCTAACAATTTAAAACATCTGCACACATATACCAGGAACCAGTGTATACCGAACCTAATTTCTTTTTCTGCACAAAGTTAAAAAAATATTTTTTTAAGCAAATACAACAAGGTTTTTACAATCTCCTCAAAGTAGCATAATATGACACAGTTATTTAATAGGAGAAACTGAAAAAGTTATATCGTTAATAAAGATTTTAAATTAGCAATTGCGTGGAAGAGTCGGTACAGACGGCCGCAAATAGCACATAATATTATTATGTGCTTAATGCGGGATAAGGGTTAATTTAAGAAATTTTTGAGCTATTAAAAAAGACGAGTATTTTTTGTTTATCAGAGCTATATTTAGAGACACCAAGATGTATGTATAACCGAAAGATGGGATGGCCCCTTCCAAACCCAAACCGTGACGTCTCCTCAAGTTATATATGCCATGTAGTGTTATAGACCATAGTGTATCCTAAGCTTAAAAGTAAAAAGCTTAACGTTATATTTAATGCGCCTGTAGGTAATAACGATAAGTAAGTATTAACATGTATATACATAAAATTGTAAAGGTGCGTTGACAACCTGAAGGTAAACGAAACTCGTCGGTGGCAACTGGTAACCATGAACCACTGTATTGCTGTCGAAACTCCGCATTACTCTATATTCTTGTTAACCTTAGTCGATCGAGGGACCGGAAGTATTTTAAAGCTCATACCGGACCACTAGGCCACAGATAAAGCGATGAATTTTATGTTTTATTTTTAAACTACGCCAGATTTTAACGTTTTGAACATCCGATTCTCTCTCTCTCTCTCTTTGGCACAACAACTTTTTAATGGAAGGACCTATTTAGATGCTGTTGTTTTTGTTCGAAAGTGATGACGTTGACGTGACGTGACGTGAAGTGTTGACGGTGTTCATAAGACGGGGGTTCATAGAAAAAATTTAATTTTTGGATTACAATATCTTTAGTTTAACTATACTTTTTTTTTTGATTATGATATTGGAAGGCAAACAAGCAGACGGATTTCATGATGAAAAGAAATTCGCCCCGCCTAGAGACACCAAAGGTGATAATGGTGCGTTGCAAACCTGAGGCCGGAAGGTTACGCCTCGAGCAAAAGTTAGTTTACCGGCTACCTTACCCTCCGAACCGGAACACGTCAACGGCAAGCATTAGACGTTGTGGCAGGAATAGGTAAGGCGGTGGTACCAATCCGGACGAGTCGCTGCGAAACTCTACCAACTAGTAAAAAAAGTAGTTCTTACTTACTTATTACTTTAGAAAACGTACCATTGCCTAGTTTTATTTATTTTTAAATAGTTCAATGGTATATTTATATCTACAGTACATTATTTTTATTTGTTTTCAAACATTTCAACGGCATTTTCTCTTAATGATCAAATTATTCAAAAGGCCTTCAAATGGCTGTCACCGGTGGTTAGCCATTAGAGGTCAAGCTGCCTTAAATTCAGGAGTGACTGACAGTACATTTTAGAATTATTTAGACTCGTCTTACATTTTTAGAATTTTTCATACAGGCTTGGTTTTACACGATTCCAAACTTAAAACATATTAAATACCTAAAACATATACAAAATTTAAACTTTGTGTATGTTTTAGGTATTTAATTTTCCAATATCGTCAAACAAAAACAAAAAAAACTTTTAAGTATTTTAGTTTTAACTGAAGTCAGCGAACGAACTCAAGTCTCATTTAAATATTAAGAGACAACCTGAAACTACTTTTTTTTTCCTCTTGATGGTCCGGGTTTCCGTGTTGGTCTGGTTGGTTGGTTGCAATTATATATGTGACCGGTTGCCAAAAGGCATGACACCTATCACTTTTTGGACTTGTTTGTTCGGCTAGTTGTGAGTGCCCTGATTGTACCTCTCTCTTACTGTTCGGGGATAAAGGTGTGAAGTTACACCTTGGTCGTAGAACAGCGGTGCACCTACAATGTCTATTATGTCTTTCAGCCACGGTTAGTTCTTAGCATCTAGAGAGCCGTGTGCTTCTTTGCCATCTTATCATATAAAAACGGTGCATCGCTGTCCTGCGGCTGGAGTGTTAGGCCTGATGTGCAAGCATACCCTTCGGAATGTTATGAGGAACAGCCAAGGCTTTAAACCTGGGTTATTTATAGCACAGCACTCTAACACCATTGGTCTTCAGCAATAACACACAGGAGCTGTTAAGCGAACAGGCAAACTACTTAGGGCATCGGATCAATGTCAATATTTCATGGTCCATGATGGTACACGTGGTGGCAGTATTGTTCTATTTTATGTAATTCAAATATTTCAATGCTATCTTTGTATTCACTGTCAATAGTAAATCATTGGAACGCCATTTAGAGGTCAACTACTGGGACACCACCAAACATAGTGCCTTTATTTCCCATTGTCATCGTTTTTTGTCGCTTAAGTACAAAAGTATCGGTCTATAACTTAATAAAATTAAATTTTTTGGTTGATTAAATGGATCTTTAAAATAACTAGCGCAAACATCGATCCCCCGCTGTTGACAATCTAATACCCGAGTTACTAGATAAAATTAGGAGGTTTAGTGCAGTTTCAGAAGCTCGTCCCAGAGGCACAACAGTACAAATTACCTACTCCTGTTATAAAAGCGCCAGTGTTGCAATTGCCGTGTTCAATAGTGAAGCCTGGATTACGATACTTAAACGCGAGGAAAGACCGGGGTTAGCTCTTGGACGGTGATGACATGTCTTGACATGTCTACGTATTTCTAAGGCATTCGCGAATCGTATGCGAGTAGGGATGCAACATCGTTCAAAAAAACATCGATGTTTTTACAAATGGATGTCGAAAATATGGAAGATACATAGATGTTTTATTAAGCATCAGAGATTTCATATAAAGATTGAATTAGATTAGTTTTGGTGATCAAAATTACAGTCATATACTTATACTTCAAATAAAACAGATATAATGTAACAGCATATGAATTGTGGAAGAGTAACAAAATCTTTGAATAAAAATAACTTAGTGAAACTGCACAAACACGAAAACATACAGTGGTTCGTCCTCTTGCTCACTTTAAGCGTAAGAGTGAGACAAAAATAGAAAATACAACGGCGTGCGAGTGACTAAGATTAAGTATATGTCGATTAACAACTTACAAAATTAATTCAAGCTACATAGGTTATAACCTCCGAATTTTTTGAACCTGCATAGATTTTCTTGAAATTTTGACAGCATAAAGGGAATACGTCAAAAAGCAAAAACTACCCTATCCCGATGTGTGCTTTTTGAATGGGGGTGGATTCCACCCCAACTAGGGGGTGAATTTTTCTTGGTGGAAAATAAGCACGGAAATCGTTAGAAGAACAAATTTTAAGACAAACTGTTTTCAGCATATTTTTTTGATTTTTTTTTTAAACTTAACGTCAAATAACGGAAAAATGGTAAATTTTTCGGAAAAATAAAATCGATCTATATTTTTTTGTAGAAAAAAAACTCAATTTCACTTGGCATAGGTACCCAAATTGAAAGAAAAAGATAATTCATGATCAATTTACTTTATTTATGTACTTACAATGATTATGATACAATGATTTTATTACAATGATTTGTGAGAGTTTGAACGATTTAGAATGTATAGTTTCGAAAAAAAATATGATTGAAGACGAAAAATATTTTCGAAATTTTAAAATTTATTGATGATGACCTTCCAAAGTTTGCCCTAACATATGACTGATGCCATTTTAGAAGAACCCTTTAAACGTTGCCCTTTTAAAAATAAAGGGATCAAAAAATGTTAAACTTTAATATATTTATAGCTTATAAAATTCCCTTTAAAACTACGTTTTGATCCACTAAATCGCTTAAAAATTTACCGAGATACGGCCAAAAAACAAAATAAACTTTTTTTTTTAAATTCAGAGCAAGGTAGTTTTTGGATTGTAAGTGAAAGTATACATAGGAGAACACGAAAGAAAACACCGTGCAGCTGGCTTCATCCAGTTTTTTGGTGAAGGAGGCTTTTTTGTATGTTCGTTTTTGTGTGTATATATGTAAATATATATATGTCATGACATTTCAACATAAATAAGCCAAAAAATTATATAAGTACGTCTGCAAGTATTTGAGATCATTTTTTTTTAAATAGGGGATGATTTATAGGGGTTGAAAATTATGAAAAAAAAAATTCCAATAAGTACAAATAAAAAATATCCATTCACAATAAATAAGTCATCAAGAAAATATGTACGTCTATAGGTAAATAATGTTTTTCTCTTTTTTTCAAAATAAGGGGTTATTTATAAGGGTTGAACATTGGGGGTGTAATTTTTTTGTGTTGAACACAAACAAAATTAGTTATTTCAACATAATTAATCCCGAAAAAAACTCTTTTTAAAAGTCAGAAAAAAATATTTTGTAGTATCATATTTTATAAAGGGGGTGCTTTAAAAGGGGTGAAATACATCAGACAGGGTTAAAAAAATCATAAATATCGTATTGAAGCAATAAGCACCTTTTAATTAACCCATACAAGTTTTTTGCTACTCATTAAATGCTTATACTTATAATTTCATTAAAATTTAGCAAAAAGGGGTAGTTTTTACCCCTTAGAGTAATTTGCACATATTGGAATAGGATAGATTTTGAAGATGAGGGTCAGATAAGCTTAATCCCGAAATTTCATGTATCGAAGTCTTCAAACATTGATGTATCGTTTGCCTCCCTATGTGCGAGTAAAACCGCCAGTAGCATTTTTTTATATAAAATTTAGTAATTACTGTGTTAACATAGTAAGAATATGAGACAAGGAGGTAAATAATATCATTTTACTGCCTTATTGACACACAAGACTGGTAGAAGATAATTTGTAACTCTTTAATACTGTTTTTGTCTCTTATTGATAAGATAAACGTCGTCATCATTACCAGGATATTTTGTAAGATTTTTTTATATATGTCTTTTAAGGTCTCAAATATGAATCGTATACACATATTTAACACTTTATTATTGAAAACAAAAAAAAAGTCGAATCGACACATTATGAGAGTCTAAAGTAAAGTCTTCACAATAACTTCAAAAACAAATATTTTTCTCTATGTTAATCGCTTGAAAGATATATGTTTCAAAAGTTGTGTTAAGTATTTTGAAAGGTAATAAAATAAAATTAGTTGTTCATTAGAATATAATTATATAAAAAAAAATTTACCCTCTGTTGGAAAGTTTCAAGTATCGTCCAGTTGCTAAGCCAGTACTAATATTATATTTGAGTCGCTTTTGCTTAAGAATTTCGTCTATGCGTCTCTATCGATCAGAAAAATTATCCGTCTGAGGTATAAAATAAGAAGAGGCTCAGATGAAACATTGATTGATTAAAGAACCGATAGGTACTGCGAATCTGGAAGGCTGTGACATTTAGGGAGGCCTTAGGTTGATATTCCACGGCGGATATATCATTTAAAGTTGTCAAGTTTCTGAAATCAGGTGAATAAAAGTAATTAATGTTGAGGAAGCTAGGCAGATATGCCAGGATCGTGACACTTGGCATTCGATACTACTTAACTCAAAAGAGACTAATCTTAAAAAAATAATGTATGTGTGTGTATTTGTTTGAAAAAATATACATGAAAAATATGTGGTTTGAGACTTCAATGTTATTGCTCTATAGACGTAATATACATATTTGAATCTCTTTAAAAAAATCCTTCACACTCTTTACTATATTTGACAGTATAATAAAAATCCACTTAAAATAGTTTCCTAATTAACAAGGTCACAAATCACTTCAAAGGGAAAAACGTCAATGATCTTGTTATCACTGATATATATTAGGTATATTAATGGTCAAATTAAACAATGTCCCGGAGTTAACGTGAAACTAACTTGACCTGATAATTAACTACGTCGACGTCCATTTACGAAATCTGTTTGGATATAAGTACATGAAAACATTATAAAACAAAAAAAAAGGTGTATGTGCGAATCACACACGATAGAAGTGAAACTTCAGTAAATCGGCAAAAGAATGAGATGAATATATATAATCCTACACATTTTTGTATTTGTGTCTATTACCCGTTGTTTTTTCCGTTGCATCCGGTTTGAAATTACAACGATTCTACAGAAGTTTCACTTCAAAACCCAACTGTTAAGTACAGATTCTAATATCCACATTCAAACTAGTTTATTTTTATATTGACTAACGGCCAATGTTAATAATATTTCTCTTAAGATGGATTTCAACCAATCGAGATAGCTGCGTATCCGCCGGCCTATCCTACACCTAATTGCCATATTTATCCTGTGCACAGATATGTTATTCGCAAGCGGTAACTTAAAAATGGATCAAAATATCAACCTTGGACAGCAAGCAAGTTTTGGATTAGGATTGATTATTAATATTGGCCGATAGCGAATAAGCACACGGCTCTCCTGATGGTAAGTGACAAACGTGGCTTATAGACACCATAGATGTCATAGGTGGCCATCATGTGGTCGTGTGTTAGGCCATTCTTGAAAGTCTACAGGTTACCATAGTCTTCGTAGAGGACGACGATAGTGTCATTATGGCGGCAGAAATAGGTAAGGCGGAAGGGTCCCTTTCCGGGCAAGTTGCTGCAGAGAACTCCACCAACCAATGGTTTTGTTGGTAATGAATTTTAACTTGTATTCGATTCTAACGAGTGGCCTGGCAGAGAAACAGATGGTCTATTGCAGACCAGGACTAACACGGGGAATGTTAAATAAAAGCTTAAGATGCATAAACAAGTAGAATAAGTTGTTTTTGTATACGAGTATAATACGAATAGCAATTTCAGTTCAAGCGTTTGCAGTTATGTATGTACGTGTAAAGTAATCCAGGAGATTTTCCATATTTTTTTTTCTTCTTTTTTTCTTTGTCCATCTGTCCAACTTGACCCGGGAAAAGTTAAGAACTGCTTAAGAGGTCAAAGTATTTTTAAGGATATAAGTTGATATTTAATTAAACTGCGTTGTTATTTATTTTATTTCAAAAATTATATTCTATTAACCTCGAATTCAAGTATATGATGATGAGAATCATTACCACGTAAATAATACACTTTTCATACATAAAATACTATGCATAGAATTAATCTAAATATATTGTAAAATATGAAATAGTACAAGTAGGTCTTAGAGAATCTTATTAACACCTCTTAAGAGTTTCCCATCCTTACGGTTTATTCAGGGGACCCGTAAAATAAGCGGAACATCAACGATAAATATGTTTATGAGTAAGGTTCAAAAAGTCATAGTGAGTTAGAGATACCCACATACATTTTTGTAACGTATAGCTATAGTGCTACTTTGCTTGCCAATGGAATATATTAGAATTATAAAAAAAAAGTATCTTCACGCCCATATCCCCGAAGAGGTAGGCACCCACGACTAGCCGAAGATACTAAGTCACATAATGTGATAGGTGGCAAGCCTATCGCCAACCGGGCACGTTTCCAATCCCGACCAACATTTTTTTTAATTAGAAAATTGAAAAAAATCCAATTTTCTTTTTGTTGGCCGACCCGGGATTCGAGCCCGAGACCTCATGCAGTCAAGTCCAACACCCGGACCGCTCGACCACAGAGGCGATTATACTAGAAGTAATTTAACACATTATTCTGCTAGTGAAGTAAGTCAGAGTTGGTGGTAGAGTACCTAAGGGAGATGGTGGTGGTAGAGAAAATGACTAGGACGGACACTTATTTTTGCTTGCCGCCATGTAGTCAGTGCTTGGCATTATCGTGTTCTGATTTGGAGGTTTGCATGGCAGGCAAATTTACTAAGCTAGAACCCTGAGGTTGCAACTTTAAGCTGGAAGGACTGATATTCATGCTGGCACGCTGTATTTATCTTCTAAAGCCACCCTGATAAAAATCACCAATCCTGAAGATTATTTTATAATATATATTTTTTAACTACATTGAACAAAAGACAAACTTAGCAATGTACATTGGCATTTTTTATTTTCCACATGTTGGTCCAGATCCACCGAGTAGAATAGTCCATCTGCCTTTCTGCAGGCAGCTCGTAAAACGCGAGCTCTGGTTATAACATAGGTTAGTACCAACAAGACCACTGCTGGTAGTTTGCTGTGCAGTAACTTGCCCGGGTTGGGATCCACAACCTTTCCTAGTCCTCCCGCCATGATGACACAGTCATGTTCGGATCCGGAGGGTATGGTAGTAGGGTACGGTAGACTTGCACAATAGCATAACATGTATGCTGGGCATATAGGCCACAGTTGTCGTACCATCGCGACACCTGTGAACTCGTTCGCTGACCTATTACAAAAAATCTTATCCTCAATATACATACCATATACATATATAACTAAACTTATATCATATACATATAAACATCACACAAATCTGTATATCTATAAATCCCCATTATTTTAATTTTTTATTTTATTTTTAAATTAACTTTTACCAAGAGAAGGTTTTTATGAACACAAAAACTTTGAAACTGCAGAAAATGGGAAAACTATTTTATACCCCATACAAACTTAGTACCTGTAAATGTCAATCGGTATGAAGTTTGCCGGCTCAGTTAGTATATCAATAAATATAATTTTATATACTCTAGGTACAGCTAGTTCATTTGTAAATATATTATAGTGCTACATAATAGTAAGTAGGTATTGTATTGTATAATAACGTTTAACATTTTTACCCACGTGCAATTATTGGGTTTATTTCATTGAATGTTGTGATTCTGTGGAATGCAGTAACCACGCTTGAATTGCGACACAACACGTGACGGTAGTGAACCTGCTACTTAGCATAGAGATATATTTCATAGAAACGGCATACTTTACGTAACACATAAAAACGGATCCTTATATCAATAATTATTATCTCATATGGATAAAATAGTTGCGTAAAATGTCTACAATTGTTACATCTTATAAAATTGAGATGACGACCGATAAACATTTTTTATATTGTTTTACAATGATAAGGATCATTGACATTATAATTTAGGTAAGAATTCATTTGATTAAATATTATATCTATATAACATAATTCCCATTTCGCGTAATTGTCGCATCACGCCTGAACGGATTTACTAATTTTGCTAATTCTCTTTTTGTTGTGTTACTTTTTTAAGATTATCATGACCTTGTTATAAATTAAGGACCTTATTATGAATGGAATAATATAAAAAAATATTTTTGTAAAATCTACACAATATAGGTAATTACTTGAAGAGAAGAATACACATAAGTACATAACATACATCTTTAAGACTTCTTGTCGATCTTCAAGTTACTTCCGCATAGGCAAAGAGCAAAGAGTGCAAAGAGCCCCGATCTTTTAAACCTACCTAGCTTCCTAAGAGTAGAAAACAATGCATAAATTGAAAATTTAAACAAATAAGCCCTTGGTTTTTAAAACTTTTCGTAGTCCATTTTCCCCGATAGTAAATAAGTGTTAAGAAAATGTTTAACTAAAAAAATTGAGTTTGGAAATAGGAATCAAACTCTTACTTAAGCTGTCTTTAGTTACGACAAAGTAATAAAAATAAAGTTTACCTCGACGACGCCCTTTGTCAAGTCTGACCGGAAGGAAGATTGAAATAAAAACAGGCAGTTGTTTCTATACCAATGTACATCATTTTTGTCGTTTACATTGTCCGTTACAATTGTGAGGAACTTGTTTACCAATGTAAATGATTTTACCGGAAATGAAAAATTTAGCCACTTCAAATAATTTGTATGAATTAGATAATAGCAGCTAAAGTCAGGTAGTGTCAAAAGGGTCCGGGCAGTGTTGGATTACCCAATATGCCAGACTAGGCCATGGCCTGGAACACCCGACAATCAGGGGCCCTCAAAAAAATTTGATACGACTTTATTCGAATTGAAAAAATTTATTTGTATTTATTTTTTTCTAATTGAAAAACTATATTCTTATTTTTTGTTATGTTTATTTTATTTTATTGTTCATTAGTTTGTTTGATTGTTATTTTATACCAATTTTCAAATTAAAAAAAACAGTATATGATTTGAAAGAATAAATTATTTCGTTTGTTTTATTGTGTTTGAAATTCTGAAATTGCGAAAATAACCGTAAATTTTAAAATATTTTTGAAAAAGGCAGGGCCCCAAAATCATAATGTCCGAGGGACTATGGACTTAATCCGGCACTGGGTCCGGGTAACCCAGTATTTAATGTTTTTACATCTTTAAGTCCTCATTGCCACAACTAAAACATCCACTTCCACAGAAATTACTACTCGGCCCCGAAACGCCAACTGGACCCATCCAAGAAACCGAAAAAAATTGTGTTGGCCTTACCCGAAGCTTCATTTGATTAATTTCAACACCAGATCACTAAACCACAGTGTCGATTCGTTGTTGTTTATTACGAGTTATTGTTTATGGTCGAGTGGTTAGCGTACACGCCTAACTACACTCACCAACCGCGAGGCTCGGGTTCGATTCCCGACGGAGGCGGGCATTTGTGTGAACATATAGATGTCTGTATTTCCGGGTCTGGATGTTTATTAAATTTATTCTGGTATCTATTTAAGTATTTCTATGTCGAAGTATCGTTAGTTGACTAACACCCATAACACAAGCATGTAATTTGCTCAATTTAGGGTTAGATTCAATATTTTGTGTAACTTGTCCAGGAACATTTATTTATTATTTATTTAATTATTATTATAATGTCAGTATTCGACGTTGACGTGTTCCGTGTTAGGAAGTAATCAGCTCATAGATTCGCAATAAGTGTCCTACCATAACGTTACACCAGTGCCATCTACGAGTACATACAGTGCTATGTATACAGATGACTGTTATCTCACCGCTTATTCGTAACCTTGTAAAAAAACTTAAGTAGGTACATGCAGAAAATATTGAAATGAAGTAAATGAAGTATCTTCACGCCCAAGTTTTCGAAGGGGTTGGCAGAGACACGGCATCAAACTTGAAGAGTACCATTGTATTACCTTTACATGTACAAAATAGAAAAAAACATCTTTCTTGTTATCTACATAATACATTATTTTTTTTTAATTTAAGTTAGCCTAAATAGTTTTATACGCCTCTTAAAAGTTGTACTTTAGATAATTATTTTTCGGTTTTAGTTATTTTTATACTTATCTAATTTTGTAATGATTTCTTATTTTTGCGACCTGGCTATCAAATCCGGGACCTCATGAAGTCGTGTCACACGCTGCGCAGTTAGACCACATAGGCAATAAATATAATCATTTACTATAATATTAATTAGATTATTATATTGTATGAATCTGTGGTGTTACGCTCGCTGACTGTATTCGTTACAGTGAGATCCGAGTAAAAGTGGGATTGAAAGAAATTGTTGGTGTTGAAATGAGAAAGGGCACACTTCGCTGGTTCGGACGTGTAGAAAGAATGACAGATGAAAGATTGACAAAACAGATATAAGTACATTGCGAATGTGGATGGATGTAGGTACCCGGAGAGAGCTAGGTTGCTATTCCACGATCAAGTCGCTCGGGTGTTAACCAAAGGTAGTATCAAGAGTCTCCGAAACCGGCGTGTTTGTATGAAAAGGGTAATGAATGTGGAGGAAGCCAGGCCAGTCTGCCAGGATCGTGAGGTTTGTCACACGATACTTTCAACCTACCCCGCAAAGGACTTGGCGTGAAGATACGTATGTAAGTATGTAATTAGGTGTTACTAATTATTATAGTATACTAGCTGTCACGGCAAACTTTGTACGCTCACCTCGTGCCATTTGCAACTTTTTTCTTAATGTTCCAAAGTTTTTAAATCTTTTTACGAGACCAAGATGAGTCATTTAAATCAGTGTAGTAGTTCGTAAGTTATTCGTACAAACGCAAAAAATGTTATGTACATTTTATGTATGCAGGTATAGATAAATATTCAGTCTAGATTTTCCTCATCTTCAACAACAGTCAGGCAAAAGTTAAAACTGTACAAATAAAGATATTAAATTATAAAAAAATCATACGGCGTTGATTCACGAGGTCCTGGGTTCGGTGTCGGATTTTTGCTCTCTATCCCTTAATTCGGGCTCCTAGGGTTGAATAAAAATGAGTAGGTATCAAATAAATATTTTTATGTGACGTCAGTTGTTTTTCGCCTACTGTCGGTACAATTTTACAATTTATATTGCTGTATTATTCGAAAAGTAGAGTCAGTCAAAAAAGTGATAGAGTCCTGCAATTATATAGTCAAATTAACATTACCGTCACGTCAGTGCTTGAAATCATCATATTTCGGTTGGGAGGTTATCCGGTAAATTTGACCGCCTCGTTGGTTGAGTGGCTAGCGTACACGCCTAAGTACACTGACTAACCGCGAGGCTCGGGTTCGATTGCCGATGGGTGGGGATGGGGATGATGATGAACGTTTAGATGTTTGAATTTTTGGGTCTGGGTTTTTATTTAATTTATTTTAGTTATCTGTTTAAGTATTTCTATGCATTGGTATCGTTGACTAACACCCATAACACAAGCATATAATTTGATTACTTTAGGGTTAGATTTAATTTGTATGACTTGTCCAGATATATTTATTTATTTTAAAAAAAAGAATTACTTATCAAGTGTTCGCAGTTTTATTTGGGCGATAGAGCATATTTATCTTAGGTCTTTTAATATAAAAAAAAACTAACCTAAGATTGCAGAAAAAATAATAGTGGAAAGGCAATAACAATACGTATAGTTGAGTAATATTGCTAATATGATATTAATCCGCAAGACTCAGGAAGCTGTATATTAGTGCGACCAGGGCCGTGAAGATCATAATTGTATTCCGCTGATGTCGGTAATATTGTGAATATTATCCTTAATACTAAGATGGTAACTTGAATATACGATTAAGATAATATAAAACATGTGGTACACGTTTATGAATCGTTAACCAACTCGTTGGAGGTCGTCATCCTGGTTAAGTGACAGTCAGAGGAGGTAGAGATTGTATGAAAACCAATTATCATCATTAACATATTGCTGATTTAAAATACGTACAGTCAGGAGTGTTTATTAAGATACATTTCTATGACAGTCTGCTTTGCTATACATACAATTACAATTATGTGCGTATATAAATTATAATTTATTGATAATTATCAATATATGTAATATATGTATGTAAATAGATTTACTTCAGATGACATGCAAAAGTACAGGGAGCTAAATAGACAAGTCTCCAAGGCGTTGCGGACAGACCTGCGTACCTTTAATACGTCTCGTATTAAACAAGTTATAGAGCGTAATAAGGGCTCCAAGGTGTTCGCTAGGGATTTGTCTGTT
The DNA here is from genome assembly GCA_002245505.1 of Calephelis nemesis. Taxonomy (NCBI): domain Eukaryota; kingdom Metazoa; phylum Arthropoda; class Insecta; order Lepidoptera; family Riodinidae; genus Calephelis; species Calephelis nemesis. The sequence goes on along the minus strand of NJDD01001306.1, from coordinate 112,531 downwards.
GGCCAGACCCAATTTATAAAACTGAAACTGAAAATGGCACTGTAATTTCATCTAAGGCTGAGATTTTGAGAGAGGTTGAGAAGTTCTATGGACAGCTGTACAATTCAACACGACCCGTTGTTAGTTTGGCTAAAGACCCTAGAGCTAAACTCACCCGACATTACACCGAAGACATCCCGGACGTCAGCCTGTACGAGATTCAGATGGCCCTCAAACAACTGAAAAACAATAAAGCGCCGGGGGACGATGGAATTACTGCTGAGCTACTGATAGTGGGTGGAATGCAAGTACCTAAAGTCCTCCAGAAGCTATTTAATTCCGTCATCCTCGAAGGCAGTGTTCCAGAGGCGTGGACCAGAGGTGTGGTAGTTCTTTTTTTCAAAAAAGTTGACAAAACCTTATTGAAAATTATAGACCCATCTCACTTCTGAGTCACGTTTACAAGTTGTTTTCAAGGGTCATCACGAACCGAACATCACGCAGGTTAGACGATTTTCAACCTCCCGAACAAGCCGGGTTCCGCAAAGGCTTTAGCACCGTAGACCACATTCACACGATGCGCCAGATTATACAGAAGACCGAGGAGTATAATAGGCCATTATGTCTAACGTTTGTGGACTACGAGTAAGCCTTCGATTCGGTTGAGAGATGGGCGGTACTTCAGTAATTGTAGCGGTGCCGCATCGACTATAGATACGTCGAAGTGTTGAGGTGTTTGTACGCAAAAGCCACTATGTCGGTCCGATTACAGGATCAGAGCTCGAAACCGATCCAAAATTCCTACAAACTACAAAATTCCCAGGGAAACAGAATGAAAAACTATAAATTTTAGTTCAAAATGTCAAAATAAAACACTGTTACCAGTTTAAGGACAATATTAACAATCTATCTCAGATAAGATATCGTGATATTTGAATGGTAACTGCTGCTATTTTTCAATAACAAACAAAAAATTATTTGCAACTCTAGAATAATTATTAATCTGTATATAGTCTAATGTTAATCTGTAGATAAGTTATTAATGTGGTTTTCGTAACCAAATGTTGGTACAAAATAGGATTTTTTAAGGGGCTTAAATAATATTTTTGAAGATCTTTTTTATATTTCTTATTATGTTAAATAACAATTTAAACACAGTAAAACTGCAAGAAACCTTAATAATAATAAAGTATGTCCTCGTTTTCCCTGGGACCCCTTCATCAGATCCAGACTTGCCAGGACCGCTTCGAAAATACGCTTATTCAAATTAAAAAATCAGTTTAGATATGACGGGGAAATCGATTTACATACATAAAAAATATATAGAAGTCAAACATACAACCTCCTCCGTATAGAAGTCGGTTAAAAATGTAAACGCGTTGCGGGAAAACCCCAAATTCCATGCTCGGATAAACACTTTTAAACTTCAAAGGAAAATAAATTAACTGTAATAGCGTTACCTATTGTCTATAATTTATTAATTATTACTCATTATTTTACAAAAAAATGGATTTTCAAGTAATTAGTGCGATTTTAGAGTTTTCAATTCAGTTTTAGTTAAAAAAAAAAACAGGTAAGTGCTGGTAACATGAAAATAATATTAGTAATTAGAATGCCAATCAAGATTGGATGTATTTTTTTAAACTCGTTATTCTTTTCTTTATTTGACACTGGGGGATGATTCCCTTTGAGGGGTTTCACAGTTTCATTAAATTAGGACGTGCGGTCATCATATTTTAAACAATTTTTTTATTGAATTTCATACTAAAGTACGTACATAATTAAATAGGTGAAGTATTTGAAAATAAACTAACACTAACATTAAGGGCAGTCATGCAGTACCAATCGATAGTTTCCGTAGGCGATGTTGTTTTCTTACGATCAGGAAAGCCACATGCTTGTTAGCTATTCCATTTTTTTTGCTTTTAAATTGTATTCTAAAAAAACAATAACATATTTGGGTTGACTCTCCGTTAACTGTAATCCATTTAAATAAAGAAGAATCTTAATGTAGCATCACGCCTGATTTTGATACCAATTTTGTTAATTCTTTTTTCGTTGCATTTGTTATTGTCAGGGGAAGGATCACATGAAGAGCAAAATCGACAAAAGTGCAGGAAAAGTGCAGTAGGAAAAACAATAACTTAAATTTTCCCATATCTAAACTGTTGGTAATTTCAAACAATACAAAGTTACCTATTTATCGTTATCATCACGCCTGAACGGGTGAAATAGTTGTAGTTTTTCTTTTTCGTTGTGCTAGTTATTGTCAGAAAAAGATTCTCATGAAATACCAGGAAGAATAAAAAAATATGTTTTAATGTATACGCACGATTAGTAGCTGTTAATGTCAAATGAAACGAAGTTCGCCGGGTCGGCTAGTTTGTTTATATAAAAAATTACCTAACCAGTAATGACCGCAGTGACAACTGCTTGTTTGATTCAGCGAATTTCCGTAAATACTCTTCAAGGTCCGTGGTAGTAACCATTATTTACTCATTTCTACAGTGTTAATGTCTATTGTCAATGGTCCGTCATTCAAATCATTACAATAATAATCTATTTTTAGACATTGTCAATTAACAGATAAGTGTAAGACGATCAATATTTAAAACATTGACCTCTAAGTATATTCCTATTTCTATGATTTAAAAGGACATATTAGCCTTTTTGATACAAAGAGTATGGCTTTACTCGAATAGATACAATTTACTAAATGGTCACAAACAAGTTTTCAAACTTGCTATTTTAAAGTTTGTAATCTAATATTAGTGTTAGTAAAAATGTTAGTAGTAGGGCGAGCATTTTGTCATAAACTATGTATAAATAAATGAATTTACCTGGACAAGTTACATAAATAGGACCTAACCACAAAGTAAGCAAATTATATGGTTATGATATGGGTCAACTACACTAGAATAAAGTGAGCAAACACCCAGACCCAGAAATTCATCACACAAATCAAGAATCAAACCCGAGTGGGGTTGGCGTGCGCAAACCCTACCTAGCAACCAAGTCAATATATCTTATATATAAAATTCTCATGTCACAATGTTCATTCCCGTACTCCTCCAAAACGGCTTGACCAATTCTCTTAAATTTTGTGAGCATATTGAGTAGGTCTGAGAATCAGCCAACATTTATTTTTCATACCTCTAGGTGACAAGGGTGACTCACATCATTTTTTTTACTAAAATCACATTAAAAAGTAGCAGAACGACGTCTGTCGGGTCATGTCGGGTCATACATAAATGGTAAAATGTGATATTACTGACACTTTACCGTGTGGAAATCCTCATGAATACTCGCCACTTTCAGTAAGTGGCGGCTTATGTCGGACTGCTATCGACCAAAACCACACGTTGTCCTGCCCTTCGACAGGTACCGGAGCCGTGGAAACGATTTCACATACATTCACTGTCCTGGCGAAGATCTAGCAAGATCTCAGGATCCTCCTCAATGCTGGGACTGCAACAAGCGGTTTCAGATCGTCTAAATTGGTGCGTGGAAACACTGCTCTCAATACTTCGAGATCTCAGTGGTTTCAGTCTCCTCCCCTTAGAACCGCTACTTCAAGGTGGTTAAACGGCCTACTGTCCTGCTTGGTCCTGATGACCTATTTAGGATAGAGAGTCCACCATGGCCTCTTAGCCAATTAGTCAATTGGCCAATTAGTTTACCTGATATCCCACAAAAAAATAACAGTCTAAATTTGTTTTTTATTTCGATTTAAGATTTATTTCGAATCGTATTACCGTTTTTATTTGTAGACATCGACAAACACTGCGTTAGTTACATGTCCAACATGTGTCTTGCAAAGTGGGTACAACTCTACAAACGTCGTTTTAGTTAATTAACAAGTAATTAGTAGTATTTCTTGGTGTGACTTTTTAGTAACCCGACATGCTTATAAGTGTTTTTCAAGTACCTACTGTTTGATGTCACTTAATGGCTTGTAAATTATTGTAATCGTGTGTAGTTTACGAAAGCGAACTGAGTAATGTATCCTTTTCGTTCCTGGTAACGAAAATTTAGCGATACTAGCGGCCCGCCTCGGCCTCGCACGGTTATGAAATATATGTACAAATAAACCTTCATTTTTAATTACTTTATCTATTAAAAAAAAACGCATTAAAATCCGTTGCGTAGTTTTAAATATTTAAGCACACAATGGACATAGGGACGGAGGAAGCGACTTTGTTTTATACTATGTAGTGATAGTTAATAATTCTTTAATTCGAGTCGTCCATAGCTTGTAATGCAGAGATTCAATTTTACACTTATGAGAATAAACGTAACGTATACAGCACAATCCGGTTTAATATATTTTGCTATTAAAATTTAAAGAATTCAGTTATTTTTTCAAATTTAAAGAATTCAGTTATTTTTTCAAATTTAAAGAAGTAAGTTTTTTATATTAATTACAAGATTAATTATTTATCACAAACAAATTTAAGTCCAAGTAAATCTCATGTGACTAAGTTTGATCCCAACTACCGTAAACTACCAACGTTTCCAAACCCACCCAGTCAAAAGAAGATCGGCTCACTACTACCGATACCTACCTCCTTTTTCTACGGAAACATCCGTTCTCGCCATTTTCGAGTTTAGGCAAGACTTGGCACATATCTATGATTAGGAATTGCATCTAAGTATGTATTTGTCGTGTTAAGAAATGGAATAAGTGTGATGGCAACGCATGCCATGCAAGCAAATTAGTTGAGAGCATCGTTCAATTCAATATGATAGACTCTGAAAATATTTACCACTTTTTTAGACGAATTGATTCTGTTTCTCCATATTTCGAGTGTATAAAAATGTTTTTTTTTTATTTTTCAGAATAATGGGGAACAAAGAAAAAATCCACATTAGTCATATCAGCGGAAGTGCCGTATCTATAAACCATGACGGAAGGTAAGCTGACTAGTTTTGTCGAGATTTGGACCTTAGTGTACTAAAAATATCGATTTATTATTAATTTGATATTAAAACTTAAATAAAGTAATGCACACAGGTGCTTAATGTCATTTTATACCTACTTACGAGTACCAATCAAATTTATTTATTTTATTCTTATGATATTGAAAGGCAAACAAGCAGAAGGATTTCCTGATAGTAAGAAATTCACGCCGTCTAGAGACACCAAAGACTTTAATGGTGCGCTGCCACCCTGATGCCGGGATGTTAGGATTCGAGCAAAAGTAAGTTTACCGGCTACCTTATTCTCCGAACCGGAACATGTCAATGGCAAGGACTGACAATATGGTAACAAGAATAGGTAAGGGTAGTACCAATCCAATACAAATACCTAATTAATTTTAACAAGTTCTTCAACTCAAGTTGTTTAAAAAATTTGTTAAAATCTATTTTGGCTTAAAGATATTTGTGTGAGTATATTTTTCTAATTGAAATTAAAATATTAAGTTGTTACACTCTTTTCAATAAATTATACAAAATTTACAGGTTTTTATCCGACATCTTAAACTTTAAATGGTGGAGTCACCATTTTGGTAAAACTGAATTTACTTGCAGTCTTACGCCGTTTTTTTACATATATGAACTGCTCAGTAATTTAAAGTTGCAGGATTCGTTAAAATACATTTCAGTTTAAAGGCCAAAAAATTTAATATGTTGATTATTTTTAAATAAACTTCATTTTTACATAAATGAAAAAACAGTAAACGTAAAACGCTACAGACTGGTATGGTACACATAAGTTACCTTGTGTAAAATCTCTTGTATAAAAAAATATCTTATTTCCCTTAGTCATAGCATTACACGTAAACGGATGGGCCACTTTCGCTATATTTTTTGTTGTGTTAGCAATAACTATGATAAGATTCACATGAAAAAAAAAAACAATATCTATAGTTAGGAAGGTCAACGTTTGTCGGCTCAGCTAGTATAACACAAAAATAGGTATCTTTTTACCTTAGTCGTCGCATCATGCCTTTCCTTATAGATAAATTTTACTATTTTTTTGTTGTCTTAGTTATCTATCGGATCGTGAGGTCCCTGGTTCAATCCTTGAGGCGGACGACAATAAGATAATAAATGTTTCAATTTTCTAACAAAAACATCGTTGCTCGCGATTGGTGGATTTACAGCCAGTTTCCGAAAATAGCTGTTAGTAACTTTGGCGAGTAACGGGTGCCCTAATTGTACCTCAGCCTTCCTATTCAGGTTTACGGACGTTACGAACCCTTTTTTCATTAATCAGGAGAAGTTTCATACAAAAGAAAAAAATTAAAATTTTTAAGAAAATAAATAATTTAATTTAAGTCATTTGTTAACGCTGGACCTTGGACATATTATAATAAATATTAAAGAATGATAAAACAAATTTTCAACTCCAACACCGCGGGACGTGACAGCGACGCACCTACAACATCTATGGTGTCTACAGGCCACGGTTGTGAAAGCCACGTGGTTATCTTGTCACTCAAAAAGCTGCTAGGAATACATATTTACGTAACAAAACGTCTACATAATCATTTAAGGTATATAAGTTTTTATAACTTACAATACATTTTGTGTTTTTTTTTGCTAAAGCCCATTTTGTGGAAATACGGGGATAAGTTATCAACTTTTTCGTACATTTTAATTGTTTCAAGTGCTATTCATAAAAATTTAAAGTAGTGGTCGCCCATTGGTCCAAATTCGACCAAAATATTTTTTTTATATCTTGTTGATAAGAACGCCATCTTCATTTCTCAAGACCAACTACTTTGTTTCCAAACTGTATGGTGCGCCATCTGTGATATTTTGTCGTTATCATCAATATATTTGTTTGTGTGTATCAAGTACATGGTAGTACGTGTAATGTATTTTTTTAATTAATGCACTTTATAAACATTATCATTAAACAATATTAGCGTTCTGCACTTCTCCTACACATAAGCTATGAGTGTGCTAAATTTCATACTCTTCCGTAAGCGCAATTTCCGTAAAAAGGGGTCCAAAGTTTTTGCTATAACATAATGTATAAATATAAAATAATAATAAAATTTCTTCTCATCTATATATTAATACATGATTAATTAGTAATTTCTTCTCATCTATGTAATAATACGTGATTAATATACAGATGAGAAGAAATTTTATTCCGATTCGAAGCTGATGGTGGCAAAGCTTACTCGAAAACACATTAAGTAGGTACAAGGTCGTTACGTTGTTTCTTTGAAGTTACAGTTTGGAAATAACCACACATACATAAAAGGTTGACTTACGAAATTATGGGCTATCTCAGCCTCTGTTTTGTACAATGTGTCGCAAGTGTCATAAATGTCTATTATAGGAACCAATGTTGGACAGTAAAAGTTTCTCAACTTAGATTTTATCTCATCATATTTTTAATTTCTACATACACGACATAGTACAGAGAGTCAGTAAGATGAAGTAGCAATGGGCAGGCCACATTGCTCGCAGAATTGACAACCGCTGGGGAAGAAAGGTTCTCGAGTGGCGGTCCCGAACCGGAGGACGTAGTGTTGGACGACCTCCCACCCGGTGGACTGACGATCTGGTCAAAGTCACTGGATACAAGCGGCTGGTGACCGTGACTCGTGGCGCTCTTTAGGGGAGGCCTATGTCCATCAGTGGACGTCCTCCGGTTGATGATGATGATGAAAATAAAAAATGTTTTTATTGATTGAAAATATTGTTACAATTTTATTGTCGCAAGAGCCCCTACTAGGTAAGAACCTGTGGTACTGGGTCATCTGCTCATCCTCCAAGATACAATTCTATTCAATAATTAACATTTTAAAATCTTAAAAATGGTTAGTTACAAGTTATTTAAAAATGTTCCTGACTATTTAACTAACACTATATAAATTCAACATTTATTAACTTAATTCAATATATTAACATGTATAAAAAGAAAAATAAGAAAACAACCATTTCTCATTCATGCAAATCGTGTTCGTGT